>JAMPIV010007245.1:0-87060 GCA_024509875.1 Oreohelix idahoensis | reverse complement strand
TTGCCTCCAGATTTGTGATTTAAAACAATCTTGTTGTGGCAGCTTCCAAAGTTAAAACGGACGTCGAAATGTAAAGCAACATCATTGTCCATTGTTGGACCATGGCACAAGTTCACGCTGAATCTAGAAGAGAATTGTTTGAGATGTGTTAAGACATTTTTATATTGTATCATTACTTCATTCATTTCCCTTCTTCTTCCCTAAGGAGCATAATGCCACCATTACAGCTGGTCTCTTTTCAGGTTATTGTTATTCAGAACTGACATCATTGCACTCCGGGCAAACCCATAGGTGCTCAGTCTCCATCAGTATATGTTGAAGAGTGTGAATGCTAACTGTTCCTGTAGCTCGCTGGTTGTAAATGTCGTAAATTTATTTTGAGAGAAAAGAGTCCTAGAAATAGTGGTCCGGTTTAGAGTGGAAAATGATGATGGAAAGCTCAGTGATAGAAAATGTAGATATTTAATAGTTGCTTCACAGTGTGCTGGAGGAGAGTAAAGACAGACTTATTTACGACAAATCGCTTCTCTCAATCTTCTCTTCCGCTCTCCTGGTCAAACAATTATTTGCCAGTTTTCCAGACTCGCATCTGCGCGCACACCGATTTGGTGTTTTTTTTTTCACACACACAGACGATGTAGATACAAACTATATTAAACGAATAGGGGAAATGTTGGGCTGTGGGTATGTCCAACACCGTGCTAAATGAGTTTATGTGATTTTATTCACTTTAAACATCAATCACTAACAAATATCAGGTATTACATAAATTATCATAAGTACACAAATGCAAATAACAAATTTGGGAGGGGTGAAGAAGATTGGTATCGACTAAGCCCTTCCCGCTTATTAGACAAAGATAAACCCAGTCCAGAGATAGATAATATCAGGAACACGGGTACGTTAACCTAACAGTGAAGTTAATTGCTCTGAAAGAGGTGTTACAAAGTTAGGTTATTGTTATTCAGAACTGACATCATTGCACTCCGGGCAAACCCATAGGTGCTCAGTCTCCATCAGTATATGTTGAAGAGTGTGAATGCTAACTGTTCCTGTAGCTCGCTGGTTGTAAATGTCGTAAATTTATTTTGAGAGAAAAGAGTCCTAGAAATAGTGGTCCGGTTTAGAGTGGAAAATGATGATGGAAAGCTCAGTGATAGAAAATGTAGATATTTAATAGTTGCTTCACTGACATCCAAACAGTTATCTCATAAATTAAAACTGAGAATCATAAAGTGTTATATATATTCTGCATTTCTGTATGGTGCAGAAACATGGACGATGAATAAGCATTTGGAAGAAAGAATTGAGGCTCTTGAAATGTGGATATATAGAAGAATGGGGCGTATCTCATGGAAAGAGATGAAAACAAATAAGGAGGTCCTAGAAAATCTAGGTATGAAAAGAGAACTAATGAGAGAGGTCAAAGTTCGGCAGCTAAAATACTTTGGCCACATAAAAAGGCATAACACCTTGCAGAAGACCATAACAGAAGGGAGAGTTGAAGGTAAACGTGCAAGGGGAAGACAGCGCTATAAGTGGGAAGATAACATCAAGAGATGGACGGGAAAGAGTCTATCAGAGTGTACCACCAAGACAAGAGACAGAAGACGTTGGAGATCCATTACAGCCAACCTCCGTTGTGGAGATGGCAACTGATGATGATGATGATAGAAAAAAACCTGTTCTTCCCAGCTGTTCTTCCCTTTACTAAGCAAATGGAAAGGAGGGGGTTTTTAAACAGAGTTAACCAATTAGCAACTCCCCCTTAAAGGAACAATGCAGGGAATACAGAAAAAATTATATATTTGGCAAGAAAGTTAACAACAGGTTTACAAAAGAAAACGATTAAATTTCCTGTCATTCATGCACACGCGTGAGGATCCACACTCATATACTCACACACTTACCGAATGCAGCCTCAGACGATCCATAAAAGTATATAAAAACAGCAAGTACTCTTTCGACATATGAACTGTCTAGTCCTTCGATGTCCCGCCCCAGATGTTTGCGAGGGTTTGTTGGTAACAAATATTCTCACTTATCGCAAGACTTGAAGACTAAGAGTTCTCGTGTTTTTATATATATATATAAAAGGAGTCTATGGGATGGCACTAACACAGTTCGGCACAGGGGTGAAAATGAAGTGGTCTCTTTTAATCCTCCGCTATGGTAAAATTCCTTCAATGCGTGATGATAGTTTTATTAAATCCAATTGAGGAAAAAACTAGGCTCAGTCACAGTCAGGAAAATATGTACTCTCTCACAGTAAACAGTAAATATGATATCGCTACTGGCGATGATTACCTTCCAGTTTATCTTACAGGTTTGTAAGGGTAATTTGATGATTATTCTTTAAAATGTTCTTGGGTGGGCTTTATTTCATTTAATTCTGACAGCTAGGTCGCAAAAAGACCGCCACAAGATTATATTTTAAAAGAAATGTTTCTTCAATATGACTGGAAGTTTATAGGATGATTTCTTTATTTCTTTCTTTATTTAGCTGGGACCGCAGGTTACGATCACTCGCTTTGCACAGAATAGAAATCACTGCAAATATATATATATATAATCCAGGGGAAAATCTGTAACAAGATTTCAATAAAGCTAGTGCTTCTGTAAAGGTCTGGCCAGCGAGTGATAACGTGTCTAGTCTTCATGGTCTATTTAGCTAAAATGGAATGTAAGTTGAGTGGGACATGATAAACTTGACAGCTTATTTGATCTCACGAACTTTTGGGGATCTGACTGCCAAATCAAGAGAAGAAACCGCACCCTGGTCTTCGTATCTCCGTTCGCTGCTGCCCGTTTCGGCTTTTGACACCGAGACGCGAAATTAGCGGCAAGCAACTGCGTCTCGTATCAGGGACCACTACTGTCTTTGATAACGCCGATAGTCTCCCCTGAAATCCCTCAGTCTGTCTCTTTGATCGTGGTCGCTGTGCCTGTTTGATTCTGGCAACGCCCCCCCACTGGCCAAGTTAATTAAAATAACTGCCTATGATTGTTCAAGAGATGTTAGTGGGCGTGATTTAATCTCTCCTTAAATCAATGCGATGACCAGAATCAACGATAGGTAAACTTTCCGCATATCAATCAGCAAACGTGTTTGCCCTCTGTGGAACAGTTTCATAGCTAATGAATCCACGTGAAAGAAGTCCCGTTATACAAGAATTACAACAAAGTTCAGGGTCAGCCGAGTTCGTCCATCACAATCGTCCCCTCTTTTGAGACGTGAAAACGTGTTTTCATGTTTGATTTATGACGATGAAGCTGCCCTGATCGGTAACTTTTGGATGATTGGTATCTTCACCTTCCTCCTCTTCCTCTGTAGTCCAGTTTCTACTCAGGAAATCAGCCCCGACATTCTGTCTTCCCGGAATATATTCCACTTTGAAAGAATAAACGCTTAAAAGAAGCGCCCAACGCATGATCCTTGCGTTAAATTCTTTATTGGCACCAAGAAATGCTAACGGAGCGTGGTCTGTTTGCACCGTGAAAGATGTACCATAAAGAAACTCATGATGGCGTCTGATACCGTCAATCAGAGCAAGACATTCCCTTTCAACTACGCTGTAGTTCCGTTCCGCTTTATTTAATTTCCGACTGCCATAGGCAACTGGAAATAGCATGTTCAGGTCACTGTCATCGGCTTGAAGCAGTGTTGACCCGATGCCCTGACCTGACGCGTCGACTCTCAGTACAAAAGGTTTCTTGAGGTCAGGCAACCTCAAAATGGGGTATGCAGACAACTGTCCTTTCAAAGTGCTATACGCGTGTTCGCACTTTTGATCCCATATGACCTTATCAGGACAACCTTTCTTTGTGAGGTCAGTCAGAGGTGCCGTCAGTCCGTTGAAGTTCTGGATGTACTTCTGATAGTATGCACATAGCGATATGAAGGAACGTACGTCTTTCTTCGTTCGGGGTCTTTTTGCTGCCATTATTTTCTCCACGTTCTTCTTAATAGGCCAACTGCATCCGTGAGAAATAGTGTGCCCCAGGAAGTCTAAAGGGGTCTCGTTTGTTAATTTCATATCAAATTCAATGAGATTTGTTCGACCAGGTACATCCGTTAAGACTGCACTGTACTGTTTTAGTAGAGCCCTGGTTTCTGTTTGTTGTTCTGGTGAGAGATTGTCGCCGAACTTGACATCTTTAAAGGATTCTGTGGGTTGCATGGATACTCCATGCAACCATCATCATCTTCCTCGTCTTCCGTTGCTATGGCGACAGCCAGGAGATGCTCGGAGGATGGCACCGGTCTTTCCAAATATTTCTTTAGCAGATTTATGTGGAAGACCTTCTCCTTTCCTTTGATGGAGATCTTGTAGTTGGTACGTGAGATCTTTTTAAGGACGGTAAACGGTCCTTGTCATCCGATGTGAAGTTTATTGCTTCCGGTTGGAAGTAGCAATAGGACTTTCTCCCCTGGTTGTAGTTCTCTCTCTTTTGCAGCTTTGTTGTATCTTTTAGTAATTTTAGCGCGGGCTTTCTTAAGGTTGGTAGTAGCTAGATCCCATCCTAGCTTTAGCCTTTCCTTAAGCTCAGATACGTACTTGCTTGCAGAGACGACTGTCTCGTCAGCCTTCTGGTCTGTCAGGGACCGAAGTAAGGCTTCTAGTGGCCCTTTAATAGGTCTGCCAAATAAAAGTGTAGCTGGCGCAAAACCCGTAGACACTTGGGGTACCTCTCGGTAGGCGAATAAGGCAGCCGATATATATTGGTCCCAGTCTTCTGGTTTCTCCTGACCCAGCTTACGTAACATCATGGTGAGGGTACCGTTAAAACGTTCCACGAGCCCATTTCCGGCCGGATGGTAGGGACTTGTGTGGATATGTTTGGCCCTCAAGATCTTAAAGATCTCCTCCATTAACAGGCTACGGAATTGGGATCCATTGTCCGTCAAAACTTGTTGAGGGAATCCCAACCATGTAAAATTTTGCACAAGGGCTTCTGCGACATGCTTGGAATTAGTGCATGGTAGCGGTACGGCTTCGGCCCACATAGTGCAAGTGTCACCTAAGGTCAGGATGAACCTGTTCCTTCTTTTGGTCTTTTCCAGAGGACCAATAATGTCGACAGCAACCCGTTCAAATGGAGTCCCTACTATTGGCATTTGCCCCATAGGTACTGGGGGTGTCAAGTGCTTGGGTGCTACCCGTTGGCACTGGGCGCAGGATTTCACATACCTGACAATGTCAGAGTTCATTCCTGGCCACCAATAGTGGTTTTTTATTCGCTGAATAGTGGCGTTTTGTCCCATATGTCCGCTAAAGGGAAGAGAGTGCCCCATTTCTAAGATCTGGTTTCTGTACTGCGTCGGTACTAGGAGCTGGTTATTCCCCGTGTCCGGGTTGCCCGTTCTACGATACAATACACCATCCTTAGAAAAGATGTCTCCGTTGTGTCTGGGGTCCTTAGCCATGGGCAGTTTTTTAAAGCAGGGCGCCAGAGTAGGGTCCTTTTGTTGCGCCTCCTTCAGTTCATTTGGCAAACAAGTTTGGCGCAGGCTCCCTCTCCTTCTTGGCTTGCCCTCTTGTGGTTACCGCTGCCACAATCGGCTCCTTAGGTCTCCCAATGAACACATATCTACATCCCAGGATAACTGGGTAGATCGGATCATCCATTATGGCCGCTTTAATAACACCTCTGACAAAGTCAGAGTGTATTTCTACCAGTGCGATAGGAAGCGTCCTGGGTGTGTCACTCCTGAAAACTCCACTAAGTTTGATGGTTTCCTCTGTCTCCTGACCTGGTTTGACTAGGTGTCTAGCAACAATACAACTAAAACTTAATCCAGTGTCAAAGAGACAAGTAGTTGAGGTACCATTCAAAATTACAGTTCCTCGAGTTGAGGGTCGGTCCCCCTCAGGTTGAGAATCACTGACGTTGGCTCTACCTTTCGAGGCTGTATGCAAACATCCAATGCGGTTTGCACCGGTTTGTTTGCCCTGATCAGACGTTCCTGGTGTAGGGGTCTTCCCTTTTCCTTGACCTTGGTGGCCGCGCTGCCACGTAGGCTTGTTGGGTTGATCAGAATTGTTGTTGGGGGGGTATCGGGTTTTGTAGAATTTCGATTTTTCCTGGGGAGGTTTCTGGGTATTGTTATCTCATTGGTTAAAATGTTGAGAGGAATTGGAAGAATAGGGTGACTGCTCTAGATTCTGTTTTCGAGATGGCTCATCGGTGGGTTTACGTTTAGTGCTGGGAAGTTCGGCCATTGCATTGCTATAGCGTTCGGCTTTATTGAGTATGTCTTCAAGCCTGACTGCCCCCTGTTCAGCCAAAAATCTACGAGTTTCATTCGACAAAGTGGATTTTATCTGCTCCACAAGAACAAGTTCGAGGAGTCCCTCATATGAAAGAGGTAGGTCAGATAATTCAATGCACTTTGTCAGATAACCCGTGAGACGTGAAGAGAACTGGGGAAATGTTTCCGTGCTCTCTTTTCGGCTGTTTCTGAACAACTGCAGAAACTTTCGGGCAGTCATCTCAAACTGCTGTAGTAAGGCCTTCTTCAACAGGTCATAATCATGTTGATTTGGTCCCAGCTTTGTGTACACGTCATAAGCATTGCCTTTCAGTGACGTTGAAAGTTTGAGCGCCCAGCAGGTACTCTCTAACCCATAAAGATTCACGAGTCTCTCGAATTTTTCTAGGTAGCTGTCAATTTTTTCGTTAGGGCTAGGAAAAGATTCTAAAGAAAACGACATAGCAGTTAATTGGGCAGACTGAGTGCTGGAGAGATCCATTGTTTGAGACTGGGGCGAAGACGGCTCTCCATTATTTGAAGTAGAGGCACTCCGACTCTCTAAAGCCTTGAGCGCTAATTCATGCTGTCTTTCCCTGTCTCTCTCTTCGCGTTGTCTCTCCTTCTCTCTTTCCCTGCGGGCGTCCATCTCTGCCTCAATTTTCTTCTGCTCCAATTGACGATCGTCCGCTTCTTTCTTCCTAGCTTCTGCCCTCTCTTCCTCCGCGTCATACCTTTGAAGTTCCTGGTTGATAAACAGATTCGCAGCTTCTGTGTCTAGTCCTGAGTCCTTGGCCTCTTGCCTCAAAAGGGATCTTATCCTAATTCTCTCTGCCATTGTCAAAGAACTGGATGCTTCTAAGACTAGAGAATGGTAAGATGGAACAAGAAGGGGAAAACTCAAAGCCACTACGAAAAAACCCAAAGTAAAAAAAAATTTACTAGAGTTACCTCCTACCTGTACTGTGCAAACTTATCGCTGCTATTATCTGGCAATTAAGGCTCTAAACGCAAGCGACTATGCCACTAAATGGTAAGTTACACTGGAAAAGAATCTACTTTTACTAACAGTAGAGAAAAATTTAAATTAAAACAATTTAAAAGGAAAAAAAAAAAAATTTTTTTCCCTTAAATTTTAAATCTCTGACAACAAACTCCGTCCCTAAAGTCAATTATTGAGATGAGACGTTGTTAACTTAATTTTTTAAAAATCAGAACAATCCGTCTTTAGCTAAGCTCAACTCTTTTTAACTTCAAAAACCTTAGTGACTGTAAAACAATCACGCAATCCCAGCAACTCTTATAAAGAAAGAAATTGAATTATCTCCGCCAGAGGATAATTAAAATAGCAAATATTTTTGTTTATCTGTACTTTCTACTGCTGTGGAGAGAAAACAACCTGTAAATATGCTGTGTGGACAACCCAAATACTTAAAGAACGTTTGTCTAGGGGTGTAATTATTTATTTATTTCCCTAATTCACAAGACAAATCATTCACACTCTACATAGTTAGACCCAGACTAAATCAGACTCAAAATATCTTTAACCCGGCTATGCGATTGCCTCAAATGTAGCTCAAGATCCCAGAACCAGCCCACAAATATGTGTGCATCAAATGTATCTCAAAATAATCCCGGCGAACCAGCCAAATATTGTCGTAAATTTATTTTGAGAGAAAAGAGTCCTAGAAATAGTGGTCCGGTTTAGAGTGGAAAATGATGATGGAAAGCTCAGTGATAGAAAATGTAGAGATTTAATAGTTGCTTCACAGCGTGCTGGAGGAGAGTAAAGACAGACTTATTTACGACAAATCGCTTCTCTCAATCTTCTCTTCCGCTCTCCTGGTCAAACAATTATTTGCCAGTTTTCCAGACTCGCATCTGCGCGCACACCGATTTGGTGTTTTTTTTTTCACACACACAGACGATGTAGATACAAACTATATTAAACGAATAGGGGAAATGTTGGGCTGTGGGTATGTCCAACACCGTGCTAAATGAGTTTATGTGATTTTATTCACTTTAAACATCAATCACTAACAAATATCAGGTATTACATAAATTATCATAAGTACACAAATGCAAATAACAAATTTGGGAGGGGTGAAGAAGATTGGTATCGACTAAGCCCTTCCCGCTTATTAGACAAAGATAAACCCAGTCCAGAGATAGATAATATCAGGAACACGGGTACGTTAACCTAACAGTGAAGTTAATTGCTCTGAAAGAGGTGTTACAAAGTTAGGTATAGGTGATAGAAAAAAACCTGTTCTTCCCAGCTGTTCTTCCCTTTACTAAGCAAATGGAAAGGAGGGGGTTTTTAAACAGAGTTAACCAATTAGCAACTCCCCCTTAAAGGAACAATGCAGGGAATACAGAAAAAATTATATATTTGGCAAGAAAGTCAACAACAGGTTTACAAAAGAAAACGATTAAATTTCCTGTCATTCATGCACACGCGTGAGGATCCACACTCATATACTCACACACTTACCGAATGCAGCCTCAGACGATCCATAAAAGTATATAAAAACAGCAAGTACTCTTTCGACATATGAACTGTCTAGTCCTTCGATGTCCCGCCCCAGATGTTTGCGAGGGTTTGTTGGTAACAAATATTCTCACTTATCGCAAGACTTGAAGACTAAGAGTTCTCGTGTTTTTATTATATATATAAAAGGAGTCTATGGGATGGCACTAACACAGTTCGGCACAGGGGTGAAAATGAAGTGGTCTCTTTTAATCCTCCGCTATGGTAAAATTCCTTCAATGCGTGATGATAGTTTTATTAAATCCAATTGAGGAAAAAAACTAGGCTCAGTCACAGTCAGGAAAATATGTACTCTCTCACAGTAAACAGTAAATATGATATCGCTACTGGCGATGATTACCTTCCAGTTTATCTTACAGGTTTTTAAGGGTAATTTGATGATTATTCTTTAAAATGTTCTTGGGTGGGCTTTATTTCATTTAATTCTGACAGCTAGGTCGCAAAAAGACCGCCACAAGATTATATTTTAAAAGAAATGTTTCTTCAATATGACTGGAAGTTTATAGGATATTTCTTTATTTCTTTCTTTATTTAGCTGGGACCGCAGGTTACGATCACTCGCTTTGCACAGAATAGAAATCACTGCAAATATATATATATAATCCAGGGGAAAATCTATAACAAGATTTCAATAAAGCTAGTGCTTCTGTAAAGGTCTGGCCAGCGAGTGATAACGTGTCTAGTCTTCATGGTCTATTTAGCTAAAATGGAATGTAAGTTGAGTGGGACATGATAAACTTGACAGCTTATTTGATCTCACGAACTTTTGGGGATCTGACCGCCAAATCAAGAGAAGAAACCGCACCCTGGTCTTCGTATCTCCGTTCGCTGCTGCCCGTTTCGGCTTTTGACACCGAGACGCGAAATTAGCGGCAAGCAACTGCGTCTCGTATCAGGGACCACTACTGTCTTTGATAACGCCGATAGTCTCCCCTGAAATCCCTCAGTCTGTCTCTTTGATCGTGGTCGCTGTGCCTGTTTGATTCTGGCGACGCCCCCCCACTGGCCAAGTTAATTAAAATAACTGCCTATGATTGTTCAAGAGATGTTAGTGGGTGTGATTTAATCTCTCCTTAAATCAATGCGATGACCAGAATCAACGATAGGTAAACTTTCCGCATATCAATCAGCAAACGTGTTTGCCCTCTGTGGAACAGTTTCATAGCTAATGAATCCACGTGAAAGAAGTCCCGTTATACAAGAATTACAACAAAGTTCAGGGTCAGCCGAGTTCGTCCATCACAGTAAACACGTCGGATGCATCCTCTCATACGTCCATCTCTACTAGCCTTACGTTTGATGCCAAATTCCAAGAGTCTTAACCTTGATGATTCATCCATTGCAGTGTCATTCTCTAACAGGCGATCATTAATTGTTCTCAGTATATCTCCCTTATCCATATCTAGTGTCCCAACTATGGGTGCTCTTGATGCTAGTCTGTCAGCTCTTTCGTTACCACATTCCCCAGCATGACCAGAACAGTATACCCACACCAGCTCTTGTAGACTGGAAGCTTCTTTTCAGGTAACCCTACACTAAAGCATTTATACACCAATACCTCACTCTTTCGACAGGTTAGGGACCAGAGCTATGACGAAAGTCGAAAATCGACGAAAGTCGAAGCATAGCCTTTATTTAGCTTACAAATGCATTAGGGCCGCCAAAAAAAAACGAAAATAACTAACTATATAACACTTGCGAATGCGTGCAACACCTAGATAAACAGAAATAAACATAAGAGTAAAGAAAATACGATAAAAAATAAAAAATACATAAATAGCATCTTACCTTAAAATCATTCTTGAGCAAGTAGACGATGAATATATACAGTATGTACAGTTTTGAATGTTGGTAATGTAGGGGGATTCTAGACTTAGAAAACCAGATGGAGAAAATTGAGGTGGCTCATCTTCAGAACTGGAGGATTTCAATCTAATTCTTTTAGGAGAAGGAGATCTAACTGGGGCTGATGTTGATGGCTCGGAATCTGAAGGGTTAGAGGGAGGGGTGACTGAAGTTAAAATTGTGCCTCTTTCTAATAAGTTTGGTATGCACTGGCGTGGCGTTTTTAATTTCCTCTAACACTTTAGCTCTGTTCTTTACAATTGTGCTAACTGTAGTGCTTGGTACACCTAGCCTGCGGCCTATTTCAGCATTTAAGATGCCTTGTTCATTAAGCTTGATTAGCTTAAGCTTTTCTTGCAAATTAAGAACCTTATGGGTTCTTTTAACTTTGTCACTACACTTAGGACCCATTATGAATATATTAAAGCACAAAAATAAGTAGTACTGTATAAGGCCTAATCACACAAAAAAGTACAGTATGAAAACTGTACACGTGTCTTATAATCACGATATGAACACTGTCATTAGACTGTTATCACTAAAATAACTATGAACTGTTTACAGTATAATCACAAAAATAATATAGTATGAATAGCTTTGTTATTTTAATCACAAAAATAAGTAGTATTAATTTGTTTAATGACAAATATAAGAGATTCAATGCGGACAACTTAAAAAAAAACAGTGCACACCGAACGATTTCTGTTCAAAGACTGAACGACGAAAGAATCATGATGACGCGCAGTTGTGACCAAATGCGACGAAAGAGAGAAACGTGCGAGCGACGAAATTTGGAAACGTGGTTAGAATTGAAAAACCGACGAAAGAGTGAAGCGACTAAAGTCGAAGCGACGAAAGTCGAGGTATTGGTGTATTCTCTTTCAGCAGTGATTTCTGTAGGAATTTATATTACATGATAAGATTGCCAGCACAGCAGATAGGATAGTCTGGCGCTCTCTCTTCCAAACCTCTACACCTCACGGAAGAAGGGGAACGACTAAGTAAGTAAGAGATTGCCAGGCTCATGCGCTACCTCATATTAGTTGCACCGTGCAAGATGCATGTGCGTGCAGTACACCTATTCTTTAACAGAAACCTATTTATTACCAGTGCTTGACAGAGGAGCAAAGAATACAATAACCATAACCTACCAAAGGCAGTTATAAAGAGAGACTAGAAAACACATAGAGTAAGGAATAGTAGACAGACCTAAAAAAACGATAGAGCAGACTGGGAAAGAACTTGAAGAGATGGTACAAGACAGGATGGCTTGAGGTGAATCACTTGAATGCATATGCTCCACATAAACTGGCGAGTGATGAAGATTATATTCATGTAGGACACAAACCGCATGATTTTCTTATTTCAACAATATGACTACAGGACATAAATCTCGTACCAGCTCAGCAGAAGTGAACAAGTGGTCATCTTCAGACTCTGCACTGGCCACAACAGATTGAGATACCATCTATTCAACAAGCTAAAACATAGGAAGTACTGATCAGTGTAACTGTGGCACACATAAAAAATGACTGCTGAACATCTGCTTCAAAGATGTCCAACATAATGAGGAATAGAGAAAGCACATATGGCCGTCACCAGTATCATTCCTGGAAAAACTCTAGGAGATAGAAATAGCCTGAAGATGATCACTGCTTTCTTTGAAAATATTCAAGTAGACAACTCAGAGCATACGAAGAAGAAAAAATTATATAAGCTAACTAAGTGACTGGAAGGTGCAACAACACCACTGCCCTTCAGCCCCAACAAGGACCAAAGGCTATCAACAAACTCATGCCAAGTTTCCTTTCCAATGCCAATTAGTTCCAGATGTTTCCATGTCTTCCTCATCCTCTTCATTTTTGTCTGAAGTTCTCTTTTCCATGTGCTTTTCTGTCTCCGTCTACCTGTGTTACCCTAGGGATTCCAGAACAAGAACTGCCTTGTAATTCTGTCAACAAAGGTTTATTCAATGTTTTATCATATCCATCGCCATCGTCTTCTCATCTCTTGTTACACTGGCACTTGTCTGGTTCATGTCATCAGTTCTGCGTCAGTCTTCTTCTTCAGTGTTCAGTCTGTAGTTATGCTGAATCTCACTTGAAGAATAATAATTGTGTCTCTTGTGTTCTTATTTTTATATCATTATCTGTCCCTCCAACTTTGTCTATATCGCTGCTAAGATATATGCAAGATTCCACATACTGTAGGGATGTATCTCCTAGTGTAATTCAATTTTCATTAATAACATTTATTCTCATAATCTTTGTCTTTTCTCTGTGTATTGTTGTGTTAGAAAAAATAAATGGAATTACAAAATGGTTTTACAGTAGAAACAGGGGTGAAACAAGGCTGTATTATGTCACCACTACTTTTTGGAATAGCTATTGATTGGATTATGAGAAAACTATACCCACAATGAACAATTGGGTATAAAATGGACAAATGGAAAATTCCTGGGGGACCTGGATTTCGCAGATGATTGTAGCATTCTTAAGTTCAACACCAAGACAATCCCAAGAAGCAATAAATAATTTGTGTCATCTCTCGGTTAAAATAGGTCTCCAAATAAATGCCTCTAAAACTAAAGCTATGAACTTTTCTAACGAGACCTTTGATATCATCTTGAACGGGGAAAAACTACAGAAAGTTGAAAGTTTCAATTATTTAGGCAGTAAAATGACTCAGGATGGTGATACAACAAGAGAAATCCATACTAGAATTGCTTTGGCAGCTAGCGCCTTCAATAGATTATCTAACATTTGGAAATTACGATCATTGAATATACATACCAAGCTTCGTTGTTTAATTCAAATGTTATCTCAGTGTTAACATTACGGCTGTGAGAGTTGGAAAATAACAAAATCATTGGAGAACAAGCTGAATACATTCGAGAACAAATGTCTTAGAAAACTCATGAACATCAGTTGGAAAGAATTCAAGACTAATCGACAAATAAGAGAAGACTCTAGGCAGAAATATGTCTCCGACTATATAAGGAAAAGACGATGGTCATATATCGGTCATGTCCTACGAATGCAAAACAACAGAATACCACTACAGGCGCTCACTTGGGTTCCTGAGGGTAAGAGGAAAAAAGGAAGACCAAAAGAAACACTCAGAAGAACAATAATAAGAGAAGGAAGAACGTTGGGCCTAAATAATGTGCAAGAGCTAAGAGGAGTGGCGTCACAACGAACAACCTGGAGAGCACTGGTTTCTGCCTTATGCGCCGTGTTTGGTGCTTAAAGAATTTATTATTATTTATTGTCAAACCCACTTGCTGCGACCTCTCATCATGTATTCTCATTTCTGTCAATGCACCTACTATGGTTATGAGATAGGAGAGCAAAAAACTAGATCATCAAGCTGTTTTTTTTAGTCCACTGAATTTCACTTCTGTTGATGTTTTTTGTATGAATATATATAAAGTAATCATTTCTGTATGGTGAAGTGGGATGACAAAGTCACTAAAGTGGGAATGAAAACAAAGAACCAGACTAGTGCCAGTGGAATGAAAACAAGAAGATAATTCTTTTTTTTTTTTTTTTTTCCTTAACCAGCGGCACTTGGGCTTTCAGTCCTTCGGCCCAATGACTTGTCATTGCGAGGCTGGGGAGCCAGTGGACTTTCCTTCCAACCCGGTCAGGAGCTTTGCTGCTTTTAATCCACAGAGGGTTTATCTCAGGAGCCGTTCAGGTTATTCAGTCAAAATGCCCACGACCGGCTTGAATACCTGATCGCCAGCGCAATGTGGTAACCATTACACCAGCGCAGTCTCCCAGAAGATAATTCTAGAGATGGGTAATAGGAAACACATTGAGGAAAACTTGTAGATAGCATCACCAGACAGCCCTTGTTCTGGAATATCCAGGGTAGGAGAGGTAGAGGAACACCAATGAAGACATGGAGACGAGCACACTGGAGACAGACGTGAAGGAGATGGAGAAAACAGAGAAAGACCTTGAACTGATGGCACGGGACATGTAGACTTGGATTAAGTTTGTCGAAGGCCTATGCTTCTTTGGGAGCTAATGATGATGACTGTATGGTGACAATAAAATGTGAAAAAAATTACCACCAGAATGACCCACCTTTGGCCACCTGTAGGCACACCAGCAATGACTATCTTGCATCCTGAATGCAGCTTCTCGATTGGCATAGTCAGTGGAACAGGCTGTAAGAAAAAAATATCAATTGTCTTTTTCATCATCATCTCTTTTATCGCTCCGTACACAGCATGCAGATGGTGTCACACTGTAGATGATGACCCTCATAGGGAAGCCTAACCAAAAACACACAACTTCTTCATCTATGGCTTATGTAGCAATTTATTTTCTTATCATGTAAAACAAATTGCTACAGAAATCCACTGTATGAGCATGTGAATGCTTTGTGCAGGCTTCCTCCAAATTGGCCAGCTGAAATGGTGGCTCCATGCTCCATAAGGAACACACAAAAATTATGATGTACATGCGATCGGACACAGTTCATTTATATTTAAATGACAATTACACTCTCATATAGCTGATGAACTTTGGGTCTAGGTTAAAAATGAATGAACTTCACCACAAGGTTCAAAAACCTCAATGAAACTAAGATGTAAGAAAGTGATGATGAATATGCTGACTTGATCACATCAAGCTCATTACACAGCGAGTGTAGACAACTCACAACACACAACACCTGAAGGGTGTCAGCATTATAAGATTGGAATTTTGCTGAGATAAGAATGAAAAAAGGAGTTAATGTGAAGATGTTGTTGTTGTTGTTGATTAACTAGAAGCTTGCTGAGCTCGTCACTCTTTAGCAGTCAATGCCAAGCTGAAGACCTGCATTTGTGTTCATGTAGCTGTTGGGTGGTGCTGTATAGAGTGTTTGTGATTGTTGGGGGCCGGCAATAGCTGTCGTCTCTCTGTGGAGAGTCCTGGGCACTGTGAGTCAGCACATGCTGACACTGTTCATACGGATGGGTACAGTTGCGGCAACATAGGCTCATGTGTGGGGTTTAATTTGTTTAAGTGCTTATTGAGTTCTGGTGTGTTCTATTCTTAGTTGGAAGACTGTGCTTGCTCTTACATCATTGGTTATTAATGCTGTCATTTACTGTTGGGTAGATGGGCCATTTCTTTATACAAGGCACGTCGTCTGTAAACCCTTTGCCATCGGTTCAGCAATTCTTTGAAGTTGTTTTGGGGTATTATTTTAGCTGTCTGCATGTTTTGCTGAAGTCGTGTTTGTTTTGAAACCATGCTTGCTCCTGTTTTTGCTAGTTCTGTTTGCTTTATCATTGCTGGTACGTCTGTGTGCCTTGGTATCTTTTTTCACTGTAGAGTGACTCTGATGTCATATTTTGTCAGCAGGTTGTCAATTGTTTCAGTCAGCTGTATTATTTCTTTATTTTCAGTTTGAAGGTGTTTTTCTAAAGCCTGAAGTGTTGCTTTTGAATCAGTGAAGATTATTGTATCTGAGGGCTTACATATTTCTTGTTTGTCTATTGCTGTAAGGGTTTTGTTTATTGCTGTAATCTCTGCTGGTAATTAGTACAGAATTCTCCGCACTGTTCATATATTTCTAGTAGTGTGATGCCATTTGGGTATTTCACATAAGCTCCAAGTCCAGTATTTATGGTGGCTTGATGCTGAGCCATCTGTATATGCACGTATTGCAGTGTTAGGGTAGCTGTCTGTAATTTTTTGTCTCTAACAGTAGCTGTTTAAGTTCTGCTGGGTTCGTGTCTTTGTTAGTCGTGCTATCCATGAGTGTGGTTATTATTACTGGAAGTTTTAACTCCTTTTCGGGGATAAATGTGACTGGGGTATTGTTCAATTATTTCTTGTGTTCTGTGGGAGGTGGTGTTGTTTCTGCTATAGTTGTTGCTACATGTAGTGGTGAATATGCTGGGGAAACGAGACTGGAACTCAGGACTCCCAACTCAATATGTTGCAGAATGGCCGAAAAGCCAGGAAACACCTAGGTTTATTTTGATCGACAATGTGAAGATAAAAAAGGAAGATTAATATGCAAGATGAAAAAAAACGAGTTATGTGAAGTATTAATGAGATAAAGTCTTAAAGATTTTAATGGGATATGGAGCTTGTTAATTTATAATCACATCAATGAGTTATTACAAGTGTTCCTCAAATATTCAGAATTATGGACCCCATACCAAATTGTCACTGTATCTACTGATTCTCTCGTCGCTTACATGACAATACTATATTGATGGTATAAATTTATTATAACAAGAAAAAATGACATTGCATCAATTATTTATTTATTATGCTCCGAGCTGGATTTCTTGGGAACTGTTAGCAGACGCCTTAAAGGTTTTGTAAATCACTGATGAGAAAAAGTGGTTTAGATAAATATATAAGTCTACTTACTGGATTGTTATGCTGACTCTGAAATGGAACAAACAAGACAAGAAATCAGTACATTTGAGCTACCACATATAATATAATATATATATAAAATTATCATTTATTTCCTTTTATTACCCCATAATATGGAGCTTGGAGCACAAATGCACCTGGTCTTCATGTAAGAAGCCTACACCGAAGAAACTCATGTGCTCTTCAATAGCGGGTGTCTGCAGCAATTAATTTTGCAAGATGAGGTTGCCAGCCCATGGGAGGAGGGGGTAAAGGATCCCGTTACACGCCCATTGAGGCATACGGGGAGTATGGTGTTAGGCCCACATTTTCTTAGCGCATGAAACCATCTGCACACTAGGGGTGATGTGGTCAGCATCACGCCGGCCGCCTCAACCTTCCCAGAGTTTCTTGGTACCCAATTCATGAGGCTGGGTCGACCCTGGAGCTGTTTGTGGTCTAAACAATCCCACCTCAAATAGGGATCGAACCAAGGACCACCGAGCTAGGAAGTCAGTGCACTAACCAAAGCGCTACCGTGGCTCCCTCCAGCTCCCACGCACAACCGCATATTAGTCGAATTTTACAACATTTAACAAGCTGGAGTCCAATTTCTTGACTGTCTCCTCCGAGGCCCCCAAGAACTGCACAGAGCATACATGTGTGTGCGTGTGCATACATGTGTGTGCGTGTGCATGCGTGTGTGTGTAAATGGTCAGCAAATTAGAAGACAGAAAATAATAAATTTGGTATTCATGACACAAGAACTGCATGCTGGGAAAAAAAATTTGCAACAAATACCTTTAGAGCTTGAAGAAAAATGAGAAGAAAAAGCTAATGAATTAAAAGACCGGTGAAAGATAAAAAGAAGCAACAGTATAACAACAGAAAATAATTATTCATCCATGATCTAGCAAAAAAAAGTGGCATGGCTCAATCAAGTTCTATCCGATTAAGTCATTCACACAATGCGAAAAAAAAAATGTATTATCATTCATAATTTTTATCTAACACAATTTAAAAATGAGTGCATGTATTTCCAATACATTTATGTGTTCCGGAACGAAAACTGTCCAACGTACATTGTGGATCCATATTTTCAAAATTAAAGGGACACGATTAGAATTACTGTTGAAGTTTAAAAAAAGGTAATTATTGTTTCCCTTTGTTGGCCTTGAAGTTGGAATTGCAATGGGGTGTACCATCTCTCCGATACTATTCGTGATGGCTATGCAGGTAATCCTCAATGCGGCTGAAGGAATGGCTATAGGTCCAAAGCTCGGGGGAATGTGTCACATGCCACCGCTCAAAGCATTCATGGATGACACAACAATTCTGACATCAGATGAACATCAGGCCCGGAGGATGTTAAAACGCCTGGATGAACTAGTCAGCTGGTGCAGAATGAGCTTCAAACCCAAGAAGTCGAGAAGCCTATCAGTCAGGAAAGGGAAGATAGCAGAAGACATATTCGTGGTTTCCAACCAAAGAATCCCTACTGTTATTGAGGAACCTGTTAAAAGTCTTGGCAGGGTGTACGATGCCTCATTAAAAGACTCGAAGGCAGTGCAACAGACAATAGAAATGGCAGACAGAGGGCTACAGATCATAGACCAAAGCAGACTCTTGGGAAAATTCAAACTGTGGTGCCTCCAGTTCATGTTGATACCGAAGTTGCTGTGGCCACTGCTTATATATGAAATAAGCACAAGTACAGTCGAAGCTATAGAGCAGAAGGTCAACAAGTTCATGAGAAAGTGGCTAGGGGTACCACCAGGTCTGTCAGATGTAGCACTGTACTGCAAAAAGTCAAAACTTCTGCTTCCTTTCAAGTCAGTTGTTGAAGAGTACAAAGTTGGAAAGGCAAGGCTTGCAATGATGCTACGCGAGTCAGCTGATGACGTGGTTAAGTCCATTCAGCCCACACTGAAAACAGGAAGGAAGTGGAGAGTGGAAGAAGCTGTTGATGCTGCCCAAGAGTCACTCAAACTGAGGGAGGTAATCAGATACACACAGACGAATAGACGGGGATTTGGTCATGGAGACATCCGCTGGTGGTCCAAGGCATCAAGCAGGGAGCGCAGAGACATGGTTGTTCATGAGATACGAGAGGCTGAGAATGATAAGAGGTTGCAAAAAGCAGTGCAGCAGGTCCAACAAGGCCAATGGACTACATGGGAAGGAGCCCTGCAGAGGTCCTTGACATGGAATGATATATGGCATATGGCACCTCTTAGGCTCAGCTTCGTTGTTAGATCAATGTATGACCTGCTGCCGTCGGCCACCAACCTTGTGAAATGGGGAAAGTCGGATGATGAGCAGTGCCCCCTGTGCCAGGGGAGGCAGACACTCGAACACGTGCTCTCAGCGTGTAAGGTGTCATTAGGGCAAGGGCGATACACCTGGCGCCATAACCAAGTGCTAAATGAGCTTGCTGCGACAATAGATCTAGCAAGGATGAAGGCGAACAGCAAACCCAGGCCGAGCACCGCAAATACATACTTTCTGAGGGCAGGAAAGTCAGCACACCCCAAACCGAGTAAACCAGGTAGCAGTTTACCATCTCTTCTTGATTGTGCAAATGACTGGGAGATGGCGGTAGACCTACCTGGACGAGGGGCATATCCAGAGAGTATCAGAAAATCGCGGAGACGGCCGGATATAGTGCTTCATTCTTCTTCAACGCTTCAGGTCATACTGATTGAACTGACCGTGCCATTTGAATCCAGATTAGACGAGCAACATTCGTTCAAAGCGGCCAAATATAGTGATCTGGCCGCGGATCTGAGACACGAGGGGTTCACTACAAGGGTCATGGCTGTTGAAGTGGGCGCAAGAGGGCTTGTGGCTGCATCAATGTATGATCTATTGAAACTGTTGGGGCTGAAGGGACAGGCGAGAACAAGGGCACTGAAGAGGCTTAGTGAAACTGCCGAAAAGGCTTCAGGCTGGCTGTGGAACAACCGCAATGGGCAATGGAAATCGTGACAATAAACGCTGCGGTACAGAAAACACCAGGAATTTTTCTAAGTCCACAAAACGCTGAGTTTTGTGGTGTACTAGTGAGCGGGCTGTGACTGAGGGGCAACAGGCGATGTATATTATAGGAGGTGTCAGAGTCAGAATTTCAGTGGCTAGGCTCGGCGGCTTCGCGATGGTGTCTCAGTGTGTGCGACGGAACGAACGGAATAATTTGTCTTCTCTTTGTTACTTTCACAATTGCCTCCACGGCTGGCGGAGTTGTGGATTAAAGTTGCTACCATAAGTGAAATGGGTTCATTTTCGATACAAGACAACAGGAGGCTGAGACGCTTGGGAGTCATGACCCAAGTGGGCCCGCCCCCCTTAGAGTGTAAAGGAGTATACTGGGCCAAAACACTTGTCCGATGGGGGGACTTCTTCTGATGATCAGATTGCCTCCTGTTGTATCGCTCTGTAAAGAGTTTCCTATCATCATTGTTGTTAATCTTATTTCACTGCTTTTCTAATCTTTCAAATTTGGTCGAAGAAATGCAATGCAGAAATATGTATAAAACTACTGAAATTTAAATATAATTACTTCATTAATCAATTAAAAATGGAAGACAGGAACGGCACACATTAAGACTTCACAAAATCGGGTACCCTCATATGCCATCCTAAAAGAATCATACTTCAAAATGCACAAAAGGGAAGTTCTAGGCAAGTATGGAGAAGGAATGAAGAGAGAGTACAAACTGAAGTGGTAAAGACCTGAATTGCTTTATGCTAGTTGTAGAAAAACAGTTGAAATAGATAGAATAATTCTGTGATTTCTTCACTGAAAGAAGAAAGGATAAAAGAGAAAACGTCATTTCTATATTCGATGTATAACCAGCATTGTTACGGAGCTCTGCATTTGTGCCACTTCTATGCTTACATCTGCTTGAAACTAACGGCCTTCCTTACGTTCATGGACTGACTAATGTGAAGGAAAGGAATCCGGAATACACTGGATATATGCCTACCCCTTCATCTGTGTAAAATCCAAGGGCTGAACTACCACTGGAAGCCAAGAATGAATCACATTTAGCTAATTTATTACCATAATTTTGTTTCCGGCTGCTTTTACTATGACACTATTGCTGTTGTTGCCAAATTTACATTGGTCATATAGATCAGGGGTGAGCAAAACGTTGATCGTAGTCCACCGCTGAGAGATTTTAGGTGAACCACATGAATTATTCTTTTGTTCCTTTCTTTGTTCATTCGAAAACCAGGTATTTGAGTTTCAATCTTTACCCTTATGCAATTGGGGGTCAGTTTCAGGTCTTACCTGCAAACCCAGCGGGCTTGCCAAATTCAGTGGGCTCAATATTGGCAGAGTTCGTAAAACATACGAGACCCACTAACTGTCGGGTGATGTAATGCCAAAAGTTGATTGGTCCTCTACCCTAGAGGGGATCAATCCAAATGATAAATATATAATAATAATAATAGCCCCTTCAGTCATAACTGACTATGTGAATGCGCCCCTGAGGTGACATCCCTCAGCTGCTTATTTTCCTGGTGCTTCTTTCAACGTTTTCTCCCCTCCTCTGCTTGTTGTGTGAGCCTCTCTTTGCCCAAACTGAGGTGGCGCCGTAAATAGCATCGCCACTAAGTGCGATCGGCAGCTTCATCCTCCCGTGTTGCTGGATCCATGTCCAGTGCCCTCATATCTCTCTTGCACACATCTTGAACCTCAGCTGTGGTCGCCCAACTGTTCTCTTGTCATTTGCTAATTGTCCGTAGAAGATATCTTTTGGGATGTGACCATCTTCCATGCGGCGAACACGGCCAAGCCAGCGAAGTCTGCGCTGTCTAAGCAGCGTATACATACTTTGAAGGCTAGCACGTGAAAACACCGCGACATTTGTCACTTTATCTTTCCACGAGATGCCGAGGATGCGGCGTAGACACCGTAAATGGAAGGTATTGAGCCTTCTTTCTTGCTTAGCATAGGTCGTCCAGGTCTTGCTGCCATATAGGAGTGTGCTGGTAACGCAGGCATTATATACCGCAGCTTTGGTCTTCATTGTGAGTTTGGAGTTTCCCCAAACACGCGATGTGAGGTGGGCAAAGGTAGCTGCAGCTTTGCCAATGCGGCTGTCGATTTCTGTATCCAGTGAGAGTTTGTCATTGATGGTAGACCCTAGGTATGTGAAGTGGTGCACCACTGCCAATTCATAGTTATCGATAGTGATAACTGGTGCAGCACCCGCATCCTGACTCAGCACATTCGTTTTCTTTAGACTTATTGTGAGGCCAAAGTCCTTGCATGCTTTAGTGAAGCGATTCATCAAGTTCTGAAGCTCCTGTTGGCTTTGAGTGACGACTGCAGCATCATCAGCGAACAACAAGTCTCTTATAGTGACCCTTCTGTTTTTTGTTTTTACCTTCAGCCTTGAAAGATTAAACAGACGGCCATCTGACCTAGTGTGAAGGCATATTCCTTCAGTTGCATCTCTGAATGCATGTTTCAAGAGTAAGGCAAAGAAGATCCCGAAGAGGGTCGGAGCCAGAACACAGCCTTGTTTAACGACACTTCGTATATCGAAGGGCTGTGACGTGCTTCCAGCATATTGGACTGTTCCCTTCATGTTGTCATGGAATGACTTTATCATTTCCAGCATTTTAGAAGGGCAGCCTATTTTCAGGAGGATTTTGAATAGTCCATCCCTACTAACCAGGTCAAATGCTTTTGTGAGGTCTGTGATCTTCCCTACTAGTCATTTCTGACCAAAGGAGCGTACCTCCCGAAATAACTTTCGGTGGCACGAGGTTGGGCAATGTTAGATCAAGCTGTTGCCCATGCAGCATGACCCGGCCTGGACGTCAGAGGAACGGTCTAGCCGATACAGTCTGACACTAGTAGTAACAGCCTAGTCATTAGTAGAATACGGAACTTGCCCTCCAATTCATCTTCCCTTTTAGTCATTTCTGACTGTATAAGGGATACAGACACCTCGAGAGCAGAGGGTCTGGGTGCCGGACATTCTACGTCCCCGAGTCATTGCTGACCATATAAGGGGACGCAGACACCTCGAGACCCGTAGGTCTGAGGTAAGTGCCGGACTGTGCGAGCTCTATCTAGAACGGACACAGTTATCCAAGTAGGATCGTGTCATCTAAGTATTAGCTCTAGGTAAGCATGTATTAGCTCTAGAATTGCCACAGTTATCCAAGTAGGATCGTGTCATCTAAGGAACCTCGACTGATTTAATGAGCCATTCGCGGTTTCACCGTGAGACAGTGTGAACTTAGACATGCATGGCTTAATCTTTGAGACAAGCATATGACTACTGGCAGGATCAACCAGATAACTGTCTGAACAGAGCATTTCCGTTGCTCGCGCGCGGGGGAGGGAGACAGCGCTCTGTGCAGAGCGGATCCCGGCGGCCCCGGCGATTTTATTCTTGCGAGAACCACTGGCCGCCTGCCGACTAGTCGGACAGGACTGGCCGAAAGCGACACCAGATTACTGACTGCCGGCCCACGACTCGTTGCGAGAGCGGGGCCGTTTTTCGAGACTGTTGTCGAGCCACGATACGGAGATGCGACTGCTTGCTAACATCACGACCGAAGGCTGCGATTTACGGACACAGGAGCTAAACTACTGCCTCGCTAACCGATGAAATGGGAGGGCCCGGTCGTACCGGGATCATCACGCGCAGTCTCTCGAGACAGCGACCGCCAGCGCTCTTGACGAGGGCAACGAAACGAAACGCTTGCCCCCACTGTGAGGTCTATAAAGGCGATATATAAAGGCCTTTTCTGCTCTCTTGATTTTTCCTGGAGCTGGCGGACAGAGAAGATCATGTCTGTTGTTGATCTACCAGCTCGGAATCCACACTGTGACTCTGGATATATGCGCTCAGCTAACTTGTGTAGTCGCATTAAGATGGCTTTGGCAAAAACCTTACCAACAATACTAAGAAGAGAGATGCCTCTACAGTTATTGCAATCACTTCTGTCTCCTTTATTTTTATACAGTGTTACAATCTTGGCATCTCGCATGTCTTGAGGAATAGTTGTCTCTTCCCAGCACTGGCACAGCATCATATGCAGGGGATGTAATAGCGTGCTCTTACAGCATTTGATTAAATCAGGAGGAATCCCATCACTGCCTGGTGCTTTGCCAGAGGCCAAGCTATCAATGGCCTTGCTGAGTTCCTCTAATGTTGGTTCAGCATCCAGCTCCTCCATAAATGGCAGACATTTGACAGCATCAAGGGCTGCATATATATATATATATATATATATATATATATATATATATATATATATATATATATATATATATATATATATATATATATATATATATATATATATATATATATATATATATATATATATATATATATATATATATATATATATATATATATATATATATATATATATATATATATATATATAAATATATTATATATAGTATTTATATAATCTAATCTTTAATTAAACCTTTTGTTTTTAAAGGTATAATATTTTATGCCAAAATTTGATGCCTTAGTTAAGGCAAGCAAATCATCATCACATTAAGTGTATTCTCTCACAGAGGCATCCCTAAATTACTGGGCACCCTGGGCGGTCCTCCCTTCAACACCCCCTGCCTCTATTAAGAAACACACTCATAAGTACATTTTTAACAGTAAATAATATCTTAAAACTGTAGTGTCTGATGGCACCCCCATCTTGGCTGTCACCCGGGGCGGACCACCCCCCTCGAACCCCGCTTAGTATGCCTGTGTGCTCTTACATCTTATGTAATACTAGTATTATTGCAGTTGTAGCGGGAGGTTATTTAAAATTATTTATTTATGTAAGAAGAGGGTTGGCAGATGGATATCCAGGTGTATCATATGATACTCGGATAGTATGCCAGAAAAGAGTTCTGGTCTTACATGTAATACCCCAGTCTTAGAAATAAGCACTGGTGTATTGATATCATAGAAATAGTCAGACTGTGAAAACCCTGGCCAGTTGGTAAGAAGTTGTACCAGGATTTAAGGTGTCTCCTCCCTGTGACTATCTTATGATTACTTAATGTCTAGGGGATAAATAAAATGAACATTCACTTTAAACACCAGGGTAAAAAGTGAATAAGTCCTCAGGTGCAATTTAAAACTTTTAATAATTACACTGATCTTCTATTTCTGCCATTTGGAAATGAGCATTAATATATATATATATATGTAGTTAGTTGCTTATCCTTTTACAGGGCGTGGCAATCAACCCCAGCTTTTATTGGCTGTTTGTGATTTTTCTAGGCAATTTTTTCATTCAGTAGTTTGCCATTGCTTTCTGAACGGTACGGCGCTTATACCATATGTATATATATATATATATATATATATATATATATATATATATATATATATATATATATATATATATATATATATATATATATATATATATCTATATATCTATATATATACATACAATTACTATTATTTCTAAACTACTGTTTTGATAGGATTGTCTGTCCTTGTAGAAAATGTATTTACAGTCGACATTCAAAAATCCGGCCATCGATAATCCGGTTCCTTCAGATTTCCGGCATGCATTTCGGAGCGCATTTTAAATTTACCGCGTTGGCGCGCCACTGTTTTCTGGAGACGTTTATGTTTTGATGCGGCTGTTGGGTCTTGCTTGCACGTGTTAACAGGCATTTCTGCTCATTCCTTCTCATTTTATCATTTATTTGCTGCTGTATAGCCCCATTATGGATTCAGCAAATAAAAGAAGTGGTGTAAAACATTAAAATTTCCATAAAAAATCCGGCATTTTCAAAAATCCGGCACTCCTCAGGTCTGGAGGTTGCCGGATTTTTGATTGTCAACTGTACTAGACACCGTCACTCAGCGATGTTAATAATTAGTCTTGTCTGTTTAGACTTCAGGTCTTGAACAATAAAGTTAATGAAAACTGGAATCACTTTTACTGTATCACTGTTCTTTTAGTCCTCTGACTTTACACATTACTGTCATCATTTGACTGACTTCTTTAATGGTTTGAATACTATTTTTATATCACAACTATTTGCTGTTGGTTCATATATAGCTGGTCAGTGTCTTAAATGACACTTATCTTTTCAACTTGACAATGCTGACACTGAACTGTCCTTTGTAGATATCAGACTTGGTAGACCCAGCTATAGGAATATCAATGACCAGCTGTGGTTCACTCGTTGTGGTCCTGCACTTTTGTGGGATTGCCTCTGATGAACAACACAAGCTTCTGACACATGACAGTCTGGTTTGAGTTATTTCATGGAACTTGAAACAACATATCAGCCTTGGCTAGTATCTGGCTAGACTTGTAACTGACCAGCACAGATGTCAGACCAGTCAGTCATCAGATGTCACAGTTATACACTCATTAATAAGTAAGGACATCATTTCAGTGATACAGAAATATTAACATTTCAATTAATTGTAACTGACTAGCACATAGGTCAGACTAGTCAGTCATCAGATGTCAAGGTTATACAGTCACAGTAAGTAACATCCTTTCAATGATACAGGATTAGTATTAACATTCTCAGTAATAATCATCATCTGGTTTATTCCTCTCCTGTACATCCTTTAATTTTTTATAACTTGATCTTTCCAACTACATCAGGTACAAATTTAAATACTGATGCCACTCTTAGCATCTACCCAAAATTAATACATATTTAGATAAAGTGAGTGACCGACTGACCAAGCGATCAGGTTGCTTTCTTAAGTAGCACAACTACATAGTTTTGGAATTGAAACCTGGCCGTGGAACACTCCAGTTTACCAGCTGTAAATGGGCACTCAGTTGTGCTCTCGAGCTAGGGAAGGAAAAGTCAGCGAGGAAGGGGGACTGGTCACCTAACCTCGTAAAAGCGGTATCTTCCATGATGAAGCTTCTAACACTTCATTTGCCTATGACAATCTCTGCCATAGGACTGCCTTTATCCTCGTAAGCGATAGAGCAATTAATATGATAGATGCAATTAATATGATAGATGTTATCTTCATTTGGCTGTGGGGCTAGTTGTGATTCATTTTTATACAAGCAACAATTATCCACATAGCACATGTTTATATCATATAAAAAATAGAAATACATTTATACCGATAATTATTCTACGAGCATATTTTGTGAAGTCTATACGAACCTGCAATAATAAAAAAAATATATATACATGATAGTTATCATAATTTCGCTTTCCCTCAGACTCCAGACACTGGACTGAAAAATTTATGGCGATCCGCTCACAATTCAGATGGAATATGTATAGTGGCGAGCTCTGCCTCTAGTCTGTCTCAAACCTACTTTCAGTGTGTCTTTTCTGTTTAGCGCTCTGCCTTTTATAAGGATCTGGCGGACGTATCGGAGGGCACTGACGTCACAGCTTAAAACTCAGGCTGAAATTTCTTCCTGAAGCCGTGATTTCACAGGATCTGTGCGTTGCCTGAAACTTTCCCTTTCTCATCCTCGGCTTATATATGATTCATACTGTTCCATCCTATCTTGTTTTATACAGCCGATATATCTCTATTTTCCTATCCATGTAATTTCACAAACTGTTATTAGTTGATTTTAGTATTTAGAACAGAAGTGGGTTTACAGGCTTTCAGCTTAACTGTGGACAGCCGTAATACGCATTGATCTCCGTAAATAGTAACTTCCTACCGTTTTTCCTTATATATATATATACAGTTATACACAATCCTCTCCTGGAATAAAAGGTGAAATCCTTTTCACAAGAATTCCATGTAGCTCCTATTTATCCTTGCCGATTGCCGATGTCTCATCGACAGTTTGTCGAATAACCGCCATTTTGTAAGCGGCCGGTCCAGTGATAAGCGAGAGGGGAATGGTCTGTAAAACTATGCGAAGCCACGTTTGCAATGTATTTGAGCCAATTTTGCGACAGCAGTGGTAATGAACACCAAATTTCAAACATGTACCAACATTTTATTTTACGGAATTAATGTTTCAATCTTGGCATGAAGAAACTTTCAGACTTTAACAATGAAATTATGTTCATTAAATTTGGTTTGGACTTTTATTCTTTGCGACTGAGGCCTCCGTTTCAGTAAGGTGTATGATCTCCTCTGGCCTCTATCAGAGAACGACATCTCCTTGACATTGATCCGATTAGCCGTTGGATCTGTTGTTGTGGGATGGCTGCCCAATCTTCCCGCAGTGCAAGAGACAACTGTCGGAGATTGGCTGGAGCCACGTCTCGCTGGCGGAGTCGTCTGTCGAGTTCATCCCATACGTGTTCTATGGGGTTCATGTCTGATGACATGGCTGGCCACGGAATAGTCTGGACGGTGTTGTCAGCAAGGAACTTGGTGGTGAGTTGTGTCACATGAGGTCGAGCGTTATCCTGCTGAAAAATCGTCCCTCGTGCAGCCAGAAGTGGAAGGACGTGAGGACGAAGAATTTCAGCGAAGTATCGTTGGGCATACCTGAATAGGCGTCCTTCAATTTGCACCAGGTCACTTCTTCCCAAGAAGTTGATTGTCCCCCACATCAGTACACCGCCACTACCATGTGGAGGAGCCTCATCAACGCTGTTCAGGGCGTAGCGCTCATGAACTCTGCGGTAAACTCTTCTCCGTCTATCGTGTCGCTGGAGCACAAAAAATGATTCATCACTAAACCAAACCCGTCTCCAGTCATTCCCAACGGTCCATTGACGATGCTGGTTTGCCCACTGCAGTCGGTTCTGGCAACGCCGGTCCGTAAGAACAGGACCTCTGTAGGGTCTTCTAGTCCAAAGACCAGAGTCGTGCAGCCGGTTCCTGACCGTTTGATCTGAAATTCGACGAGCTGCTGACATTGACTGGACTGTGGAGGACGCAGATCCAAGTCGATTCCTGAGGTGACGCAGCCGCATGAAGCGGTCTTCGGCAGGAGTTGTGACTCTGGGTCTTCCACTGCGCGGCCGGTCTGCCACTGAGCCAGTTTCTTGAAATCGCCTCCAAAGGCGACTAATGGTGCTTCTAACCACATTAAATTGTCTGGCCACTACACTTTGTGACTGTCCAGTCTGTAAACGTCCATTGATGATGAGTCGGTGTTCTGTAGTGAGATGAGCCATACTTGCGCATTGAATTTTCAATTGAATTTATTCGAGGAGCGTCAATCTTTTATAGGCATTCAATAATATGGTCAGAGTTTTTGTGTTCAGTAAGTTTCACGGGATTCTTATGATCCTGTCACGAGTTATTGTCAAAAATGTTGTTTTGACTTTGACCTCTTTCATGACCTCACGAATCATGAGGTGAGTACAATTCAGGTAACCACGAGAAGTTAATGACCAGGTGGACACAGTCGCTAGGTTGACTGATGTCCAATCAGCGAATATCTTTTATAAAAGTAACACCAAAAAAGTTGCGTTTCTTTTTTTGAACAGTATATCTGCTGGTTTGAATTTTGTCTTTTTAGTGCAATTTATTTTGTCTTCGTACATGTACATAATTTTTTTCTTCATTTAAACATCTTTGTTTGCTTAAATGCTTTTTTTAATTTCAAATGTGTGTAGTGCTATTTCCCTATTTATAGTTGAAAAAGTGTAAAAGTAGCTGCAATAAAAAATGTATTTGGTAGGTGGGAGTATTGGGAGTCTTACTGGGAGTTTCACTGAAGTATTAGTAAACCTTGGCATGCTAAAATGAGCCTGATATAGATAGGACTTACATCAGAGCCGGTGCCGGAGACGTTGACTTTTTCTATGGTAATGTCTCCAGCGATTAAGAGATTGCGTGCCTCCTCTTTTCCAATCCTGTGCTTGAAGTCACAGAAATGTTGCTCATTTATAAAGATCTGGAAAATGCAATATGTATTCATGAATTCAACCAAATAAATATTATACACAAGACAATTTTGATTTGCAGAGGAAGAGGTTAAGCATTTTAATCACTTTTAAAAATAAAATTTCTTGTTTAGTTTTGCTATCTAGCATCATTATTTAATAATACTGGTTGTTTAGTATACAATGATACATTTATAATCATATAGTACACAATGATATAGATATAATCATCATCTACATCATTGTTAAATGATAAGGGTTGTAAAGTAAACAATGATATAGGTACATGCATTATCTTCATCACTGTTAAATAATAATAGTTGTATAGTAAACAATGATATAGGTATAATCATTTAGCAAACAATGATATAGACATAATCATATAGTAAACATGTCCTACGAATGCAAAACAACAGAATACCACTACAGGCGCTCACTTGGGTTCCTGAGGGTAAGCGGAAAAAAGGAAGACCAAAAGAAACACTCAGAAGAACAATAATAAGAGAAGGAAGAACGTTGGGCCTAAATAATGTGCAAGAGCTAAGAGGAGTGGCGTCACAACGAACAACCTGGAGAGCACTGGTTTCTGCCTTATGCGCCGTGTTTGGCGCTTAAAGAATCTATTATTATTATTATATAGTAAACAATGATATAGGTATAATCATATAGTAAACAATGATATAGGTATAATCATATAGTAAACAATGATATAGGTACATGCATTATATTCATCACTGTTAAATAATAATAGTTGTATAGTAAACAATGATGTAGATATAATCATATAGTAAACAATGATATAGGTATAATCATATAGTAAACAATGATATAGATATAATCATATAGTAAACAATGATATAGATATAATCATATAGTTGTTAAGTCATATTCTATGCTATAGTTAGGTGTTACGGATTTTTGTGTACGGTCCTGAAGTTTGTTGGTAAGTAGGTTAAGGTCATGAGATACATGACGTGTATATACGTGTGTGTGGGTAGAGAAAGGAGTAACTCTGTTTAGAGTGTATTATTATTATTGAAGTATGCAAGCTTGGAATGTGACATTTAAAAGTTCACTGTTAGAAGCACGTAGAGTATGGTTGAAGAATACTCAGAGGCGTTCATGTGTGAATTGAGGTTTACAGGACATGAGAAAAGCGTGCAAAGTGAATGAAGTTAGCATACGTGTCAGAGAAGAATACTGAGTTGTTAAAGGGGAGTCTGTGGCCATCCGTCGAGGGAGACGGTCAGTGTTTTCTAGAGTATGTGAATAATGTATGTGATTTTGATTATAATATATTGAATGTGACGCGATGATGTACCGCGTAAGGTGTATTTACAAGGCCTTTATATAATATTATTTATAAGCGCGTTGTGGGTTTCCCGCGCTTTAAAGTTCAGGAGGAACTAGTATGCCTGGTGATTAGACCAGAGGTATAGATATATGTGCGAGGAGTGAATGCCGCACTTTGGATTAAAAGACACGTCGTTTTCCCGTGTCAGAAGGAGGTGTATGGTAAGACTATTATATGCTATTATTTGAATGCGCGTTGTGTGCTTTCCCGCGCCAATAGGAGGTCTACGTAAGCGCGTTGTGAGTTTCCCGCGCTGTTAAGTTCTGGAGGAACTTGGATAGAGATATACAGTATGTGCGAGGAGTGAATTCCGCACTTACATTGAAAGTAGGACCACGGAGATATATATGTGCGAGGAGTGAATTCCGCACTTACATTGTATACAGACCATATAGAGATTTATGTGCGAGGAGTGAATGCCGCACTTACATTGAATATAGATCAGTGTGGTGAAGTGGGATGTTATAAATATTTATAGGGGACTTAGTGTACTGACTGAGATCAGCTGTGAAGGTATCTATATCTATTAAAAGTAGTGTATTATAGATAACCTTACTTGCTACCACATATCTCTTTATCTCAGTCAGAATTATTCTGGAATAGTGTGATGCTACGTTATGTGTCTAGGGTATGTGTATGAAGAAGTGTAAGTCACAACAACAGACAGATAAACAATTTAATGTAATCCACTACTCTTGACAACACTGTGACACTCACATACATATAACACTCTATGAGAATATCTTAAAGGAGGCACTGATAACTTTCAAATAACAATATGTATTCATTACTGGCATGAATGAATATGTGTCCTGATTCAACTACAAGGGAATCAGGAATCACAATCAATTTAAATTACAAGTTATGTACAGAATGTATTTAATATGAATATTGTAGTGACATATATTATTACAAATGTTCTATGTGTGTCAGTTGTGTAGTAGTAAAATGAGGTAATACTGGTTTTGTTTTGTTCAAGCTCTGTTGGTATTTGTCATCATGACTTCAATAGTTTGTCTTTAGGGATCAGTATTGGAGATGTTCACAGTTCCTGATTTTAAGACAAGTAAATTCCCCTCTGAATGGTATTTTTATAAAGTTATTTCTAGATGAGGGGACATAATGTTGAGCTCAGCTGGCCAACTCTGCTTATCTTGAGTGATGGCGGCAGGAGAGGACTCCTCTGCTCGAATTCTCTTCTGGGCTCTGGAGATACCTCACTGATAGCTAAAAGGACCAAGGAGTATGCTGTCCGACACTGGATTCAGCAAATCTCTGATCAGATGCTGCTCACTACCATCAAGACCACTGTCCCTGAAATCAAGAAGGATGTACCTTCTACTTCATAACTAATTTATATTCTCTTTTACACTGATCACAATACAGCACAAACATTGCGTTCAGAGCGTTAGGCCAACAGTCAGCTTCATTTGAAATACTTTATTCCAGTATTACCCTTCTTAATGGTTACTACGCCTCTGCACTTCCAGCATTATTTCTTTCTAGTCAATCATCCAGGTGTCAGTGTACTATTTGGCCATTCCATGCCGTTTTACTTCTCTCCGACACCCTCTGTTCAGGCTGGAGCATTATAGGCTTTACCTCACGTTTGCCACTGAACTACACATATATATACAGGCATAAATCAACAATTCACATTCAATTTTTCATTAAAAGATACTGAATGGTTCAAGCTTACCACAATTTCATGGAAATAAACACAGATACGTTGATTAGCAATGAATTCTGGCACAAACTGGCACAAATTCCGTTCTGCCTATGTTCTAGGCTTTTATTTTAGCAAAAATGTGAGCTAGCTTCAACGTACTGTCGCTTTATCAAGCTTATTTGAATTAGTGGTCTCGAACTAACGCTCCCAAGTGTGTATATCAGCGAGACTGGCCAATGAGCCACGTTTCGACAAGTGTTTGAAAAAATGTTATCTTTTCCCGTCTCCCCCAACAACCAAGATAGTATTTATAGCCCGACCAATCGTGGTTAGGCTTTCATTTGTTGCGCTCCAATCAATTTGGAGTTTACATGGTAGGCTATTTATGTAACGTAAGGTTTTTTTCAAACACGTTATAAAAAAAATTTTATGAGCAGAAATGATTTTATGCTGTCAGGCACCCCCAATATTTTATTTTGGGTATAATTTATTAATTCCTGGACTATTTGCGTAACGTTTTACATATTATTTGTCAGCAAACCCTAAGGAACCCAAAAATACTAATTTAAAGGAGCTACGTGGCTGCGTTCAAAATATGCAATTTCTTCTATCTCCTGTTTAGAAGATGTGCTGTCTGGGTACTGTTATGTGTTCAAACGTAAACACATATAATGTTGTCTTTTCTAATAAGAGTCTGTTATGATTTATAAACCTAACTCTGGGAAAGGGTAGTGTATTTTATCACTGTCCGTCTGAAAAAAAATTAGTGCATGTAGACTTACACGCGTGATGGCAGCATTTGCGTATCGCGCGAAGCGTGTTTAGTGTTCGGCTTTTTGCCTCTCCCTTCTCTTTTTATCCTTTTGTCCATCTGTTCGTTCGTTTTGGTAACGCAGTATAATTAATGTTAGGGTTAATTTAGGTCATTACGCAGTACGTCTCAATGCTTTTCCAAGAAATACAGCACACGTTTCATTGAAGAAGGCGGGTAATAATACAGTAAGCTTTACTATCAACGTTAAAGCGTTACAATTTGCAGACGAAGCAGAAAACAAGGGGGATTTCGAGTACATTCCTTGTGACAGCACTGTCATTTTACCATTGCTCTTCTCTTTATTAATTTTATTTGTTAGGCTTCATATTTACCTAATAATTTATATATGTGGATTAGAATATTTCATGACACTTCCCCTCTTAAAACAGACATTATATGTCAGTCCTTTATTCTATATACACATAGAGAAATTTATTATTATTTCTGGGGTTTACGGTGATTCTCATCACACGGATGGCGGCTTAAAAAATCCGCTCCCAGATTGGTTTTTCCAGATATATATTCAATGCTAAAATTATATGGAGCCAGAAGCAAAGACCATCGGAGTAACCTAGAGTTCTCATGCTTAGCCTGTGCTAAAAACGATAAAGGTTTGTGGTCAGTTTGCAACTTAAATGCCTTCCCATATAGATAAATATTGAATTTCTTTATTGCCCATATTACTGCAAGACATTCTTTTTCGCTAGTTGAGTAGTTGATTTCAGCTTTATTCAACTTTCTGCTAGCATATGCCACTGGGCTTAATTCCCCATCCAATGCATCTGATTTCTGTAGTAAAGTTGCACCTAGCCCAATATTACTTGCATCCGTCCTTACTATGAATTCTTGACTTAAGTCAGGTAATTTCAAAATGGGTTTACTTGTGAGCTTTTCCTTCAATTCTTGGTAAGTCATTTCACATTGTGGTGTCCATGTAATGCGATCTGGAAGTCCTTTACGTGTCAATTCCGTTAAAGGTGCACATATGGAATTAAAGTTTTTGATATACTTCTGGTAGAAACCACATAATGAGACAAAGGATCTCACGTCCTTCTTGGTTTGTGGTCTCGGGGCTTTCTGTAGTTTCTCTAAATTCTTTGGGTCAGGGGTCATGTTTCCCTGATAAACTGTGTGTCCCAAAAATTCCAATTCTTTACATCCAACGCAACATTTGGTTGGTCGGGCTGTTAAATTTGCCTCCCTAAGTCGATCAAACAGCATGTTCAGAGAGTCAATGTGTTCCTCAAATGTTTCTGTTGCTATAAGGATATCATCCATAAAATTTGTTATACAGGGATTATTCAGAGGATCCAATAATTTTCTCATCATTCTAGAGAAGACACTAGGCGCATTCTTCAATCCAAATGGCAATCTATTAAACTCATAGTGTCCTTCTGAGGTACTAAAAGCTAGGTATGGTCTAACCTCAGGCTTTACTGGAATCTGATAGTATCCTTTACTCAGATCCACTTTTGAGAAATATTTAGCTTTATTTAGTCTGGCAAACAGCTGATTTGTATCCGGCAATGGATCCACCTGTCCTTCTGTAATAGCATTCAGTCTCCTGTAATCTATACAGAGTCTATGTTCTCCAGAGGGCTTCCTTAAAAGTACAACACCGGAACTATACGAAGACTCACTGTGCGAAATAATTCCTTCTTTCAATAGATAGTCTATCTCTTCCTTCAAAGCTTTTTCCTTAGCAAACGGAATCGAATATGGTTTCATACAGACAGGTGTGGAGTCTATGAGTTTCATATCATATTCCAATAGGTTTGTATGCCCTGGTCGGTCTGTTAACACCTCTGCATGATTATTTAGAACCTGTTGCACTCTCTCTTTCTGAGTTTTCGTTAAATGTGTACTGATTTTCACCTGTGCTGCTGTCTCACAGGGGTGTAATGGATATTCAAATGATGAAAGTGGTTCCTTTTTCATCTCCATGGCGATGGACAAGGTCAACAAGTGTGTCTCTTCCTGATGTTCTCTTTCCAAATATTTCTTCAGGAGATTCACATGATAGATTTTTTCTTTCCCCTTCTTATCTATCTTATAATTTGTTCTAGACACCTTCTCTAGAACTGTATATGGACCCTGCCATCCAATTTGTAACTTATTCTGACTCCCGGGCAAAAGAAGCAGTACCTTCTCTCCACAGCCAAATTTCTGTCTTTCGCCTTCCTGTTATAATAGGCAGCATGTTTCTTCCTGGCTTGTTTCAAATTTTCATTGGCAAGTTTCCAGCCAGTTTTCAACCGAGTGGTCAGCTCATTCACATATTGGTATGAAGATGTAATGTTTTCCTCTGCCTTTTCATCAGTCCACGTTCTTAACAAAGCTACATATGGACCTTTAATTGTGTGGACCTATTTGTCCATGCACCGGTATGGTCTCTTCCACTTGAAGCTTTATAGTGATGATTTTTCCTCCCAGAATTATCATTCACAAAACGACCGCTACCAATTTTTCTTTTGGGGCTTTCTCCCCTCTTAAAATTCTTGATGAGAGATTTCCTCTCTACATCTTCTTCCTCCAGTTTGTTTAAGTCCGATTGAGGGATTGTCGGCTTCCCCTGGGGTAAGACATCCTTTTGCACTCTCCGCATAGTGGCCATTGTAAAACAGTTAAGTGAAGCTTGTCCGTGAAAAGGGGCTTCCCATTCCATTTGGTCCACTTTATCAAATTTATATCTCTTTTTATTATCAGGCCTAATTTTGCCCCGTGGCGTGTCCAGGTCCTGATCCATGTTCCCACTTGTGGGTGTTCCCTCATGTGCTATGCTACACCTTTCTACAAAATTTTCAATGTCCCATCTTGCTTTGGGCCAATAATAATTGTGAGCCACCTTTTGAATGAGGGTACCTATTTTCTCATGGTCCCCATCTGGTTTCACATGTAGGCTCCTTATTAATTCTGTCCTGTATCTTTTTGGAAGAACCAGCTGTCCGTGACCTTTGGATCTAGCTCCAGTCTTCCTATAAATCAACTTGTTTTTCATGTAGAAATCTCCCTTGCCTGGAGTTGTATGACAAGTTGACAATTTTCTGAAGCATGGCTTGAGTGTTTTATCCCCAGCCTGTGCCTTCCTCATCTCTTCTGGAGTGGTATCTAACATAATATCCTCCTCCTGTCTTGAGGTCGACCTGACCTGAAGGGTTGCCATATACACAGGTTTCCTTCTGCAACGGTCAGTGTCATGATTGTCCATCTGACAATTTTTACACCACCTTTTTCCTTGGTTGAAAGATTTTCTTTCATTATATTTCCTTTCATCGAATTGTGGGAATTTATTTTTATTGTCATACCGTGGCCTATCAAATTGGTGCTTACCTTTATTTTGATCCTTAGGATCAAATTTATTAAAATTCTGTGGTGCCCTAAAGTTGTCCACCTGTTTCTTTTTATTACCTGTTACCTCTGCTTGAGCTGCTTGATACCTTTCAGCAACATTTAGCAACTCACCCAGCCTCTCTGCACCTTGTTCCATGAGAAACTTTCTCAGGTCTGGAGCCATGGACTCTCTTAGTTGCTCTATAAGGACCATTTCCTTAAGATCTTGGGTTTTCCCCAGAGAAGTCCATTTCTCCAAGTATGTCTCTATGCGTGCAGAGAACTGGTGATAGGTTTCACCTGACAGTAGTTTAGCATTCCTAAATTTTTTCCTGTAAAACTCTGCATTCTTTTCATACCTTAACAAAAGAGCCTGCTTTAGCATGTCATAATTTTCCTGATCACCTCTGCTCATTTTTGCAAAAACTTCATAAGCTGCCCCACGAAGTCCCTGAGATAACTTTAAGCTCCACCTTTCTCTCTCTAACCCATACGTGGTAGCTAATAGTTCGTACCTATTTATATAGCTCTCAATATCATCGTCTTTCTCAACAAAATGATCTAAATGAAAGTTCATAGCTGAGATTGAGGCTCCTTGAGTAACCGTAGCATCAGAGGCAAAGGGACTGGCACCATTTTCAGGAGCATGGCCTTGAAACTCAAACTCCCTTAGTCGTAACTCATGTTCCCTTTGTAATCTTTTATCTTCTGCTTCCCTTTCTGCAGCTAATTTCTTCTCTTCCCTTTCTGCAGCCAATTTCTTCTCTTCCCTTTCTGCAGCCAATCGTTTGTCTTCTCTTTCCGCCTCCAATTTCTTAGCCTCTCTGTCAGCCTCAATCTGCAACCTCTTAGTCTCAGCCTCAGCTTGCAACCTCTTAGTCTCAGCCTCAGCTTCAAATTGTAACTTCTTAATTTCCTTTTCAGCCTCTAACCTTCTTTCGGCTTCTTTTTCTAATCTTCTTTCTTCGCGTTCAATAAATTTGTCACATTCCGTTGTGACATAGGCAACCATAACTTGCCCATCTAATCCTAACTCTTTTGCAGTCTGAACCGCAGCAGATCGAAATTTGGCCAGGTCCGCCATTGTCTATTATGTAAATTTATACAATGTCTAACCAACAATTCAATCTCTAATGGACAACACAGGCACCGTGAGCTCAACCTTATTTAACTCCACCCAAGGATACCTTTTAATTCTTATATTCCCTGAAGTGAATTACCCCCCAATATTTTTAATAGTGAAAGATTCAAAATCCCAAGAGCGAGACCCCAATATATGTGGTGAAGTGGGATGTTATAAATATTTATAGGGGACTTAGTGTACTGACTGAGATCAGCTGTGAAGGTATCTATATCTATTAAAAGTAGTGTATTATAGATAACCTTACTTGCTACCACATATCTCTTTATCTCAGTCAGAATTATTCTGGAATAGTGTGATGCTACGTTATGTGTCTAGGGTATGTGTATGAAGAAGTGTAAGTCACAACAACAGACAGATAAACAATTTAATATAATCCACTACTCTTGACAACACTGTGACACTCACATACATATAACACTCTATGAGAATATCTTAAAGGAGGCACTGATAACTTTCAAATAACAATATGTATTCATTACTGGCATGAATGAATATGTGTCCTGATTCAACTACAAGGGAATCAGGAATCACAATCAATTTAAATTACAAGTTATGTACAGAATGTATTTAATATGAATATTGTAGTGACATATATTATTACAAATGTTCTATGTGTGTCAGTTGTGTAGTAGTAAAATGAGGTAATACTGGTTTTGTTTTGTTCAAGCTCTGTTGGTATTTGTCATCATGACTTCAATAGTTTGTCTTTAGGGATCAGTATTGGAGATGTTCACAGTTCCTGATTTTAAGACAAGTAAATTCCCCTCTGAATGGTATTTTTATAAAGTTATTTCTAGATGAGGGGACATAATGTTGAGCTCAGCTGGCCAACTCTGCTTATCTTGAGTGATGGCGGCAGGAGAGGACTCCTCTGCTCGAATTCTCTTCTGGGCTCTGGAGATACCTCACTGATAGCTAAAAGGACCAAGGAGTATGCTGTCCGACACTGGATTCAGCAAATCTCTGATCAGATGCTGCTCACTACCATCAAGACCACTGTCCCTGAAATCAAGAAGGATGTACCTTCTACTTCATAACTAATTTATATTCTCTTTTACACTGATCACAATACAGCACAAACATTGCGTTCAGAGCGTTAGGCCAACAGTCAGCTTCATTTGAAATACTTTATTCCAGTATTACCCTTCTTAATGGTTACTACGCCTCTGCACTTCCAGCATTATTTCTTTCTAGTCAATCATCCAGGTGTCAGTGTACTATTTGGCCATTCCATGCCGTTTTACTTCTCTCCGACACCCTCTGTTCAGGCTGGAGCATTATAGGCTTTACCTCACGTTTGCCACTGAACTACACATATATATACAGGCATAAATCAACAATTCACATTCAATTTTTCATTAAAAGATACTGAATGGTTCAAGCTTACCACAATTTCATGGAAATAAACACAGATACGTTGATTAGCAATGAATTCTGGCACAAACTGGCACAAATTCCGTTCTGCCTATGTTCTAGGCTTTTATTTTAGCAAAAATGTGAGCTAGCTTCAACGTACTGTCGCTTTATCAAGCTTATTTGAATTAGTGGTCTCGAACTAACGCTCCCAAGTGTGTATATCAGCGAGACTGGCCAATGAGCCACGTTTCGACAAGTGTTTGAAAAAATGTTATCTTTTCCCGTCTCCCCCAACAACCAAGATAGTATTTATAGCCCGACCAATCGTGGTTAGGCTTTCATTTGTTGCGCTCCAATCAATTTGGAGTTTACATGGTAGGCTATTTATGTAACGTAAGGTTTTTTCAAACACGTTATAAAAAAAAATTTTATGAGCAGAAATGATTTTATGCTGTCAGGCACCCCCAATATTTTATTTTGGGTATAATTTATTAATTCCTGGACTATTTGCGTAACGTTTTACATATTATTTGTCAGCAAACCCTAAGGAACCCAAAAATACTAATTTAAAGGAGCTACGTGGCTGCGTTCAAAATATGCAATTTCTTCTATCTCCTGTTTAGAAGATGTGCTGTCTGGGTACTGTTATGTGTTCAAACGTAAACCCATATAATGTTGTCTTTTCTAATAAGAGTCTGTTATGATTTATAAACCTAACTCTGGGAAAGGGTAGTGTATTTTATCACTGTCCGTCTGAAAAAAAATTAGTGCATGTAGACTTACACGCGTGATGGCAGCATTTGCGTATCGCGCGAAGCGTGTTTAGTGTTCGGCTTTTTGCCTCTCCCTTCTCTTTTTATCCTTTTGTCCATCTGTTCGTTCGTTTTGGTAACGCAGTATAATTAATGTTAGGGTTAATTTAGGTCATTACGCAGTACGTCTCAATGCTTTTCCAAGAAATACAGCACACGTTTCATTGAAGAAGGCGGGTAATAATACAGTAAGCTTTACTATCAACGTTAAAGCGTTACAATTTGCAGACGAAGCAGAAAACAAGGGGGATTTCGAGTACATTCCTTGTGACAGCACTGTCATTTTACCATTGCTCTTCTCTTTATTAATTTTATTTGTTAGGCTTCATATTTACCTAATAATTTATATATGTGGATTAGAATATTTCATGACAATCAGAGATAGAGATTTATGTGCGAGGGGGGAATGCCGCACTTACATTGAATGCAATTGTCACCAGTACGTAAGGATGACTGTACTACATATTCTAACTATGCACGTATTTGTACTATTGTTGCTGATGTCCAGGACTATGCTGTTGAGATTAAATGTAATGGATATGTGAGCCCAAGACTTTCTGATTCATTATATATCATTTCGCGTACCTACTGTCCGGTCTTCTAAACAACCACCATCGTTTTAACAGTGGTGGGCCAATCTTACGGGGCGTTATACCCAGAATATTCCGACTATAGAAGGAGTTCAGTACATATTTCCAGTGATTTAGGGGGCTCAATTTTCTGAACCCATGACTATTGCGGAGAATCAATCAACCCGCCCCGGAATCTTGAAGTACTGTAAAACTTCAGAAATTCGTTGGACGGTAAATGAAGTGTTTGGACACTAATGAAATTCATCTAAAAGATTTGTCAATAGACATAATATGCTTACAACAGATGTCAACACCCATACATCTGATTTATATTTTGGAGTCAACGTAACTGAGTTCTAAAAGACATACGGTAAATTCTTCATACAGCTGGACATTACAGTCCTGAGTCAAGCCAGAACAGTAAACACGAAGTGCGTGAACTTTCTGCCAATCAGCGTACAACGGTCATGTTGTGACCCAATTTACAAGGCTCAGCGGGTCCTGTTTACTGACAGACATCGGTACGGTGTGTACAAGGTCAACTTTGCTTATGTGTGTACTCGGTCAAGTCATCGCATCGGAATCTACATGAAGTAGCCTGCTTTTTTCAACGTATTTGACGGGGGTGTACTGGCCCGTTGAAACTTATCAGAGGATCTTGTTTGTACTTCACGTGTGTTGTGCTGTGCTGTCATTTTCATCGTTAAGCCATCGGAAAGAAGTGCAGTAAACAACACATCTGGAACATCGGTCTACAGTCAAGATCAACGAACCATATGTATTAAAGATACGTATTATTTCTTATTAATTTGTATTAGAAACTGTGTGATTAATGTATTGTTGTGCGTAGTATTTTTTTTTCTTTCTCGTTGTGCGGTAATTTGTCTTGTTTGGTTTTGTTTCGTTTTGTTAGTACTAAATCTTATTCTGTAGCTTTCGTATAACTGACCTTTTCTACTGTGTTGTGGGTTCTCGTGCATGTGTGTTAAGTTCTGAGTGTTTGTTTCTGCTGTGTATATTACTTGGTGCTGTGTAAATTATATATTAAGTTTAATATTAGTCTAGTAGTTTTATTATAAATATGAATAGGCGTATACGGTATTAGCTTAGTTTTATTTGTTTATTAATCGTAAAGCTTATTTGTTAGGTCGTTTCTATCATCTGTTACAGTTTATTGATTTATTATATTGGACTTTTTGTTAAGCCTTTGTAATTATTCGGTATTATACTACTATTAGTACTATCCTTCTGTCATCTGATAGAGACTATAGAAGCTTATATTTATTTATTTTTTCCTTTTCATTCTTACATTACTTTTAAGTATCGACTTAGCTATTTTATGGGTATTTCTTTCTGGTAAATTTGTATTAGTATTAGTGTTAGTCTACATCATATTTAAGTGGTTCTAATGTGGTTATTAGTTTAATGTTTATGGCAATACTTGTGAGTTATTTACATTGTTTTGTATCTTGTACAGAATATGCGAGGTCGAATATCAGTGAGACAAGCTTGCTGTAGAGCCTACCATAGCAACACAGAGATCCTTCAGCTGTAGATCTGCATTATCTCGGTGGAACCATAGACTGTAATCAAGACACACTTAAGATAAGTCACAGTTTATGCCATTGTTGCACTTCTTTGTTCAGATACCATTCTACTGACATTCCTGATGGTCATTCATTTGTATTCGTTGTTGCGTTAGCGTTTTATATTTGTGTTACTTGATTATATATTATTAATACTTTGTTCTTCATTAGAAGGAATTGGTATTAATCTATTCTGTAGGTTTTTTTTTTTTGTAAAATTAATTCCAGAGTCTTGGAGAGATTCGGTAGCTAGTACCCGTGGAATTCTTTGACATTTATTGGTGTTAGTTGTTATAGTTTGGTTTGTGTAATCATTGTTACATAATTTAGTCTCTTTTGTCATGTTTACTTGTAGTTTTCTTGCGTTAATTTTCTACTATCTTGTAAATAAGTTCATTTCACAGCTCTATTGTTGTCGTTTGTATTGCAGGTGTTTATTATCCCCCACCTGTCGGTTGTTGTTCGTTTGTTTATAGTTGTTGTGTCAGCGGTGTACTTCATTATTATCAGCATTCACTGTGTTTTGGTCCTGGTTATTAGTTACAAATAGTTTGTATGATTGCTGTGTTAGAATCTAAGCATTGTAGGTAAGATGGTCAAAGTATATTGAGGATCAGTGTGTTCTGCTACACATGTCTTAGTCTAGACATAGGTGGATCTGATTATTATAAGTAACTGATTCTAGAGTTTCTAGTTTATATTGTCTTTAGAATTATTGGTGATTTCTTACTATGTTATTGTAGTACCTATGTAGAGGTATATTAATACTGATAATTTAGTATTGTAGTGAATATACTTTCTTATTCTAGAATCTAGTCTGTAAATCTATAATCATGGCAGACTGTTCAAGAACAATTAGAAACAGAAAGAAAAGAATAGCCTTAAGAGACTTTATTTTGGCTATCAGAGATTGTGAGTCTTACGAATTGTTTAACACTATGGTAAAAGTGGATGATAAATACAAGCCACAGAGAGCAAAGGTATATCTCATAGAGATTAAGGACATAAGAGAAGTTACAACTGGAATTGCTTTGCCAGTATTGATGATAGCAAGAGACCAAAACTAAATTTAAAGAGGAAAGCTAATATAGCAGATGATATGGTGAAAACTGAAACTAGGAATGTTTCTGTTCAAGGTGAGAGGAAAGAAGTCACTGTACAAACAGATAACTGTTGTAAAAACTGTTCAGTCTTAGTTGGGAAAATATCCAAATTGAATGTGGATGAACCACAAAAGATTATCATCAATGATGAATCAGTTAGGAGTAAAACTAACTTATATTCTATGGAAGGAAGATCAATAAGTGTTAGTAAGAATGCAATGTCTACAAAAGCCTATGAGACAAAGGGAGTGTCAAGGCCAGTGCATGACGTAACATACCATGCATCCCAAGAAGTGTTTTTACCAAGAATGGGTTTTTGGTGTGACAAGGATCAGTTAAAGATAGACAAATTGATCCAAGAAGATGGAACTTTCGAGGAAAAGTGTACACTATTAGAAGGAAGATTCAAGATTGTTGAGCAGTTATTAGAAAAGGAATACAAAGATGGTGTTCAAAGATTAAATGATGAATTTAAGGTGGATAGGAACAGGATATTAACTGAGTGTAAGGGTAATACTCAAGTTAAAGAGGAACATTGCAGGGTCCTGTCATCTCGGTGGAAGGAGAAAGGTAATGCTTTAGAAGAGAGTTACTTTGTTAAATTTGATACACTAGAAGAGCAATTTAAGGCAGCTAAACAAAGATTGCAGCAGCAAGCGGAAGCATTGAAAAATCAAGCTAAGTCTACGGAGGACTCAGGAGCGACAAGAGGCTGCGCTTGGTACAAATACATCAGATTGGGAGAAGGAACCTTTAGATGCTCAAATGCAGTATAGGAGGGCGAAGATGAAGGATGCTACATCTGTTGCCAAGAAAGTAGTACTTGAAGAGACTGAAAATTCAAGGAAGGAAGTGTGGAAGATTGTGATGGATGGTCTGAAAGGAAATTGTGCTGGAGTTACAGACCAGTTAGAGTTAATATTATCTTTCAATTTCAAAAACAGATACATGGATAAAGGAAAAGAACCATTGAAGTTGTTAATGTTCAACGCCATCAAAAAGTTACCACCAGATAAGTGGGACATAAGTGATCTGTTTGCTCTACTAAAGATACTGTGCTATTTGGAAATACTTTTCTGATTGTTGTAATAATGATGATGATATTCTAGATTGGGAATATTTTTGATGTTAGTTGGAAGAGATTGGTACTTGTTATGACTCAGCATGAGAGGTTAATTGTTACTGTGCATAGAACAAGGCTGAAAGCTATAACTTTCAAAGAGACAGTTGTCTAGAGAAACTTAATATTTTTCAAGAATGGAAATTTGATAGGGTGTATATAAACAACAAATAGTGAACAGGTGTACAGTACAAGCCAGTATAACTTGGTGTTTTAGATTGACTTATTTCATTAACTAAAGTGGTAAAGCTTAATTGGGAGGTACAAGGTGTAGTATCTAAGGTCGCTGATCGAAGACATATGAAATGGGTATATCATCCCTTAATTGATTATTTTGTCACCCCACTGGGAATGTTTAGTGGAATGGGGTGGACATAGAAGGGTATATGATATGGCATAATATGATACAAATTTTCCAAGGCAAATGATTTTATTCTTGCCTAATTTTGTTTATCCATAGGAAAGTATGCTATTCCATGAGATACCGGTGTTGTTGGTGGAATTGTCTATCATTACAGCAGCTGATGGGTGGTCATCAGCAGGCTTGCTCACCGATACTTCTTAGTGAGACATCAGTCCATTGATCTGGTTTTGGAGCTCTAGAGACTTGATTTACAGATGAAATTCAGCATTTAGAATAGATTGTTTAATATTTATGAAACATTTGTGTTAGTTAATAAGTTGCAAGTGTTAACTTATAATATATATATATTATTTGATGAACAATGTTGATGTACATTTTGGTTCACCCATGTATTTTTGTCTGGTGAATCCACGTATGAGTTGGTTAATATATTATTGAGGCACACATTGTTAGATTTGCATCAAACACAGTTTAATGTTGTATAGGATGGAATTGTGTTTCGTTTGCCAGTAGAGTATGAGTGCTAAGGCAAAGCCTACATCACCTTTCCTGTGCCACTGTTAATGTGGTAACCTTTTGGTTCATTAATATAGTTCCATCCCTCTTTTGTTATTTAGTATGACTTAACATATTTCTCTGACCTCACACTTTGGTTTGATGTAATGTTTAAAAAAAATGATATCATTTTTTTTCCTCGGGGGTCGGTGTGAACTGTTAAGTCATATTCTATGCTATAGTTAGGTGTTAAGGATTTTTGTGTACGGTCCTGAAGTTTGTTGGTAAGTAGGTTAAGGTCATGAGATACATGACGTGTATATACGTATGTGTGGGTAGAGAAAGGAGTAACTCTGTTTAGAGTGTATTATTATTATTGAAGTATGCAAGCTTGGAATGTGACATTTAAAAGTTCACTGTTAGAAGCACGTAGAGTATGGTTGAAGAATACTCAGAGGCGTTCATGTGTGAATTGAGGTTTACAGGACATGAGAAAAGCGTGCGAAGTGAATGAAGTTAGCATACGTGTCAGAGAAGAATACTGAGTTGTTAAAGGGGAGTCTGTGGCCATCCGTTGAGGGAGACGGTCAGTGTTTTCCAGAGTATGTGAATAATGTATGTGATTTTGATTATAATATATTGAATGTGACGCGATGATGTACCGCGTAAGGTGTATTTACAAGGCCTTTATATAATATTATTTATAAGCGCGTTGTGGGTTTCCCGCGCTTTAAAGTTCAGGAGGAACTAGTATGCCTGGTGATTAGACCAGAGGTATAGATATATGTGCGAGGAGTGAATGCCGCACTTTGGATTAAAAGACACGTCGTTTTCCCGTGTCAGAAGGAGGTGTATGGTAAGACTATTATATGCTATTATTTGAATGCACGTGGTGTGCTTTCCCGCGCCAATAGGAGGTCTACGTAAGCGCGTTGTGGGTTTCCCGCGCTGTTAAGTTCTGGAGGAACTTGGATAGAGATATATGTGCGAGGAGTGAATTCCGCACTTACATTGAAAGTAGGACCACGGAGATATATATGTGCGAGGAGTGAATTCCGCACTTACATTGTATACAGACCATATAGAGATTTATGTGCGAGGAGTGAATGCCGCACTTACATTGAATATAGATCAGAGATAGAGATTTATGTGCGAGGGGGGAATGCCGCACTTACATTGAATGCAATTGTCACCAGTACGTAAGGATGACTGTACTACATATTCTAACTATGCACGTATTTGTACTATTGTTGCTGATGTCCAGGACTATGCTGTTGAGATTAAATGTAATGGATATGTGAGCCCAAGACTTTCTGATTCAATTTATATCATTGTGCGTCCGTCCTGTCTTCAAAACCATCGATTTTTTAACAATAGTAAACAATGATATAGGTATAATCGTATAGTAAACAATGATATAGGTATAATCATATAGTAAACAATGATATAGGTATAATCATATAGTAAACAATGATATAGATATAATCATATAGTAAACAATGATATAGATATAATCATATAGTAAACAATGAAATAGATATAATCATATAGTAAACACTGATATGGATACAATCAAATAGTAAACAATGAAATAGATATAATCATCACCTTCATCACTGTTAAATAATAATGGTTGAATAGCAAACAATGATATAGATGTAATCACATAGTAAACAATGATACAGGTATAATCATAAAGTAAACAATGATATATGTACATTCATTATCTTCATCATCGTTAAATAATTATTATTGTATAGTAAAAAAAAATTATACTGGAATAATTATTATCATCATTATCGTTCAGCCTCCCCACTCCCCCCCCCCATCAAAGCAAAGATCTTTAACAAATAACTACTAAGCCTTCTTGTCTGGTGCCATCAGCTCGAGGTTGATCCATGTTTTTTTTTGTCCCTTTTATTTCTGTCTCCAGATCTTTTCTCCATGTGTTTTCAATCTGCCTTTCCCTCTCTTTCATTGGGGATTCTAAAACTGGGACTGTATTGTAATTCTATCAGTAGGTTTCCTCAAAAATGCCCTATCCATCAACAGCTTCATCTACTCTTCTCCTGTTCCACTGGTACTTGTCTGGTTCATGTCAACAGTTCCATATTGGTGATTTTGTCAACAGTTCCGTATTGGTGGTCTTGTCAACAACAGTTCTATATTGGTGTCACGGAGTGTTTTGAGGGTATTTTGCATGTGTGAATGTTCCCATGCTCCAGCGGGAGTTTATTAGTCATGTGAGTTGTTGTGAGCTGGGAATGCGTGCATTGTAATAATTTAGTTACAGGGTTATGAGCGTTGATTGAGATAAGCTGTTAGCTTTTGTGATGCGTGAATGAAGATCAGTGGAGCGTGAAAGGGTTTCACGGGTTTTAGTGAATACGCATGAAAGGGGCAGTCAGAGAGAGGAGTGTGTTGGTTGGAGACGTGTGTTGGGTCAGTAGAGAGAGAGCAGACAGTAGACAGGAGACAGCGTAGAGAAGAGAAAGGTGGATGTCTATAGTAGGGCGTGAGTAGAGGGCCGGAGTTGTATTGTAGACGTTGCAGTAGTTATTCAAGAAGTAGCCTATTTGTGGCTGTAGTTATTCCGAGAAGCAGAGTGTGTGCGGATACTCGGATTTGTGATGTATCTAATATTTGTAATGGCACTACGTCCATTGTGACTTATTTGTGAATCTAATACATTGTTGGAGATTGACAGGGCTGTTGGAGTTAGTACTTTATTCCTAGACAGTGAGCTATACGAGCGGGGTATAAGTGTTGTCTAACTTACATCCACCCACATACACCCTACTCGTCACAATTGGCAATCTTGTCATACAAATGTCAAACAGATAATAATGGTCAAACACAAATAATATTAAGTCAGCACTGCAAATACACAAGAACAAAGCATGTTTTGGTGAAAACATATGAAAATGAACAATTTTTACTATAAGAAAAATATTACCTTAAGGAAAACATGCTGAGGATACTAAAGAAACTTGTTTTTAAAAAAAGCATTTCCTTTGCTTTAGTTACATTTTGTTTCTAATTCAATTCTTTAGTTTATGTATATTCTGTAAGCTGATAATGGTTACATATTTAACTCAAATATAAAGTCAGTACTACTGTATGACTCTGAAACATGGAGCAAACAAAAACATCAACCAAGAATATAATGTCAGTACTACTGTATGATTCTGAAACACGGAGCAAACAAAAGCATCAACCAAGAATATAAAGTTAGTACTAATCTATGACTCTGAATCATGGAGCAAACAAAAACATCAACCAAGAATATAATGTCAGTACTACTGTATGACTCTGAAACATGGAGCAAACAAAAGCATCAACCAAGAATATACAGTCAGTACTAATCTATGACTCTGAAACATGGAGCAAACAAAAACATCAACCAAGAATATAATGTCAGTACTACTGTATGACTCTGAAACATGGAGCAAACAAAAGCATCAACCAGGAATATACACTCAGTACTATTCTATGACTCTGAATCATGGAGCAAACAAAAACATCAACCAAGAATATAATGTCATTACTACTGTATGACTCTGAAACATGGAGCAAACAAAAGCATCAACCAGGAATATACACTCAGTACTAATCTATGACTCTGAATCATGGAGCAAACAAAAACATCAACCAGGAAGTTACAGACGTTCATAAATGGGTGTTTAAGTAGAACAGAAGGATTGAAATGGTGTGACAAGGTTACCAATGTGTTGCTGATGTCAAAAACCAGACAAAGAATCAGTGAAAACAAGAGATGAGAAGAAGACACTGGCGATGGATAGGACACACACTGAAGAAACCTCTTGATAACATTACCAGGCAGTTCTTGTTCTAGAATCCCCAGTGTAACAGAGGTAGAGAAAGACATAACAACACATGGAGAAAAGAACTGGAGACAGAAATGAAGGGGATGAGGAAGATATGGAGAGGAACCTGGAAAAGGTGGGATGGAACAGGACGACTTGGCATGTGTTTGTTAGTGGCCTACGCTCCTTCTGAGTTGAAGGGTAATGGTGATTATGATAATGATGTACAAAATTCTTGACAGCAACCAAACAGAACATTGTTATCAAACATTTTCATTGCTCTTAACAGGTAAAAGAAACCAGTATTTTTATCACCATACCTGGTATGCATCATTTCTGACGACAATCTTCAGTTTCACACGTTCGCCCTTCTTGATTGGACAACCGCCATCCCTTTCTTCAGAGCCCCAGCCATTATGATGATGATTTATGACAATTACATTATCTTCAATTCGCGCGTCAAAAGTGAGTGGAGTCTCATGGCCGACGTCATTTTCTTTTACCAGACTTACGGTCACTCTGTGAATTGTGAAATGATTGAGTGGCAATTAAATATAAATTAATTCAGAGATTCATCATTATTTTTCTTTCCGCCCCCTACGGAGCATGAAGTCACCTCTGCCGCTGGTCTCCTTGCAGTAAGCCTGCTCCAAGCAGTCACATGCTCTTGCAGTGTTGGTTTCTGTTGCAATGTGTTTTACATGACAACATTGCCAGTCCCATACACAACCTCATATTGTATGACCCGCCTGTATGTCCACTCGCCCTATTCTTTCTTTGCCTATTCACAGGCCATCAGGAACTACATGGAGCATTGCAGAGTGAAGAGATTACAGAAGATTAAAAGACACAGAGTACAAACTAATAGGATTATTGCTACCTTGAGCATATAGTAAGAGGTGCCCAATGTGAGGCTGTGCTTGGGGCTCACAATCTCATCGTGCAAAACAAACTGTTGCATAAACTCAGAGCAGAGGCGTCCCTAAAATATTTGGCACCCCCGGGTCATAAAGAAGACATTTGCAAGTACATTTGTTTACAGTGAGTGCTATCATAATAGTGTATGATAGCACCCCCTTCCTAGCTGTCAACTGGGATGGACCGCCCCCCCCTATTAGTACACCACATGACTCAGAGCACATATATGCTGGTACAGGTTGCATCTAAGAGAGTCTTTAGCACTGGTGCTCCATAAGCAAGTAAAAGTGAAATGATTATGAGTAGAAATTAAGATAACGAATTTATAAAGTTAATGAACACGCAAACCGGTAAGAAACATATCATTTTGTCTGAAACTATAACGTAAAATTAACGCTTATAACTGTCTTTGACCTGAAACCCGTATTTCTTAGTTAACTAACCAAATCAGCAAGCATCCTTAGCAACAACACTAATGAAGATCGGGAGAGAAAATCTTCTTTGGTACTTTGAGTGGTACACTGACATTGTAGCAGATAATCTTTGCAAACTGTCACCTACATTCTCTTGTATTATTTGTAATACGCCAAAAAAGTGTCACAGTGCCAGATCTCTCCTGGACACGTAAATTATTGCTCCTAACAAAGGGACGTAAGCAATGTAAGTGGAAATGAGCTCCCCTTTATTTTTTTGTATTTATAGACTTTTTAAAGGCAGATGTCACAACAGTAACATATATTTAGTTTCATGCGTTGTGACGAAATTAAAGATAAATTAATGTCGACCTTTAGGGTAAAGGTTCTCTTAAGATAAGTGCATTATAGTGACCTCTCCTTGTAATGAAAGAGAACCTTTACCTATTCGAACATGATCAAGACAAACATTACAAGGGGAGGTCACTATAATGCACAAGTCTTTAGAGAACCTTTACCAACTTTTAGTATATAAAGTGATACATTCTTTGCTTAGAAAGACAGCGGCCTTGTAAATTCTGAGATCTCATGGCAGATCTGGCGTGGAGACACTTTTGGATAGCAACAGTTTGACTGTCATTATCAGGTTCTCATAATCTCCCAAACAGAAAAAAAAATCGGTGAAGAAATACAAAATAAACATAATTAATTAATTAATGCCCTTTAGTCATCAACAAGGAACAAGGAGATACTATTGCAGTTAGTCAGCAGGCAGGAAGCATGAAGAAACCTCCACAAGAAACAGCTGTTAACCCAATGCCCGACCTTGACCTCACGACTGTTACCTTTTTACGCAGCAGCAGGTGGAAATAATTGCTCTGTTCTACGTTTCCTGAGAAAACCTCCGTAACAAACATTTGCAAAGATAAGCAGATTATACGCAACTGGAACGTATATTACGCACTTCGACAGCTAGAGACAACAGAAATATAGCAAAATTAACAGTTCTACAGCCCCTCCAGACACGTTCATTCTCATATAAAATGGTAAAGTCATATACTGCCGCATGCAAAAGAAGTGTTAGAGACCTCGCAATACCAGGTTCAGTTTTGTGAAGGTGGGTCGGGGGAGGGGGGGGGGGGGAACCAGTTCCCCTCTCTCTGCCTTTTTCTTTCGCTAACTCAAAAGCAATTGGGTATATATAGTTCATTATTCTATGCTATATTTCTTTCTTCTTCTTCGTTCGTCCTGAAAAGGACGTTGGTTGCGTTGTGTCCGTTTACAGCGAAGCTGCGATATTTGCGCCTTTCGGCCGACACGTTCGACTTCAGCACGGCATTTTTGGGACCGGGTTAGCCTTCCCTCTTCGATCCCTACTCACTCAGCCAGACTGCAGTGATGCAGCTTGTTTCCAGGACCACCACTTGGAGGTGGAGTAGGATCTTGGTCAGCTCTGGTTCACTGACCCTGACGCAAGCAGTCTAGCCATGGGTCGCTAACTGCATTTCTCACTGTTGACGCGTCTTAGGTCCCCTATGCTATATTTGATAAAGAACACTATATACTCAGATTATAACCCACATGGGTTTGAACCGGGTATCTCATGCAAAAGTCAAACAAATCAAACATCGAGTCAGGTACCCAATTATAGATTGGTAGACTGGATCGTGATGATACCAGGTTTCAATCCCACAACCCAGAAACTTCACCACGAGAGGAAAGTACTATAACCGCTTAGCCCAGTGTTTCCCTAACTGTTTCGGATCACCTCCTCCTTGGCTGTCAGAGAACATTATCAGCGCCCCCTCCATGTCACATCTTTCATATCTCGTCTACGCCTCATTGATGTTATCTCTCAAATCCATTACATTTTTTTTCTCGTTAACACAGTTACGCAATACGTGAGGAGCAGGGGGTTAGGGATTGGTCAGGCTACATTCTCCTTTGAAGCTCTCATGTCAGGGCTGTGAATAATCACACCACTTTTACATGTAAGCGTTACATTAAATAATATTGTTGAATTTAGCTTGTCAAGTCCACAACTACTCCTTTACTATTGAAGATCTCCCATTTCGCCTCATTTTCCCTTATCGCTCCCTTAGGTCTCCCAAACGCTCCCAGGAGGCGGTACAGCCCACTTTGGGAACCACTGGCTTAGCCAATCATAAATCCATTGTCATTTGGATATACATGAAGGGCAAATGGTAAAATGTCTGTCAGTTTCTCTGTCCAGTTGATTTTGCGCACTTGCAGGTGACCTACAAAGCTGAACTTAAGGGATGTTATAGAGCAGGGGTCGGCAACATGTCGATCTTAATCTACCGGTAAGTCCTAATGGATCATTTGGTAGATCTTAAGGTGTTGGAGGGGGAGAAATTTTTAACCTAATTAAATTTCCGACTAGCCCAGTACTGCCGCCACTTTAATGTGCGGTGTCACCAGGTTTAAAGGTACTTTCCCAGCATTCACAGTATTTTTTTTTATAAAGTATCCCATTCAACCTTTGATGGGTTATAATTAGGTCATATGGTGTACTAATTCATGAAAATAAAGTCAGATTTCTAATACTCAAATATAGTCCAAGTAGAGTAAATCAAAACCAAATTTGTGTGAATGTTTTTGTGTGTGACTTCCCCCTTCAAAAAACAAAAAAACAAACAAAACAAAAACGAATAAAAAACAAACACAAACTAAAATGAAGTCTGTCATAACTGCCTTGTTGTTAACAAGGTGAAAAGGGTTGAGAAAGCCCTTGGGTTTCAGAGATTACATCAAATCCACCAATTATTTGCCATCAGCCATACAAGCACCCCATTAGACTACCCCTTTTCCTCACACCATCATTGATCCTTATATATTAATTTTAGTTCATGTTATATACTGTTTAACTTTACTGTGCAATTCTGTAGGTCTGTCTATTCTCAACACCTGTTCCAGTAAAAGCTAGCTTACTAAATTTTACTTCACTCATGTATTGCATAAAACAGAAAGCGATTTTTTTCTTTGAAGTGAAGATAATATTTGGTAATGTATTTAGTTTTAAATCTCCACCACTCTGTCACTGGGATTGCAGAAAGCAGATTTTGTGGCAGAGCTACAAGTTATATTAAGCTGCAGCTTATTCCAAATTCCAGAAACTTTGAAACCTGAAAACAGGCATTATTTTATCAAGGTAAATCTTTAGCGAGCTCAGTATTTCTAAAGCAGATTTTCACTTTTCCTGGTTTCTCTGTTATAGAGTATGGACTCTCAACCTTATTTGACACCCTTATAATAGCCCCTTCAGTCATAACTGACTATGGGAGTGCGTTCCTGAGGTGAGAGCCCTCAGCTGCTTAATTTCCTGGTGTTCTTTTCAACGTTTTCTCCTCTCTTCTGCTTGCTGTGATAGCTTCTTTTCGCCAAATTTGAGGTGGCGCCGTAGAGAGCATCGCCACTTGCCGCAACGGCAGCTTCATCCATCCAGGTTGCTGGATTTATGTCCAGTGGCCATGAAGACCTCCTCCCAAAACAACCTACTGAGATTGAAATGTTAATTGATTATGAGGAGCCAGACGACTGCCATGGAAATATATCTATCTTCACAGAAGTCCATGAAATAAAAAAGAAAGGCCACCAGACCCCTCAACAACTAAAAACTTTGGCTCAAGAAATGATTGAAGAAAAGTACAACCCGAAGGAGTGGACACACGTATACACAGATGGATCTGCTGATGGGGCAGTAAAGAACGGTGGTGGGGGCATTTTTATAAGATTCCTAAATGGAAAGATCATCCGAAAGGCCTTCCCAACTGGAAAGATCTCCTCCAATTTTAGGGCAGAAGCTATGGCACTACTGCAAGCCCTGAAAATCTTCACCAGACCCGAACAACAACCACCAGCTAAGATAGTAATCTTCACCGACTGCAGATCATTACTGGAATCAATACAAAAAACCAGAAATGAGAACATGATGAATGAGATCAGATCTGAGCTTAACATCATCCAAAGGTCATCAACCATTGCCCTTCAGTGGTTAGCCTCCCATTGTGGAATTGCTGGTAATGAGAAAGCAGATGCTCTATCAAGAAGTGGCAGTAAAATGGAACAATACAGCCATCCATTGCCGTATTGGGAAGCAAAAACCATAATCCACAACAAGTACAAAAACCAGTGGAAGGAGGAAGGGGATATATACAGCAGAGATGACCCAATACACCATCTAAACAGATACCAACAGACCACAATGTTCCGCCTAAGAACCGGCCACTGCAGATTACTAGGACATCTCTATCAAGATATCCCACACAAATGAATGCCCATGCGGAACAGGAATCCAGACCGCAGAACACATTCTCCAGAACTGTCCAACCCATGATGAACCGCAACGTGCGACCTGGCCAAGGGGTGCTGAGCTCCAGCAGAAGCTATGGGGCTGCCGCGCCGACCTGGTAAAAACTGTGGACTTCGTCCTGTCGACAGGCCTGCAGATTTAGCATGACTACAAACTGAACGCAGAAGAAGATGTCCAGTGTCTTCATATCTCTCTTGCACACATCTTTGAACCTCAGCTGCGCCGTACCCCCCTTAGCTTTTAGTAAACCTTACAGTAAACTTTTCAATGGAAACATTTTTCAATACCAGTGGTCCTAATGATGTCATACTACCCCCTGGTCTCCTGGGTAGTGAGATTGGATGCCTAGCCTTCTCGGATAAAGGCGAAAAAAATAGGAGGTCTAACGTGCAAGTTGCTCACGTTAAAAATCCCACGGCAGTTGGAAATCATAAAGAGTAGGCCTGTCAGTGCCGCTGCCCTAGCAAAATTTAAGAATTAGAAAGCTACTCACAACAAGAATATTTATAGAATGTGTGATTCCTGTATATACACACTGAGATTCTCGCTGGTGCTATGAGTTCGTGCACTGTCCTGAGATTCTCCTTGTGTGATCTAAGGGAGGAGATCAGAGAACTGATGAAGTGGTCCGTTGTGCAATGAAGATAGTCCTTAAAACAAAATCAAACCAAACCCGTCATTCAACCCACTTAGCTTTTAGTAAACCTTTCAGTACCACTCATTCAATATGAAAGGAAATAAATTCTAGAGTTTACTGTCGACGTGGATCGTATTAGAAGATTCGGACCACTGCCCTTTCAGTAGATAGTGTGTTGTAAAGTAAACACTAGAAACTTCCTTCACTCAGACTGACTCTCTACTTTTTCTTCATACCCACTGTTTATCAATCGATACCACTCAAAACAGCAGTGAAAATATCAATGGTAGAACTTTATTAACATACGTTGATAACTGAGTAAAAATGGTATGCCCAACCTTTCTCTTCAAGGTTGGCAGTCTTGCAAAATACAATCTTCAGTTTCAAACAATCTCAGTATCCATTTTTCACATACATTTGCTTGTCTTCTTACTATTACTTGTCTCAGCTATAGAACATGTCATATATTTATTCAGACAGAACTTCCTGTCGTTCTTCTGTACTGCTTATTTAATTTCTGCTTCTTGTTATATCTCTATACGAGAAACTGGCCTTAACCGCCAGGGCTGTCACTTTTACCAAGATTTCATCTGTTTACTGTCCTCTGCTCAGACCTGGTCTGCTGAGCCACATACGCAGTAAATAATCAAAATGTCAAAACGTACCTGTTTTGTTTCTTCATTTGAAATACACTTTTTCTTACACACACACTTTGGTGCTCCGAATATATCTTATACAACAATATAAAATCTTACGCTGTACGTTCAATATCTAACTACACACTTGAGAGAAACACCTTTCCCTGCCTACACCTAGCGCGTCTCAAACCAGACTCCGTCAAAACCCCGTTTTAACATTCTTCGTTCACGCCTAACATGTGTTTACGCATCTCGACTTTCTCGTGCAATACTTTTTTTTTTACTCACTCAAACCTGTAATGGACTTAATTCTAAGTTACTTCCCTTAAGACAAAGCCTAATCTTACACATCTTATCTCCCTTCATTAACGACAAATAATCTGCAACCAAACCCATCCATACCATTTTTCTACATTCTTTCTCTCTATCAAAACTAAACCACCGTTCACACATCTCCCCCCCCTTAAAAAAAAAATTTCTCTCACAGAGAAAATTTCCCGAAAAATCTCCACTCACTCTCTTCCTTCCCTCTTCTACTACCAATTCCATCCCTTTCTTCCTCAACATCTGTCCCAATGAGACCCACCATTCTCCACTTCTAATCAACCTCACCCATCTTCCTGTCTACAATTTCCATTTCATAGTATACATTTTCCATCATGGAATTGTTTTCATTTTATACATTTTACTGAATACAACTCTTTTCATGTTACAACTTATACATAATGGAACTCATTTCATAGTACACCTTGTCGTTTGCTCCTTTACGACTCTTACTAGACCTTTCTAACTTCATTAGCCATTTACCATCCCTTTTATCTCTACTCCCAAGTTTATTATCCCGCCTACGCGAATTATCTTGAATTTCTGCCTATCTCATTAATCGTTCTACTTAGTTGCATATCTTTCCTCCTTGTATCGTCTCTATATCTACGCCATTTCTCTATGGCTCTCATCTACCGCCATATTCTCTATAGTTTCTCCAATACTCCTTTAGTTGTCTCGTAATTCCCTTTCGTCTCCTCTCTGTGACTTCTCCATTCCTCCCATCTACGTCTCTTTCCCTTAATCTATGGCTTCCCTGCCTCTTTCCTCTTCTCTTCCACCACTGCAGTAGTCCATCGTTCGGACCTACTCAGCTCACTTTATGTTTAGTGTAGAACGATTGCATCTAGCTTCCAAACAACTAGACTCTCGCTGCAATTTCTACTTCTCTCCTCTCCCTCATAACCGCTACTCTCGTTCCCTCTCTGGAACTGTGCTGTCCAATTTCTCAACCACAACTCCGTCCATCTCCCAACACTTCTCATCATCACTGCCGTCCTCCTCTACGTCTTCAACATCTCAGTCTCCATATTACTTCATAATACTTCATATCTCTCCATCTTTCTGCCGTCCTGCTCCACGGCTTCCCAAAATCTCATTTTCCCTTATTTCTCCATATTTCTCCCAGAAAACCCCATACAACCGCCGTCCTCCTCAACGGTTTCTCAAAATCTCTAAATCTCTATTATTCCTTCCGTCTTCCTCTACGACTGCTCAAAATATATAACTCCATATTTCTCCCATTTCACCATAATACTCCATGTTTCTGCCATCCTTTTGCATGGCCTCCTCAAAATCTCCACCCCCATATTACTCCGTACCTCCATACCTCATATTGCTCCATAACTGCCGTCCTCCTCCACGGCCTCACCAAAATCTCAGTCTGCACTATTCCTGCCGTCGTCACCACGGCGTTTCACATAATTTCCGCCATACTACCATGACCTCTAATCTACTTCTTACATCTCCTTCCCTCGTCTCCTCTACTGCAGTACCCTATTGGTCAGGTGTACCCAGTTTACTTCTTAAGTGCGGTATGGACCAATCATACTTGTCTTTTAAAGACTAGCAACCGCCGCCATCTTGTTCCATATAACATATGCTATGTCTCCTCCCATAGCCTCCTCCTATGCTAACTTATTCATCAATTTTAGCATCTCCATCATCCTAGCCTCTCTGGCTCTAAGCGCTTCTAACTCTATCTGTTTATCCAAATCTTGAGTCTCCTCTTCTCGTCTAACCTCGTCAACACTTTGCTTCCTCTCCACCTCTGTATCTCGTGTATCTCTCGAGTTTCTCTCGACCTCCTTACTTCTTACTCCGTCAACCGTTTGCCTCGGTTTCCCTCTATCTTCCATTTCTTCCCTTCTCGTACTCCCTGTACTCTTTAATTTGTCGCTACCTCGACTTGTACTCCTAGTATCTCTCATACTACTACTCCTATTTCTATCTCCCTTTCTAGCCTCTCGGCTCTTGGATCGGTACTCCCTTCGATCCGTATTTCCTCTCTCTTCCTCTTTTCTAGCCTCCCGGCTCTTAGATCGGCAATTCCCTCGATCTATATGTGTTCTATTTCTCTGTGTATCTAATCCCTCTGGACTCTTGGATAGGTATTCCCGTCGACCCGTATCTCTTCTATCTTCTCTTCTATTTCTCAGCCTATCTCGGCTATTGGATCGGAAATCCCTTCGATCCGTATCCCTTCTTATTTCTCTACTATTATCTCTCCTATTCTCCTCGCTCTCTCTAGTCCTGAATCGGTATTCTCCTCGACTCGTATCTCTCCTATTACTAACCTCTCTGCTCTTGGATCGGTAATCTCTTCGACCCGTATCCCTACTTGCCTCCTCAGTATCTCTACTCTTAGATCGGTATTCTCGTCGATCTGCACTTCTACTACTTTCATGTTTCTGAACTTCTTCCTCTTTCTGCTTTGCCTTCTCTATGGCTTCCCTTCTATCATCCCCTGCCCAAGGTGCTGTGACATCTTCCTTTTTCTCTGATGCACCTCTATTGATTTCCTGTTTGCTTTCTAACTCTTCCAACTTCTTCTCTAAATCTGCGCAAAGTGCAGTTAACTGTTCTATTTTTGTTCTATCTTTATTTCCTTATTCCTCTTTGTTTTTCTTCGACCTTCCCTGGTCGACACTGTCTATTTCCCATTGACCCGTTCCCTTGGTCTTTCTATCTAGTTCCTTTTGCACTTCTCTATGACTATATTTTCCTTTTTCCACTTCTTCAAATCTCCTGTCCATATATTGAACAATTGCCCGTATGTCCTTCATCTTCGCTACACTACTATTTCTTACTTTATTCTTCCTCTTTAGTCTGACCTCTTCTACATGTCTCAACTTTGCTAGACGTCTTCTGTAATCCTCTGAATCGTCTGATGACGAAGACCGCTGTCTCTTCATCCCTCTTATATTTTCTTCCTGCATCTCTTCCTGCGTATCTGAATCTTTAGCTGATGTGTCCTCTATATTCTGAGTTTGACTTGCACCACTTTGTTGTTTAGTCTCTATCTGTTGCTCCTTTTGTTTCAATAGCTGCTGCTCCTGTGCTCTTTGTTCTGCAGCTCTCGTATGTTTGTACGGTGCATCTATTTCTGTTTCAATATTATTCCGTTGTTTCCTTATTCTTGTCGTATCTTCTAGAATCTCATTGTACTGTTTACTCTCTGTATCCTGCCATACTTGTATCCTGTCTTCCTCTGGCCTATATGTGCCCATCTCCTCTTGTTCGCTGTGTAAGATTTCTGGCCTATATGTGCCCATCTCCTCTTGCTCGCTGTGTAAGATTTCTGGCCTATATGTGCCCATCTCCTCTTGTTCGCTGTGTAAGATTTGGGGGTTTGGGGTTAACCGATCAGATGTTGTTCCCGGTTCTGCATGGATTTGTGTTCTTCCTGCCCTTGTGCGACTCTGACTACCTGTTGATGTTTCTCCATAGTCATCTTCCCATCCTACTCTCCAGTTGTCTCCTATCCTGTTAGACTCCTGTCGTGAAATATTCTAATCCACATATATAAATTATTAGGTAAATATAAAGCCTAACAAATAAAATTAATAAAGAGAAGAGCAATGGGAAAATAACAGTGCTGTCACAAAGAATGTACTCGAAATCCCCCTTGTTTTCTGCTTCGTCTGCAAATTGTAACGCTTTCACGTTGATATAAAAGCTTACTGTATTATTACCCGCCTTCTTCAATGAAACGTGTGCTGCATTTCTAAGAAAAACATTGAGACGTACTGCGTAATGACCTAAATTAATCCTAACATTAATTATACTGCGTTACCAAAACGAACGAACAGATGGACAAAAGGATAAAGAGAGAGGGGAGGGCTGAAAATCAGGAACGCATGCAACACGCGTCGCGCGATACACAAATGCTGCCATCACGCGTGTAAGTCTACATGCACTAATTTTTTTTCAGACGGACAGTGATAAAATACACTACCCTTTCCCAGAGTTAGGTTTATAAATCAAAAAAAACTCTTATTAGAAAAGATAACATTAGATGGGTTTACGGTTGAAAACATAACAGTACCCAGACAGCACATCTTCGAAACAGGAGGTAGAAGAAATTGCATATTTTGAATGCAGCCACGTAGCTCCTTTAAATTTGTATTTTTGGGTTCCTTAGGGCTTGCTGACAAATAATATGTAAAACGTTACGCAAATAGTCCAGGAATTAATAAATTATACCCAAAATAAAATATTGGGGGTGCCTGACAGCATAAAATCATTTCTGCTCATAAGATTTTTTTTTTAACGTGTTTGAAAAAAATTTACGTTACAGAAATAGCCTACCATGTAAACTCCAAATTGATTGGAGCGCAACAAATGAAAGCCTAACCACGATTGGTCGGGCTATAAATACTATCTTGGTTGTTAGGGGAAACGGGGAAAGGTAACATTTTTTCAAACACTTGTCGAAACGGGGCTCATTGGTCAGACTCGCTGATATACACACTTGGGAGCGTTAGTTCGAAACCACTTGTTTAAATAAGATTGATAAAGCATCAGTGCGTTGAAGCCAGCTTATATTTGGCTAAATAAAAGCCTGGAAGTTAAGCAGATGGGAATTTGTGCCAGTTTGTGCCAGAATTCATTGCTAATCAACGTATCTGTGTTTATTCGTATGAATTGTGGTAAGCTTGAACCATTCAATATCTTTTAATGAAAATTGAATGTGAATTGTTGATTTATGCCTGTATATATATGTGTAGTTCAGTGGCCAACGTGAGGTAAAGCCTGTAATGCTCCAGCCTGAACAGAGGGTGTCGGAGAGAAGTAAAACGGCATGGAATGGCCAAACAGTACACTGACACCTGGATGATTGAATAGAAAGAAATAATGCTGGAATTGCAGAGGCGTAGTAACCATTAAGAAGGGTAATACTGGAATAAAGTATTTCAAATGAAGCTGACAGTTGGCCTAATGCTCTGAACTCAATGTTTGTGCTGTGTTGTGATCAGTGTAACAAGAGAGTTTAAGTTAGTTATGAAGTAGAAGGTACATCCTTCTTGATTTCAGGGACAGTGGTCTTGATGGTACTGAGCAGCACCTAGTCAGAGCTTTGCTGAATCCAGTGTCGGACAGCATACTCCTTGGTCCTTTTAGCTATCAGTGAGGTGTCTCCAGAGCCCAGAGGAGAATTCGAGCAGAGGAGTCCTTTCCTGCCGCCATCACGCCAGATAAGCTAACTTGGCCAGCTGAGTTCAACATTATGTCCCCTCATCTTGAACTGACTTTGTAAAATTAACATTAAGAAGGGAATTTACTTGTCTTAAAATCAGGAACTGTGAACATCTCCAATACTAGTCCCTAAAGACAAACTATTGAAGTCATGATGACAAATACCAACAGAGCTTGAACAAAACAAAACCAGTATTACCTCATTTTACTACTACACAACTGACACACATAGAACATTTGTAATAATATATGTCACTACAATATTCATATTAAATACATTCTGTACATAACTTGTAATTTAAATTGATTGTGATTCCTGGTTCCCTTGTAGTTGAATCAGGACACATATTCATTCATGCCAGTAATGAATACATATTGTTATTTGAAAAGTTACGAGTGACTTCTTTAAGATATTCTCATAGAGTGTTATATGTATGTGAGTGTCACAGTGTTGTTAAGAGTAGTGGATTAAATTAAATTGTTTATCTGTCTGTTGTTGTGACTTACACTTCATCATACACATACCCTAGACACATAACGTAGTCATCACACTATTCCAGAATAATTCTGACTGAGATATATAGATATGTGGTAGCAAGTAAGGTGATATATAATACACTACTCTTATTAGATATATATATACCTTCACAGCTGATCTCAGTCAGTACACTAAGTCCCCTATAAATATTTATAACATCCCACTTCACCACATATATTGGGGTCTCGCTCTTGGGATTTTGAATCTTTCCCTATTAAAAATATTGGGGGTAATTCACTTCAGGGAATATAAGAATTAAAAGGTATCCTTGGGTGGAATAAAATAAGGTTGAGCTCACGGTGCCTGTGTTGTCCATTATATATATTTAGAATTTGAATTGTTGGTTAGACATTGTAGAAATTTACATGATAGACAATGGCGGACCTGGCCAAGTTTCGATCTGCTGCTGTTCAGACTGCAAAAGAGTTAGGATTAGATGGGCAAGTTATGGTTGCCTATGTTACTACGGAATGTGACAAATTTATTGAACGCGAAGAAAGAAGGTTTGAAGCCGAAAGAAAGTTAGAGGCTGACAGGGAAATTAAGAAGTTACAATTTGAAGCTGAGGCTGAGACTAAGAGGTTGCAAGCTGAGGCTGAGACTAAGAGTTGCAGATTGAAGCTGAGGCTGAGACTAAGAGGTTGCAGATTGAGGCTGAGGCTAAGAAATTGGAAGCAGAAGAAAGAAGATTGACTGCAGAAAGAGAAGACAGGAAATTAGCTGCAGAGAGGGAAGCAGAAAAGGAGGAGAAAAGATTACAAAGGGAACATGAATTACGACTAAGGGAGTTTGAGTTTCAAGGCCATGCTCCTGAAAATGGTGCCAGTCCCTTTGCCTCTGATGCTACGGTTACTCAAGGAGCCTCAACCTCAGCTATGAATTTTCATTTAGATCATTTTGTTGAGAAAGACGATGATATAGAGAGCTACCTGAATAGGTATGAGCTATTAGCTACCACGTATGGGTTAGAGAGAGAAAGGTGGAGCTTAAAGTTATCTCAGGGACTTCGTGGGGCAGCTTATGAAGTTTTTTGCAAAAATGAGCAGAGGTGATCAGGAAAATTATGACATGCTAAAGCAGGCTCTTTTGTTAAGGTATGAAAAGAATGCAGAGTTTTACAGGAAAAAATTTAGGAATGCTAAACTACTGTCAGGTGAAACCTATCACCAGTTCTCTGCACGAATAGAGACATACTTGGAGAAATGGACTTCTCTGGGGAAAACCCAAGATCTTAAGGAAATGGTCCTTATAGAGCAACTAAGAGAGTCCATGGCTCCAGACCTGAGAAAGTTTCTCATGGAACAAGGTGCAGAGAGGCTGGATGAGTTGCTAAATGTTGCTGAAAGGTATCAAGCAGCTCAAGCAGAGGTAACAGGTAATAAAAAGAAACAGGTGGACAACTTTAGGGCACCACAGAACTTTAATAAATTTGATCCTAAGGATCAAAATAAAGGTAAGCACCAATTTGATAGGCCACGGTATGAAAATAAAAATAAATTCCCACAATTCGATGAAAGGAAATATAATGAAAGAAAATCTTTCAACCAAGGAAAAAGGTGGTGTAAGAATTGTCAGATGGACAATCATGACACTGACCGTTGCAGAAGGAAACCTGTGTATATGGCAACCCTTCAGGTCAGGTCGACCTCAAGACAGGAGGAGGATATTATGTTAGATACCACTCCAGAAGAGATGAGGAAGGCACAGGCTGGGGATAAAACACTCAAGCCTTGTTTCAGAAAATTGTCAACTTGTCATACAACTCCAGGCAAGGGAGATTTTTACATGAAAAACAAGTTGATGTATAGGAAGACTGGAGCTAGATCCAATGGTCACGGACAGCTGGTTCTTCCAAAAAGATACAGGACAGACTTAATAAGGAGCCTACATGTGAAACCAGATGGGGACCATGAGAAATAGGTACCATCATTCAAAAGGTGGCTCACAATTATTATTGGCCCAAAGCAAGATGGGACATTGAGAATTTTGTAGAAAGGTGTAGCATAGCACATGAGGGAACACCCACAAGTGGGAACATGGATCAGGACCTGGACACGCCATGGGGCAAAATCAGGCCTGACAATAAAAGGAAAAATAATTTGATAAAGTGGACCAAATGGAATGGGAAGCCCCTTTTCACGGACAAGCTTCACTTAACTGTTTTACAATGGCCACTATGCGGAGAGTGCAAACAGATGTCTTACCCCAGGATAAGCCGAAAATCCCTCAATCGGACTTAAACAAACTGGAGGAAGAGGATGTAGAGAGGAAATCTCTCATCAAGAATTTTAAGTGGGGAGACAGCCCCAAGAAAAAAATTGGTAGCGGTCGTTTTGTGAATGATAATTCTGGGAGGAAAAATCATCACTATAAAGCTTCGAGTGGAAGAGACCATACCGGTGCATGGACAAATAGGTCCACACAATTAAAGGTCCATATGTAGCTTTGTTAAGAACGTGGACTGATGAAAAGGCAGAGGAAAACATTACATCTTCATACCAATATGTGAATGAGCTGACCACTCGGTTGAAAACTGGCTGGAAACTTGCCAATGAAAATTTGAAACAAGCCAGGAAGAAACATGCTGCCTATTATAACAGGAAGGCGAAAGACAGAAATTTGGCTGTGGGAGAGAAAGTACTGCTTCTTTTGCCTGGGAGTCAGAATAAGTTACAAATTGGATGGCAGGGTCCATATACAGTTTTAGAGAAGGTGTCTAGAACAAATTATAAGATAGATAAGAAGGGGAAAGAAAAAATCTATCATGTGAATCTCCTGAAGAAATATTTGGAAAGAGAACATCAGGAAGAGACACACTTGTTGACCTTGTCCATCGCCATGGAGATGAAAAAGGAACCACTTTCATCATTTGAATATCCATTACACCCCTGTGAGACAGCAGCACAGGTGAAAATCAGTACACATTTAACGAAAACTCAGAAAGAGAGAGTGCAACAGGTTCTAAATAATCATGCAGAGGTGTTAACAGACCGACCAGGGCATACAAACCTATTGGAATATGATATGAAACTGATAGACCCCACACCTGTCTGTATGAAACCATATTCGATTCCGTTTGCTAAGGAGAAAGCTTTGAAGGAAGAGATAGACTATCTGTTGAAGGAAGGAATTATTTCGCACAGTGAGTCTTCGTATAGTTCCGGTGTTGTACTCTTAAGGAAGCCCTCTGGAGAACATAGACTCTGTATAGATTACAGGAGACTGAATGCTATTACAGAAGGACAGGTGGATCCATTGCCGGATACAAATCAGCTGTTTGCCAGACTAAATAAAGCTAAATATTTCTCAAAAGTGGATCTGAGTAAAGGATACTATCAGATTCCAGTAAAGCCTGAGGTTAGACCATACCTAGCTTTTAGTACCTCAGAAGGACACTATGAGTTTAATAGATTGCCATTTGGATTGAAGAATGCGCCTAGTGTCTTCTCTAGAATGATGAGAAAATTATTGGATCCTCTGAATAATCCCTGTATAACAAATTTTATGGATGATATCCTTATAGCAACAGAAACATTTGAGGAACACATTGACTCTCTGAACATGCTGTTTGATCGACTTAGGGAGGCAAATTTAACAGCCCGTCCAACCAAATGTTGCGTTGGATGTAAAGAATTGGAATTTTTGGGACACACAGTTTATCAGGGAAATATGACCCCTGACCCAAAGAATTTAGAAAAACTACAGAAAGCCCCGAGACCACAAACCAAGAAGGACGTGAGATCCTTTGTCTCATTATGTGGTTTCTACCAGAAGTATATCAAAAACTTTAATTCCATATGTGCACCGTTAACTGAATTGACACGTAAAGGACTTCCAGATCGCATTACATGGACACCACAATGTGAAATGACTTAACAAGAATTGAAGGAAAAGCTCACAAGTAAACCCATTTTGAAATTACCTGACTTAAGTCAAGAATTCATAGTAAGGACGGATGCAAGTAATATTGGGTTAGGTGCAACTCTACTACAGAAATCAGATGCATTGGATGGGGAATTAAGCCCAGTGGCATATGCTAGCAGAAAGTTGAATAAAGCTGAAATCAACTACTCAACTAGCGAAAAAGAATGTCTTGCAGTAATATGGGCAATAAAGAAATTCAATATTTATCTATATGGGAAGGCATTTAAGTTGCAAACAGATCACAAACCTTTATCGTTTTTAGCACAGGCTAAGCATGAGAACTCTAGGTTACTCCGATGGTCTTTGCTTCTGGCTCCATATAATTTTAGCATTGAGTATATATCTGGAAAAACCAATTTGGGAGCGGATTTTTTAAGCCGCCATCCGTGTGATGAGAATCACCGTAAACCCCAGAAATAATAATAAATTTCTCTATGTGTATATAGAATAAAGGACTGACATATAATGTCTGTTTTAAGAGGGGAGGTGTCGTGAAATATTCTAATCCACATATATAAATTATTAGGTAAATATAAAGCCTAACAAATAAAATTAATAAAGAGAAGAGCAATGGGAAAATAACAGTGCTGTCACAAAGAATGTACTCGAAATCCCCCTTGTTTTCTGCTTCGTCTGCAAATTGTAACGCTTTCACGTTGATATAAAAGCTTACTGTATTATTACCCGCCTTCTTCAATGAAACGTGTGCTGCATTTCTAAGAAAAACATTGAGACGTACTGCGTAATGACCTAAATTAATCCTAACATTAATTATACTGCGTTACCAAAACGAACGAACAGATGGACAAAAGGATAAAGAGAGAGGGGAGGGCTGAAAATCAGGAACGCATGCAACACGCGTCGCGCGATACACAAATGCTGCCATCACGCGTGTAAGTCTACATGCACTAATTTTTTTTCAGACGGACAGTGATAAAATACACTACCCTTTCCCAGAGTTAGGTTTATAAATCAAAAAAAACTCTTATTAGAAAAGATAACATTAGATGGGTTTACGGTTGAAAACATAACAGTACCCAGACAGCACATCTTCGAAACAGGAGGTAGAAGAAATTGCATATTTTGAATGCAGCCACGTAGCTCCTTTAAATTTGTATTTTTGGGTTCCTTAGGGCTTGCTGACAAATAATATGTAAAACGTTACGCAAATAGTCCAGGAATTAATAAATTATACCCAAAATAAAATATTGGGGGTGCCTGACAGCATAAAATCATTTCTGCTCATAAGATTTTTTTTTAACGTGTTTGAAAAAAATTTACGTTACAGAAATAGCCTACCATGTAAACTCCAAATTGATTGGAGCGCAACAAATGAAAGCCTAACCACGATTGGTCGGGCTATAAATACTATCTTGGTTGTTAGGGGAAACGGGGAAAGGTAACATTTTTTCAAACACTTGTCGAAACGGGGCTCATTGGTCAGACTCGCTGATATACACACTTGGGAGCGTTAGTTCGAAACCACTTGTTTAAATAAGATTGATAAAGCATCAGTGCGTTGAAGCCAGCTTATATTTGGCTAAATAAAAGCCTGGAAGATAAGCAGATGGGAATTTGTGCCAGTTTGTGCCAGAATTCATTGCTAATCAACGTATCTGTGTTTATTCGTATGAATTGTGGTAAGCTTGAACCATTCAATATCTTTTAATGAAAATTGAATGTGAATTGTTGATTTATGCCTGTATATATATGTGTAGTTCAGTGGCCAACGTGAGGTAAAGCCTGTAATGCTCCAGCCTGAACAGAGGGTGTCGGAGAGAAGTAAAACGGCATGGAATGGCCAAACAGTACACTGACACCTGGATGATTGAATAGAAAGAAATAATGCTGGAATTGCAGAGGCGTAGTAACCATTAAGAAGGGTAATACTGGAATAAAGTATTTCAAATGAAGCTGACAGTTGGCCTAATGCTCTGAACTCAATGTTTGTGCTGTGTTGTGATCAGTGTAACAAGAGAGTTTAAGTTAGTTATGAAGTAGAAGGTACATCCTTCTTGATTTCAGGGACAGTGGTCTTGATGGTACTGAGCAGCACCTAGTCAGAGCTTTGCTGAATCCAGTGTCGGACAGCATACTCCTTGGTCCTTTTAGCTATCAGTGAGGTGTCTCCAGAGCCCAGAGGAGAATTCGAGCAGAGGAGTCCTTTCCTGCCGCCATCACGCCAGATAAGCTAACTTGGCCAGCTGAGTTCAACATTATGTCCCCTCATCTTGAACTGACTTTGTAAAATTAACATTAAGAAGGGAATTTACTTGTCTTAAAATCAGGAACTGTGAACATCTCCAATACTAGTCCCTAAAGACAAACTATTGAAGTCATGATGACAAATACCAACAGAGCTTGAACAAAACAAAACCAGTATTACCTCATTTTACTACTACACAACTGACACACATAGAACATTTGTAATAATATATGTCACTACAATATTCATATTAAATACATTCTGTACATAACTTGTAATTTAAATTGATTGTGATTCCTGGTTCCCTTGTAGTTGAATCAGGACACATATTCATTCATGCCAGTAATGAATACATATTGTTATTTGAAAAGTTACGAGTGACTTCTTTAAGATATTCTCATAGAGTGTTATATGTATGTGAGTGTCACAGTGTTGTTAAGAGTAGTGGATTAAATTAAATTGTTTATCTGTCTGTTGTTGTGACTTACACTTCATCATACACATACCCTAGACACATAACGTAGTCATCACACTATTCCAGGATAATTCTGACTGAGATATATAGATATGTGGTAGCAAGTAAGGTTATCTATAATACACTACTCTTATTAGATATATATATACCTTCACAGCTGATCTCAGTCAGTACACTAAGTCCCCTATAAATATTTATAACATCCCACTTCACCACAACTCCTTCCAGTCACTATCCTTTTGTGTTGCTTCAGTTCTACGTGTTCCTATCCTATCATGTGTATTGTTGTGTTGCTTCAGTCCTTCCGTGTAGTGTGGTGTGTTATTGGGAATCCGTGTACATCTTTCTTGAACACTGCTTCTCATACTATACATACTATGGCTTCTTATATAGCCTCTTATATCCATCGGTCTATCTTCCTCTATTTCGTCTACGACAAGCTTGTAGATTTCTTCCTTTCTTTGTGATAAGTCTATATCAAACTTTTCTTCCAGAATTTTCTGCTTTTGTGTGCTTTTTCTCTCCTAACACTGCACTGAGTCTGAATGGTGTGCATACATCTTCCTTGATTCCTATCTTGTCCTGCTTCCTTGTTTCCACTTTCTTCTGCTCTCTGTATATCTTGTTGTTAACTCTATGTTGTGGTACCATCACTGTTTGTGGTTTCCGATTTTGTCTCTGACGCGTGTTGTTATTGTTCATAGTTTCTTGTATTATGCGCTTTTCTTGGTGTTCCATATTTCCTTCCTGACCTTCCATCAGTTGTACCCTTCCTAATACAAATCCTCTTGGTATTCTAACTGTTTTTCCCGTGGTGTTTATAATCATCGTTGGAAATTGTTGTCTTTTTCCTATTTGTACTATTCCTTCTACCATTTCTAGTCCGGGTTCATCTAGTATATCTCCATCTTCCCAGTCGAGTGTTAAGACCGTTTGTCCTTGGTTGAAATATGGGGATCTTTTCAACTTGCCTTGAACAATACCGACTTCATTCGGTCGCAGCGTAACTGTTGTTCTGTTTCGGATTATGGACGCTATATATATGTCGTCCTGTAACCTGATGCATTCGCCATGTATCTTCAGTTGGTGAGTATCAAAATGTACTTGAGCCATATGTTTTAGCAGAAAATCACGTCCTAGTATGATATTTCTCGTCATCCCCTTCACAATGGTGAACGTGTGTTCCACGATCATATTGCCAATTCTCATTTGTACCATCGCTGTTCCCATCACTTTCAGGTTTTCTCCTGACACCGAGGTAAGTGTATTTTGTGACTTTCTGTATTGAGCTATGCCTCGTATCTGTTTATAAAGTCCAAACCTAATAAGGCTTACAGTAGCCCCTGAGTCTACCAATGCTCTATATCTCCTTCCGTGTATTTCGACAATACATGAGCAAGGGTCTGGTTTATGAGCTAGCTCGATTGCTGTTGCTACTTGTCTTCTTTTAGGGATACGTTGTTTTCTTTCTTGTTTTTCAATTTCATTTATTTGTATTTTCTTGTCTTTGACTCCTCTCCTGATGTCTCCAACAAAATTCATCAAATCTATTCTAGTTCTTCTCCTATTCACGCTGTCCCAATGTCCTGATCCATAGTTACTGTTGAAAGTCGGGAGTGTCCTGTCCCTGTTATTCCATGTTCTATTATGTCCCTGTTTATATTGATATTGGTTACATTTCCATTTCCCAATTTCGCGATCTGTACATATGTTTCTCCTTTCATATTTGTTCATATTTATAACTGAACCATCCCAATTTATCTTCCTATTCCTGTATTCTTGACATGTTTGTTTTTGACGTCCTCCCTTGTCAAACCAATTCCTATGATGATGTACTCTGGCCCATTGTCTATGATGTTGAGACCTATTTACCACACTCACACAGTGAGCTGGTCCGTCTGTATCCGGAGTGTAAATATTTGTGTGTCGGACTCTGTCACGAATATTTGTGACGCCCGGGTTGTGTCTGTAATTATATTGAGTATTGTTGTGACCAGTGAATTGAGCACAGTTACCGGACAAGGCTTCTGTGTGTCTAGTGCGTGTCGGATTACCGGTCTCAACTCTTCGTACTGAGTGCTGCGGCTGTAGTGGCCTATAATTACACTCAAATTGTTTATGTCCTAGTCTATTGCAAGCATAGCACACGACTGGCCTGTGGTCCACCTGTCTTGACCTATAAAACGTTTCCATTCCTCTCCCTCGTGTTTCTATCCTTCTTTGTTGACAATGTCCTATCTCCATAGGTTCTTCCTGTGTTTCTTCACATGTGACTGTTCTACCAAGCCTGAGGTCCAGTCTTCTTCTAAGGTTCTCTTCGGCTGTAGCAAGTGCAATGGCCTGTGACAAGTTTTGTGGGTCCTTCCTAAGGAGATGTAATTTAATTGGTATACCATTCAACCCATCGACGAATATGCCCACTAACTGTTTTTCCACCTCTTGCTGGTTAATTTGTTGCCCCAAGAAAACTTCTTCCGCTAGGTTTAACAACCTGTCGCTGAACATTTGAATGGGTTCCTCTGCTTGTTGTTGTATGCTCCTCAGCATCGTCCACGCGTAAGATGCATCCGTAATTTGTGCATACCTTCTTATTAGTTCTTTCTTAAAATCTTCCCATGTCTCATCTGGGACAGTGTCAAACCTGCGTCTTATGAAATCTACTACTAACCCACCTGAGGAAAGATATGCAACTTGTTTGTACTCACCTTGGTCCATATTGACCGAAGTGCAATATCTTTGTATCTCGAGCAACCATTTTCTACATAAAGTAGGATTCCCTGAATATGGTGTTATACTGTTCCGGATATTCTGGAACTTACTTTCATTTCTAATGGATGTCATAGCCTTAGCTACCTGCTCAAGAGCAGCCACATTGGGATCTAAACCCACCGTAAGTTGTTGTTGTTGCATCTTGTCTTGACCTGTAAGTGTTAGTGTTAATAGAAACACCTGTAAAAAAATTAATATAAATCTCTTGGTTGACCTGTAAGAGAATTATTAACCAATATCTATGTACAATACTTATAATTCTTATGAGTTACAAAACAATTATCAATCTAATTCTCATAATTTAACTGACTACACTAATAATTAACTTAATTTGTTTCTAAATGTTTATGTGTTACATAATCTGTTTTCCTTGATTGGGATACACACTTGCTCCTCCAGTATTTCAGAATTAATCAACACAATTTTTGTCTTATACTGTATACTATTATTTTTGCGCGTTGGGTCTGTTGATCATTCAGATTGTTATCTCATGCATGTACCTGTATTCTGACGGTTGTCGGTTGATGTAGACTGTTTTGTTCTTTATTCTTCTTGTGCACTTGTCCTTCGTGATGTCTTGACTTCTGTGTTGTCTTGCTTTGTTTCTTCAGCTCGCAGGATTCCTTCGATTTGTATCTTCTTAATGAACTTGACCTTCGTGATGCTTTGGATAGACTTCGTTGTTTTTGATGTCGCTTCACTTTACTTGACTTCTGTTTTGTCTTGATTTGTTTTTTCGCTCGCAGGATTCTTTCTTTCTGTGTAATCTCTTCTTAGTGAACTTGACCTTCTTTCTGTCTGTAGTCTCTTACAACTCTATCTTGTATAGGGCTGGTCAGGTGCATCAAAATACTCTGTGACCGTTGTAGTGCTAGATACGAAAATATTTGACGCAACCGTACCTAATATGTGATGCCGAAACTGACATCTGAGTGGAGTCTGTCTTTCTTTATAAAAGTTTCTCGAACTATCATTGAGTTATAAAAGTTTCTTGAGCTATTCTAGTGTAGGGCTGGTTACTCGCACCATTAGTTACCCTGTTATCTGTTGTCTTTGCTACTGCCTACTGTAGGGCTGGTCACTGGCACCATGAAAGTCCTGTAGCCGTGAATGGTATTGCAAGATTCGGACCACTGCCCTTTCAGTAGATAGTGTGTTGTAAAGTAAACACTAGAAACTTCCTTCACTCAGACTGACTCTACTTTTTCTTCATACCCACTGTTTATCAATCGATACCACTCAAAAACAGCAGTGAAAATATCAATGGTAGAACTTTATTAACATACGTTGATAACTGAGTAAAAATGGTATGCCCAACCTTTCTCTTCAAGGTTGGCAGTCTTGCAAAATACAATCTTCAGTTTCAAACAATCTCAGTATCCATTTTTCACATACATTTGCTTGTCTTCTTACTATTACTTGTCCCAGCTATAGAACATGTCATATATTTATTCAGACAGAACTTCCTGTCGTTCTTCTGTACTGCTTATTTAATTTCTGCTTCTTGTTATATCTCTATACGAGAAACTGGCCTTAACCGCCAGGGCTGTCCCTTTTACCAAGATTTCATCTGTTTACTGTCCTCTGCTCAGACCTGGTCTGCTGAGCCACATACGCAGTAAATAATCAAAATGTCAAAACGTACCTGTTTTGTTTCTTCATTTGAAATACACTTTTTCTTACACACACACTTTGGTGCTCCGAATATATCTTATACAACAATATAAAATCTTACGCTGTACGTTCAATATCTAACTACACACTTGAGAGAAACACCTTTCCCTGCCTACACCTAGCGCGTCTCAAACCAGACTCCGTCAAAACCCCGTTTTAACATTCTTCGTTCACGCCTAACATGTGTTTACGCATCTCGACTTTCTCGTGCAATACTTTTTTTTTACTCACTCAAACCTGTAATGGACTTAATTCTAAGTTACTTCCCTTAAGACAAAGCCTAATCTTACACATCTTATCTCCCTTCATTCTCTCTATCAAAACTAAACCACCGTTCACATTTACCAAGCAATGTACATAAGAAAATAAATAGATTAATTAACTTTTAATAAACACAACTTTATTTGGATCAAAATAACATTTTTGTTAGAATCATAAAGTTATTTAAATGTTTATCAGAACACAGTCAAATAAAGCAGTGCGACCCTTGATTTTATTTCTTTTGAACCAACGGATGTATTATTGGTACAGTTGTTGAAAGAGATACCAACATACAGGGCCGGATTTAGGCATAAGCCAAACAAGCTACAGCTTAAGGCCTCACAGTATGAAGGGATCTCACTAACACTGGCATAACGAGAGGGGGGAGGGGGGGGGTTAAGCGGCACAACAAGTTATAGAAATAGTTATAGTCTAATGGAGCAACACTTCCGCCCATGGCTTTATTATATGTTACCAAATGCCTAATAGGGCCTCCACAGCTTCCTATAGCTTAGGGCTTCACCATATCTAAATTGGGCCCTGCCCACGTATCATGTCCAGCTTACACTTAGTTTATTGCTTTCAACTTGATTTAGAACAGGGCTTACCCATTCTCTCAAATCCATACACTTGTTTCACTAACAATACTACTATACTGGAATATTTCAGGTAAATAATATAGTTATTAATCAAACCTTCCTTGTACCCCCTCGAAAGGCTTCTTGTACTCCCTTGGGGCATGTGTACCCCAGGTTGGGTACTCTTATTTTAGAGGGACCGCTGAACTATCGCACAACAATAAGTCAATCAGGAATTCCACACCAAGGAGTAGAAAACAATTAAAATTCTAACACATGGAGAGACCAATATTGTACAGTATTTGTCTGACCTTTCAATGTTTGCTTACTTCCCGACGACCTAGGAAGCTTACATTTTGGATATTTCCTATATGCTGCTGTGATAACCAGGCTTATAAATCTTTTCTATAAATAACAGAATGTGCACAAAATACATTATGCAGGTATAAATAAAGGCACTGCTTGACTAAGTAAGAAGTAAAAAACTAATATACCTTTTAGCATGAGGACTGACCACACCCTCAACAACGATCTCCTGTCCTTCATACAAGGAGCATGGAAGTGGTTCGAGGTGAGGTGTCGAGTACTGAGGAAGGTATTAACGAAACCTGTTAACTGTTTGTTTAAAGTAAGTAAACGACAAATATGCAATGTAGTGAAAAGTTTCTTAAAATGTCAATTAAAATAATTTCTCTTGCGAGTAACCACTACGCTTTTTCAACTGCTATGAAATGGATTTTTCCTCTTGCCCAATTTCACATTGCATATTTCCCATCTTCATTTTCATTCGGTACTTTACTTCTGTTAAAAGATTAAAAAACTACAGATCATGGTCATGTATTTTCTTCATTATAAAATTAACTTACCGACATTGTTATAAAAAATCAAAGTGCAATCGTGAGACTACGAAAAGAATAACAAGAGAGTGTGTCCTATTCTTTCAATTTTCTCCGGTCTCAGGGACTCTTTGGTCTCAGTCCCTTAAGGTTTTTGACAGCATATTTATATCAGAGCAGCTTTAATGGAGACAACGTTCTGGAAAGAATACGTCACATGATGATTTATATCCAGTCAGACGTGCCCGCCCGCGCTTTCCGAAATAACGAATACGTTAACAATCCAGTTTGTGTTAGGAGAAACATTATATGATATTTAACCTGCGCATGGTTTAGCAAAAATACAAAAAACAAAGCAATAAACATTTATAAAGGACATGAATAAAATACTGATGAATTAACATATGTACTTTTTCTACTGCTGCTACTGTAACAACAAGAACTACTACTAATATTGATGCTGCCATCGCATTTCTTCTTCTTAACTTCGTAGTCATCATCTTCATGCTCTCTTCATTGCACGACTCGTTCAACTAATCTTTCCCATACAAAGATTATATAAATTACGCGTATCCATAGTGGATTATTTTCATCCCCATTACAGTATTTCCACACTCGTGGTGCTCTCCTTCCGTGTACTACACATTATTTTCTCTTTCTTTCTTTCGAACATCAGGGATTCAAGTTTTCCCTTGTTTTTTTTTTTACCCTTGCATCCTTGGGGATGTGGTTTGGGGCTTACTTGTAACCCCAGAGGACTTCCCTAACTCAGCGGGCGGATCTAGTTTTCTTTCTTCTTAATCTTACGCTGTATTAAAAGCAGAAACATAATATCTTTCTTACAGGCATAGTTCATTAGTGCTTGCTTCTCGAGGCAAGGGTACTTGGTTTGAAACGTGGTCTCGTCACCCTTCAGTCTACCCAGCTGTAAAATAAAGACCTGACTCTGCGCTTGAGTTGATGAAGCGAAAGACAGCGAGGAAGAGAACGTTTACCCGACCTCATAAAGTTCAGACACAGTATAAGTGAAATCTCTAACACTTGATCCCTACTAGAGCAGCATCTACTATAAGACCCATTCATTCATTACCCTTAAGCTCCCCCAAGGAGCGTAGGTCTTCCACAAACTCACACTGTCCTCATGTCCTGTGTCATCAACTCAAGTTTTTGTCTATGTCTTCCACAAACTCATACTGTCCTCCTGTCCTGTGTCATCAACTAAAGTTTTGTTCTAGGTCTTCCACAAACTCACACTGTCCTGTGTCATCAACTCAAGTTTTGTTCTAGGTCTTCCACAAACTCACACTGTCCTGTGTCATCAACTCAAGTTTTGTTCTAGGTCTTCCACAAACTCACACTGTCCTGTGTCATCAACTCAAGTCTTTTTCTAAGTCTTCCACAAACTCATACTGTCCTCCTGTCCTGTATCATCAACTCAAGTTTTTTTTCTAAGTCTTCGACAAATTCACGCTGTCCTCCTGTCCTGTGTCATCAACTCAAGTTTTGTTCTAGGTCTTCCACAAACTCTCACTGTCCTGTGTCATCAACTCAAGTTTTGTTCTAGGTCTTCCACAAATTCACACTGTCCTGTGTCATCAACTCAAGTTTTGTTCTAGGTCTTCACAAACTCACACTGTCCTGTGTCATCAACTCAAGTTTTGTTCTAGGTCTTCCAAAAACTCACACTGTCCTGTGTCATCAACTCAAGTTTTGTTCTAGGTCTTCCACAAACTCACACTGTCCTGTGTCATCAACTCAAGTTTTGTTCTAGGTCTTCCACAAACTCACACTGTCCTGTGTTATCAACTCAAGTTTTGTTCTAGGTCTTCCACAAACTCACACTGTCCTGTGTCATCAACTCAAGTTTTGTTCTAGGCCTTCCACAAACTCACACTGTCCTGTGTCATCAACTCAAGTCTTTTTCTAAGTCTTCCACAAACTCATACTGTCCTCCTGTCCTGTATCATCAACTCAAGTTTTTTTTTTCTAAGTCTTCGACAAACTCACACTGTCCTCCTGTCCTGTGTCATCAACTCAAGTTTTGTTCTAGGTCTTCCACAAACTCGCACTGTCCTGTGTCATCAACTCAAGTTTTGTTCTAGGTCTTCACAAACTCACACTGTTCCTGTGTCATCAACTCAAGTTTTGTTCTAGGTCTTCCAAAAACTCACACTGTCCTGTGTCATGAACTCAAGTTTTGTTCTAGGTCTTCCACAAACTCACACTGTCCTGTGTCATCAACTCAAGTTTTGTTCTAGGTCTTCTACAAACTCATACTGTCCTGTGTTATCAACTCAAGTTTTGTTCTAGGTCTTCCACAAACTCACACTGTCCTGTGTCATCAACTCAAGTTTTGTTCTAAGTCTTCCACACACTCATACTGTCCTCCTGTCCTGTGTCATCAACTCAAGTTTTGTTCTAAGTCTTCCACAAACTCATACTGTCTTCCTGTCCTGTGTCATCAACTCAAGTTTTGTTCTAAGTCTTCCACAAATTCATACTGTCCTCCTGTCCTGTATCATCAACTCAAGTTTTGTTCTAAGTCTTCCACAAACTCATACTGTCCTCCTGTCCTGTGTCATCAACTCAAGTTTTGTTCTAAGTCTTCCACACACTCATACTGTCCTCCTGTCCTGTGTCATCAACTCAAGTTTTGTTCTAAGTCTTCCACAAACTCATACTGTCCTCCTGTCCTGTGTCATCAACTCAAGTTTTGTTCTAAGTCTTCCACAAACTCATACTGTCCTCCTGTCCTGTGTCATCAACTCAAGTTTTGTTCTAAGTCTTCCACAAACTTATACTGTCCTCCTGTCCTGTGTCATCAACTCAAGTTTTGTTCTAAGTCTTCCACAAACTCACACTGTCCTCCTTTCCTGTGTCATCAACTCAAGTTTTTCATTTCTATGTCTACCTCATCATGTTAATTCCTGCCCCAGGTTCTTTTCTACGTGTGTCTTGCGGTGTGCCTCTATCTCTCTTATCCTGGACATTCCAGAACAAGGACTGCCTGGTAATGCTATCAGTGTGTATCCCATCCATTCCCAGCATCTTGTTCTCATCACTTGTTCACCTGGCACTTGTCTGGTCTCACCCCTTGTTCACCTGGCACTTGTTTGGTTCTTCGTTATAAGACTATTTTTTACTTCAATATTATTTACGTTTCCTTATTTTCAGAAAGATTTTATTCCTTATTTTCTCTGCCTTAAGAATTTTTATCCGAAATCCAAATGCGATTATTCTCCTATCGCCGTATCCTCTAGCAGGGCACTTCTGTACAGAACTGTTGTTCGGTAGTAACATTTGAAAGTTTGTTCTTAAGTCAAAACTTATTCCATACTACGTAGGGTTTTATCAAAATGTAGTGGTTTAAATAGTTTTATCTGTCGTTTTATCTATTGTTTCCTTCCTTTTATCTGCATGTCATTTCTCCATTTTCTGCAATGATCGAGTATTTATAATGAAATATCTGTTGAATGTAAACAGAAACGGCTACGTTCAAACGGTTAGAAAGCTTTCCTCTGGCGGTACAATTGCCGGGTTGCTGGATAGAAGTTATAAATGGGCACGTAACTCTGCTCTTGAGTAAGGTCAGCCAAAGGCAGCGATAAAGAGAACTGGTCACCCCACCTCGTAAAGCTGGACGTGGTATGATGAAGTCTCTAATATTTCACTCTCTACGGCAGTATCTGTTATGGGACTACCTTTATCTTTTTATGTGCTATAGCAACAGAAACTGCTTATTTCAACATCTTCTAGGGAAGCACAGTATCGATGGATGATGGTCCGTAGGAGGAAATCTAACAAAACATTAAAAAAAATTAAATATTACCATGACTAGACTACATAAAACAGGAAGAAACAACCTATAGTCTGAAAAGCTACAACTGTATCAAGCCTGTGTAAGAACTGTGATCTTGTATGGTAGAGAAATATGGAAAACATAAATGGAAATATAATGCACAATTTGATGATGTGACAGTAAGTTTAATAAGAATATAATGAATACATTCCGGACCGTGGGGAAAGAGGGGGGGGGGGGGGGGGAATGGGCAGCAGGGTCATTTGGCTTCAGCCTCACCTCACCTTAGAGAGCCGCGGTAGCATAGTGGTTTGGGATGTTTGGGGGGTTTGGGATGTCAGGTATTGGTAGTACCTCTGGTTAAGGAGCTGTCATGCCCTTTTCAGGGCAGCTCAGCCACCTTTGGTCCAAACCTGGCATTCAGCTCTCACCTGTGGCTCCTCGTAGCTGTCAGCATGCGACAGCCGCCACCCCCCCGGGAAACGGCTTTGACAGGCCGGCTAAACTAGGTGAGGGTAGCCGACTGGTTATAAACCTTCGGTGAATTAGGGTCTGCCTACCCATGCATGCAAAGACTGGATTCGGTAGACTGCGCGGAAGAAACCACCTGTTGGTTCAACGGGCATGACGGCGATTACCAGCAACGCGCTGAGGAGCGTAAGGAGCATGGCGAGGCACGTAGAAAGCCATGGTCATCCACTGCACCTGACTTCATCTCCAGTCGTCTTGACTTGTCTTGCCACTGGATTAAGATGGACCCAGGCGAGAGAGTGAGGTCGACGAAATTGCGCAACTCTTCCTCACTTTAAACCAAATCATTGCGCAAGTCACTCTTTCATCCACTCATCCACTCATCCATCCACTCACAACAAGTCCTGTGGCGATGGGCGAGCGGCGAAGCGGCAGGCGTGGGTGCGCTGGCAGTCGTAGTCGCAGACCTACACACAGGCGGCTCAGGCCATATGGTCGTCTTCCACTGATCGGAGCAGCAGTGGGATTCGGCAGCCCCCTGAGTGACTGAGCATCCCTCTTTAGGAAAGCACTGCTCACCTCCATGGCATGAGGAAGGGGCTAGAAAAGGTGCCCTAAACATTGCCTGCTCCACCATTACCTAACCAGCTTACCGCGGTTGGTGGGTACCCTACTTCAGCGGGCGACACATAAGAAAAAGAAAGGACAGATTTTTCCCCCTCATTCTAGGCGCATGGAATGTGCGCACTCTACTCGACAAAGACTTTAACACAAACAGACCCGAGAGGCGAACTGCCCTGATTGGGAGAGAACTGGCCAGATACAACATTGACATAGCAGCACTGAGTGAAACTCGACTTGCAGGCGAAAGCCAATTTTGCGAAAAGGGTGCAGGTTATACATTCTATTGGAGCGGAAGAGGAACTGAAGAAAGACGAGAAGCAGGGGTTGGATTTGCAATCAAAACAGCAATTATTGGCAAGCTAGCGGAGCCCCCAAAGGGAATAAATGACCGACTCATGACGGTCAAGATCCCGCTGCTTTATGGAAGGAAACATGCCACCATCATTAGCGCGTATGCACCAACTATGACAAACCAGGATGATGTCAAGGATAAGTTTTACGAAGAACTACATGCAGTCATTGCATCCGTTCCTAAAGCAGATAAGCTTATTATTCTTGGTGACTTTAATGCAAGAGTAGGCTCAGATAACATCTCCTGGAATGGCACTATCGGAAAGTACGGCGTGGGTCGCTGTAACAGCAATGGACTTCTTCTCCTCCAGACTTGTGCAGAACATAACCTCCTTGTCACCAACACCATTTTTCGACTTCCTATCCGCAACAGGACCTCCTGGATGCACCCTCGCTCGAAGCATTGGCACCTAATTGACTATGTAATTGTTCGGAAGAAGGACAGGCAAGATGTCCGGGTGACCAAGTCCATGTGTGGTGCCGAATGCTGGACTGATCATCGCCTCATTGTGTCTAAACTTAAAGTTCGTATTCAACCTGCCAGGCGCCCTCAGGGAAAGAAAACTCAAAAAAGGCTGGATATTACCAAACTAAAGAAGACAAAAATTAAACAATCATTCACTGACACCCTAGAAGACCGTCTCAAATCTATCTCGTTAGACGGCCAAAGTGCGGAAACAAATTGGACAGCCCTAAGCGAGCAGATCTACAACACTGCTACAGAGGTCCTGGGTCCCGCCATCAAGAAACAAAATGACTGGTTTGATGAGAACTCAGATGATATAAAGAAGATGTTGGCTGAGAAACACCATCTCCATAAAGCATATTTAAATGATCCAAAATCTACATCCAAGAAAGACGCTTTCAACAACATGCGTAGAATCGTCCAACATAAACTACGCCAGATGCGGGATTCATGGCTGAGTAATAAAGCAGATGAGCTCCAAGGCTTTGCTGTCAGCCATGACTTGAAAATTTTTTACCGTGCACTCAAAGCGGTCTATGGTCCAACATCATCAGGATCGTTTCCCCTCCTTAATGCAGATGGAAAAACACTAATTACAGACAAGGAAAAAATCCTCCAACGCTGGGTCGAACACTTTAATAATATTCTGAACCAGCCATCATCTATTAACGATGAAGCCATCAACCGACTGCCCCAAATTCCTATAAATGAAGCACTAGATGATATACCGACTTTGGAGGAGACTCAAAAAGCGATTCGTCAACTTTCTAGTGGAAAGGCCCCCGGCTCCGATTCAATTCCTGTTGAGGTCTATAAAGATGGCGGTACAGTTCTGATAGAGAAACTTCACATGATCTTCCAGCAAATGTGGCAGAGTGAAACCATCCCACACAATCTCAAGGATGCGTCAATTATACATCTTTATAAACGTAAAGGTAATCGCCAAGACTGTAACAATCATCGAGGCATCTCACTACTATCAATCGCTGGGAAGATATTTGCCAGAATCCTTCTTAATCGCCTTACGGCTCATCTTGACAAAGGTCTTCTACCTGAAAGTCAGTGTGGATTCCGGAAAGAACGAGGAACCACCGATATGGTGTTCGCTGCAAGACAGCTTCAAGAAAAATGCCAAGAACAGCACTGTGACCTGTACACAGCTTTCATCGACTTGACAAAGGCGTTCGACACGGTCAGTAGAAAGGGTCTATGGAAGATCATGGCAAAATACGGCTGCCCAAAGAAATTTATCTTAATAGTGCAGCAGCTGCATGATGGAATGCAGGCAAGAGTTCAGGAAAACGGTGAGCTATCGGAGCCTTTCCCAGTCTCAAATGGAGTTAAACAAGGGTGTGTACTTGCACCGACTCTTTTCAAAATCATGTTTTCTGCTATGCTGACTGATGCTTTCAGAGACGGGGACACAGGAATCGACATCAGATATCGTATTGATGGAAAATTGTTTAACCTTAGGAGGCTTCAAGCAAAAAAAAGGTGTTGCGTGCATATTTTGACGCACATATTACAAAAATACGATATGGCTATTTAATATGGAAAATATATATATTTGCATTCATTTGTGTATGGAAAAGCTTCCTCTGGTAAAGCCAGATAATTCATGATTTATTTGCACTTTTGATTAAATGAGTGATCTTTCTTGATTGATTCGGCGCATGGATATTGTATTCATGTCCGTTCTTATTTGTTCGGGCCAGAAAATAGATTAATTTTGCTTGTTATGTTTATGGCCTGAATTCATGTGTACTACTTGTCTAGTGCAAGTAGATTCAGTCGTATATTGTATACCTTTGTATGTTCAGGTCGGACTATATTCTTTCTGCCAGAATCTAGCGCAGGTTTTCGTAGTCCTACTGGGTTGTAAAGAGTTCCGATAATGTCGCCAAGAAATGGCTGAGTGCTTTTTCCAGGGCTGGCACTGTTTAAGGTTTAACAGTGATTCATAGATGTTTTTCTAGGAGAAGTTTGTGTCTCTGCAAGAGTCTATTTGTCAAAGATCCTCCTCATATGTGTGATTCGGACTCCAGTTATGCCAAACCCTAATTTTGATGATCTCGAGTCGATTAGACCTAGATGGAACATTGTGCTTCGTATCGCTAGGGTTGTGTTTTGTATCGACGAAGATGACAGGCTTTCCTACAGCAGTTATGTCTACGTGAATTAACTTGATTACTGTAGAGCTGTATGGAAAACTTTATGAAATTATTTATATGCACATTATAAATTAACTTTGGCTTATATCTACCTTCCTACGAGTGAGTGAGCGACAACTCAGGAAGGCGGCCATGTTATAGTCCTGTCATCATATTTTTGATCGCTGTCAAGAGAACAGATTATGTATCCTACTATCGGACAGTGGTATCGAGATCTTATTATGAGGTGAAAACCCACTATTGTGGTTTATGAGTGTTATACAAACATTGGACATATTTCAGCTTAAGAACTTAGCTATGAAATGAAGGTTCGGCCAATGACTTTTGTATGTTTACCGATCCTCATTGACGCGTTCAGTCAGTAGAGGATACGGCGATTAGTTACCAGAACAGTGAATACCACCTTGGGTTGAATGATATTTCACTACTACATGAATGTATCATCCACGATTCAAATAACCAATGAATGTATGTCAACATGTGTCTATGACTGTATCCGTGCTGTCCAGTTTGCGTGCCTTCATATAAAATATTGAAACTGTCCCCGGCAGCTCCACGCTGACACTCTACAGTGGTGAACCAGATTCCTGGGGTTATGATAACCAGACCATCCCTGACACCACATACGACACGCATGAACACCAGTGTACAAGTTACAACGGGGCAGTCGATGTCAGCTTGACCTTTATTACCGATCGAATGCTGTATCTAGGTCAGCGCTTGTTGACAGTTTTTCGCTGTACAGACGGTATTACACAGGACAGTTGTATCAAGTGTAGAAAATATCAGGAGCAGTACTGTTGACATTTCTCATCATACAGAAGAGAGAAGTGATTGTTGATCCTGTACAGAAGAATCATAGTGTTGTTGAACATAAAGTGCATATTTCATCGTTGGATCTTCATATGCTCAAAAAAAATTGAACATTGTAATAGTGTAGAAAACAAATCTATTATTTAATTGTTCATTAAAAGTGGCAGGTTATTGTTACAACACTATACCAGCATCACATTCTATCCACAATACATTCTATTTAATCATATTATGTATGCATTTATGCTATTAAGGTTTACATGTATTTATGTTTATATGTTATTTGTTGTGTGTTAAGTTAGTTTGTATTCTGCGGGCCTGGATGGGAGGTGACTAGAACAAGAAATACCAAGTGACATTGCTCTTGCTCTAGCGGTCTATAGGGAGCAAATTTCTTAATTGAAATTTGCATGCAACATTGTTTGCAAATATTTGTTAGCTGTGACGATACTGTCTTTCTTGTTGTTTTGTAATATTTCTATGTTCTTTAGTTTTGTTTGATTTGTTTGTATATTGTAGGTCTCATCTTTCCTTTTATTTCAGTTCTTTACACCCTTATGTTTATACACTGTGGCGTTATTTGTCTTGTTGATTTCATTGCGGTTATCATCACAGATTCGGTGATCATTATTTTTGATTTTTTCTATTTGATTTAATTTGATTCCTGCAATTGTTTTCATATTGTCTTTTCTTGTTGGTCCTTGTTAATGTCTTTGGTTGACAAATAATATATAAGGTATATTTGAATATATTTTATATTATAGTACAGACCAGTACTTATGCTCCCACAGTGTTTGGGCTATACAGATATTGTTTTCCACAGGTACTCAAGTAACCATACAAGTTTTTCACTAAGACTAAGTCTATAGTATAGACTTGTCTCCCATTAAAGTGGGATAGAAGAGTTTCAAACAAGAAACAAGAGTTTCACGAAGCCGGTAATCAAACCAATGATAAGAAAGACTCTAATAGTGTGGGATGTTCTGCTTTCGATTTTGACAGAGCATTTCAGTGTTCCCAATGCAAAACATTATTCGAGCCAACCACAGTTTCGACTTTAAGCTGTGGTCATCCTCTTCCTGCTCTTCCTGCGTCAGTCGCGCATGATGGAAGAGGTGCTCTGGTATTGAATAGAGGTCTAGTAGATGGTACTCCGGTCTCAATTCTTTTCGATTCCGGTGCACAACCATTGGAGTGAGGCAGTCACTTATAGATCCTTCTCGAGCCACTGGCAAGATAATCAAATGCATAACATTTGGTGGCACATTGGAGAAGTACTCCACTGCCATTATCAACATCTCTACTCCCTTCTTTACAGGAGATGTGCACGCATGTCTGCTGCCGAATCCGATCGCTGATCTTATCGTCGGTCGCATTCATGGTGCGAAAGAATGCACTCCGCAACAAATTGCCGAGTGGGAAAGTGATAATATGCATACTGCAAATGCTGTAGTCACTAGAGCTCAAGCTCTAAACATGCCGCAATCTTCGCCTTCTGGAGATAATAATGACCAGAACCAAGGTGATCTCTTGGAGATTTCGCATGTTTCCTTTATAAAACAGCAGGAAGATGATCCTACTCTAAAGAAATTCTTTACTCTGGCAACAAAAGGTGATCCGAATAAGGATACAAATCGTAAATCTTGGATTACGATGAGGAATGGCGTACTTGTACGTATGGTATGGTACAAGACTCCGCGAAATCCATTCATTCTCAAATTCTTGTGCCCAAAAATATGAGAGTTAAAATCTTACAGCACGCTCATGATTCTCAGTGTGCTGGACATATGGGTTTCTCCCGTACTAAATCTAGAGTTCTTGCATCTTTCTTTTGGCCTGCTGTGAATAAGGACATACGAATCTATTGTCGATCTTGTAAAGTATGTCAAGAGGTTAAATCCAGAGGTCCACGCCATGCTGCACCTATTCAGGCTGCAGACATTCCCATTCGACCATTTCAAAAAATGGCGATAGATATCATTGGTCCATTTAAGATAAAGTCTGCTAGAGGACACCAATTTATTTTGACGTGTGTTGATATGTGCACACGTTGGCCGGAGGCTGTTCCTCTAAAGAGCATAACTACTGCTGATGTCGCAGATGCTCTTTGGTTAATATTTTCTCGTCTGGGATTTCCAGCAGAAATATTATCGGACCATGGTAGCCAACTTATATCGGATACCATGTCTCAAGTGATGTCGACTCTAAAGATAGAGAGATCTCTGAGTAGTATTTATCATCCTATGTCCAATGGGATGGTAGAACGTCTGAATAGAACTCTGAAAAACCTACTAGGCAAGATAACTGAGGATCATCCTCAGGATTGGGACAGGGTTTTTACCCGCGGCTCTCTTTGCATATAGAGAGGTCGCCAACGAACATACAGGATTTTCTCCCTTTGAACTTGTCTTTGGCGCGAAACCGCGAGGTCCTATGTCCTTACTTAATGATCTTATAACTGCTGATAATATTGTCGATGACACAAAATCCTCTTATGAATATGTCATTGCACTTAGACACAAGATTATTGAAGCATGCAAATTGGCAACTGCTTCTTCTGAATTTGCGAAACAGAAGGCAAGGCAATTTGCCAATAAGACCAGACGCTTGCGACAACTCTGTCCAGGTGACAAAGTATTGGTCCTGCTACCTTGTAGAGAAAACAGACTTGTTATTTCTTGGAAAGGTCCGTACGATATAATATCAAAAGTTTCCGATGTTGACTATATCGTCGATATTGACGGGAAGCGTAAAACCTTCCACATCAACATGCTCACGGAATTCCATGAACGTCCTGATTATTTACAACCTGCTTTCCAGGCAACGGACGATTTTCCAGTCCAACATGGACAGTACTCATCTCTGTCAGTAATACAGGATGAGGAAACGAGTTTCTGGGATGTAAATCTACCTTTTCCAATGATTCCGCTTCACTCTAATGAATCATGGAAAGATGTTGCGATTTCTCCTGAATTATCTCCAGGAGAACAGAAACAAGTTTCTACTATGTTAGAACAATTTCAGGATGTCCTTACTGACATTCCTGGTCAAACTGATGTCATTCAACATGACATTATTCTTACTGACCATAGTCCTATAAGAGTCAGACCGTATCCCTATCCCGATACATTTTTCAAGCACAGTAGAAAAAGAGTTGGATGAAATGATAGAGTTAAAAAATTATTGAAACCAACCACATCAGCATTATTCTTCACCGATGGTTATCGTGCGAAAAAAAAGGACAACAACATACGTCTTTGCGGTT
>JAMPIV010007244.1:0-313281 GCA_024509875.1 Oreohelix idahoensis | reverse complement strand
ATAAGGGTGTAAAGAACTGAAATGAAAGGAAAGATGAGACCTACAATTATACAAACAAATCAAACAAAACTAAAGAACATAGAAATATTACAAAAACAACAAGAATACAGTCTTCACAACTAACAAATACTTGCAAACAATGTTGCATGCAAATTTCAATTAAGAAATTTGCTCCCTATAGACCGCTAGAGCAAGACCAATGTCACTTGGTATTTCCTGTTCTAGTCACCTCCCATCCAGACCCGCAGAATACAAACTAACTTAACACACAACAAATAACATATAAACATAAATACATGTAAACCTTAATAGCGTAAATGCATCCATATATATATATATATATATATATATACTTAATAGAATGTATTGTGGATAGAATGTGATGCTGGTATAGTGTTGTAACAATAACCTGCCACTTTTAATGAACAATTAAATAATAGATTTGTTTTCTACACTATTACAATGTTCAATTTTTTTGAGCATATGAAGATCCAACGATGAAATATGCACTTTATGTTCAACAACACTGTGATTCTTCTGTACAGGATCAACAATCACTTCTCTCTTCTGTACGATGAGAAATGTCAACAGTACTGCTCCCGATATTTTCTACACTTGATACAAATGTCCTGTGTAATACCGTCTGTACAGCGAAAAACTGTCAACAAGCGCTGACCTAGATACAGCATCCGATCGGTAATACAGGTCAAGCTGACATCGACTGCCCCGTTGTAACTTGTACACTGGTGTTCATGCGTGTTGTATGTGGCGTCAGGGATGGTCTGGTTATCATAACCCCAGGAATCTGGTTCACCACTGTAGAGTGTCAGGGATGTTATATGTGCCTGGCCTTGCCACTACTGTAGAGTAATACACCTTGCTGTGTATTGGGTCATGCACTGATCATTACTGAAGAAAGTCTTCTTCAGTTACCTCTGCATCATCGAATGAACCTGTCATGTAGACCTTGAGTGGGAGTGTCAAGTAACGCGAATGGTGTAGTAGTTCGGTGTAACAGACCTCTTGATAATAACTCTCACACACTCTCATGTAATGCAATGACGACTTGAACTGCCTCTGACATTTCAATAGTTTAATGAAGGCACGCAAACTGGACAGCACGGATACAGTCATGGACACATGTTGACATACATTCATCGGTTATTTGAATCGTGGATGATACATTCATGTAGTAGTGAAATATCATTCAACCCAAGGTAGCATTCACTGTTCTGGTAACTAATCGCCGTATCCTCTACTGACTGAACGCGTCAATGAGGATCGGTAAACATACAAAAGTCATTGGCTGAACCTTCATTTCATGGCTAAGTTCTTAAGCTGAAATATGTCCAATGTTTGTATAATAATCATAGACCACGATAGTGGGTTTTCACCTCATAACAAGATCTCGATACCACTGCCCGATAGTAGGATACATAATCTGTTCTCTTGACAGTGATCAAAATTATGATGACAGAAATATAACATGGCCGCCTTCCTGAGTTGTCGCTCACTCACTCGTAGGAAGGTAGATATCAGCCAAAGTTAATTTATAATGTGCATATAAATAATTTTCATAAAGTTTTCCATACAGCTCTACAGTAATCAAGTTAATTCATGTAAACATAACTGCTGTAGGAAAGCCTGTCATCTTCGTCGATACAAAACACGACCCTTGCAATACGAAGCACAATGTTCCATCTAGGTCTAATCGACTCGAGATCATCAAAAATAGGGTCTGGCATAACTGGAGTCCGAATCACACATATGAGGAGGATCTCTGACAAATAGACCTTTGCAGAGACATAAACTTCTCCTAGAAAAACATCTATGAATCACTGTTAAATCTTAAACAGTGCCAGCCCTGGAAAAAGCACTCAGCCATTTCTTGGCGACATTATCGGAACTCTTCACAACCCAGTAGGACTACGAAAACCTGCGCTAGATTCTGGCAGAAAGAATATAGTCCGACCTGAACATACAAAGGTATACAATATACGACTGAATCTACTTGCACTAGACAAGTAGTACACATGAATTCAGGCCATAAACATAACCAGCAAAATTAATCTATTTTCTGGCCCGAACAAATAAGAACGAACATGAATACAATATCCATGCGCCGAATCAATATCAAGAAAGATCACTCATATAATCAAAAGTGTAAATTAATCATGAATTATCTAGCTTTACCAGAGGAAGCATTTTCATACACAAATGAATGCAAATATATATTTTCCATATTAAATAGCCATATCGTATTTTTGTAATATGTGCGTCAAAATATGCATGCAACAATATGTCAATCTTTTGGCCGAATACCATCACCAACCAAGATCTGCTTACTCGTAGCAAGCAAGAGGACATGCATACCATCATAGCTGGCAGACTCTGGAGCTGGGTTGGTCATGTCCTCAGAAGAGACCCCGATGCCATCACAAGAACAGCTATGCTTTGGACCCCTGAAGGAAAGCGAAAGAGAGGCCGACCAAAAACAACTTGGCGGAGGACTGTGGAGGCTGAGATGCAAAGAATGAACCAGAGTTGGGGCACTGTACGAAGGATGGCCACCGACCGTGCAAAGTGGAATCAATTTGTTGTTGCCCTACAAGACGCCACTAGGCGTGATGGCCACTGACTGCTTTGACGGTCGGATGTTAAGGATCGAAGAAGAAGAAGAATATGTCAATCAATAACACCACACGACGAGTACAAGTGACAATAGACAATCGACAATGGAAAGAACAAGCAATGAAATACAATGAAATGATATTTACAGTTACTCGACAATACTTTACGAATATAAAGTAAAAAAGGTAGACACAGACGTAGTAATCAGTAGCAAAGAAAGTAGATAAATAACATTACAAAGAATAAGCAAGACTAGTCGTCTTCAAATAACAGTTAGACAGAGGAGTTGCAGATACCGAACGAAAACGATTGTAAACAATACTGAAATTAGGCTATGCAAATTAAGATGACATAATTACGTGACGTAACAGCTAAGTACACAGAAAAATATGGTTGTATTGCGAACTGAAGCTTCAGTCAATTTATATCCTAACTAAAAGTTAGATCTTCAGTCAGCGAATACAAGCATTAAACCCTACTAGTCGTTATAATTACTTAAGTTTTCCGAAGGAACTCAGGGTAATAATAAGCCGTTATCCAACCTTCCCACTGATTTACAAACATACGAAGAAATATAGAAGGGGAAAACTCAAATGATTAGTAAGAAAGTAAGCAAAGTAACGATAGACTGCAGACCAAAGATAGTTCACGGACAGTACGAAAATGTTTAAGCGCTTCGATAAAATTAAGAACTTATCTTAATATCTGTCCCATTATCCTAAGAAATACATGCAAGGATGTAAATCTACGCTTCCGTTACACACAAGACCAGTCAGCAGTTGACGTCCATTGATAGTAGACCTTGAACTTGAATACGCCCGTTTGACAGTACTGGAGGGATCATCGAATGCTGATCTGCGTTGCGGCTTTTGATGTCGTTGATAAAGATGTGTTTCTTCTAACAGTTCAGCTTCATGTAGTTGACGAAGACGGTTCCCTTCAAATGGTTTAGCCTCTGGTATTTGTGGAAGACAGGATACTTTCAAAACTTGTTGTCTGCTTGAAATGGCGGCATCGATACAGTGACGTCAGATCTTGACATGCGCATTAGCGTTGCCAGTTTGTCGTGAATGAATGTTCACGCACGAGTACTATCGTTAGTTTGATTTTCTTTCAATACTTGAGAGGAAAATGGTAGCATCCACGAAATCGAACACTTTCTGACACCAGAATGTTACGGACTGGTTTTAAGACATGGCCATTATGTTGCGGTGTGGGTTTTAAGACATCAGTATGTTACGGCGCTATACACTTCTGATATTGCCAGTCCGAGTCCTAGGGTTCTTTATCCATTTTTACTCAGATTTCGTATTCGTGCTACAGTATCGATCTTGATAATGTTAACCCCTGGGATGTGTTAATCCCTGAACATATTCCGTATAAAAATCCATATATCTGTTTGACTTGATTATCCTCTTGCTTTAATTCCTAATTCCCCGTGTGCGGCAGTGTGTTCGGGTCTTAAAGTCACTGGTCATAATTGTCACATATAACAGTTTATAATTGAACTCGAATATGTCAATGAAGTAAGACAAGCTTTTGACGACTTTAACATTTAATAAATAATCTTTCTTCCATGATAAGTCAGCACGTATAGTAAAGACATGGTTAAACACAATTGTCAATGTACCTGTTGCAAGAGTTCCTAAATCACGAAGATTGCATGTTCAATAATACTCGACCTATAAGTAACGGTCATTTCCTTTATCAAACTGCGTTAAGAATATCCGACTTACGTTTGCTCCATGAATATAATTACTCACTTTAGCTTATGAGCTACACACATAAAATCCAGTGACTATGTCACACTTTCCAAAGTGGTTTATACCACACCTTAATATATAGTGGCTAGGCCACACAATCCAAAGTGGCTGGGCCACAGGTTCTGAACACTGCCTCAGGGTCAAAACCCACAAATCGAATGACCTTTTTTATGTCCTACGCGTCATGCATAGAGACATGCATACTATGTCGCTAATGTATATTTAGTTGAGGTGTTCCATGGTGCAACCATCCGGATCCGCGTCCAAATCCAAATGCCTGCACCACACACACCAATCCTCGACATTGGTCGACAATATATATATTCATTTGAGGATCGCTTCATGCTGCAGCTAAAAGGTAATGATATAGTGTGAGTTACCCAGGTTAACACTGTTCCCACTTGGAAGTTCAATGATCTCCCAGTAGGTCTTGTCGCTAGTTGACCCACTGACTCCATTGATTGTTGTTATTAAGTATCCCAGATTGCCATGGAATTCAGCAGAATACCTGCAAAAAAATGGTCAATATGGGCTATAGATGTACTCAAATTTATGGTCATCATTTTCATCATAATCAACAATAATACAGTTATCATCAACACGATTGACATTGCTTTGTGTACACAGAAAATGATTTGAAAGACAAACAAAGAATATAACGACTGAGCACTTGGTCATGCCGTAAGAGCCGACTAATATGAGGTGGTGCAAATGGCTGGCAACTTAATCATGTAAAAGTAATCGGCATAGAACCTCCTGCTACAAAAGTATATAAAAGCTTTGATGTAGGATGTAGGCTTTGATGTGTTATATATAGTCTGTGCATGTGTGTGTTTGTGTGTGTGTGTGCCTATGAAACTTGGCGCTATTACTTGAAGCTAGGATCCATAATTGCAGCAGTCTCAAGGAAGTAGATCAGTTCTCTCCGGGGTCTTGCAGCGACTGTAAAATGATATTCAAAGAAAGGACTCTTGAACTGATTTCTAACTATCAGGTTGACTGTGATTATTTCAGTCACAGGTGCTTTCAACCCGCAGGCATATACATTGCCTGTGTAGAAAGGCGTATCGATATACACTCGTACCAATGGGAAACTTTCTATAGTCCCACCAAAAGTGACACATTTTACGGATTTTCCTGTAAAAGCAGAGGGCTCGATAAGCGAGTGCTTTATCCCGACCGTTGAAGATCCGGTATCCCTCAAAACCTGTACTTGTTTTCCATACAAAATTCCTGGATGGAATGTAAGATAACCCATGCCTACACACGCAGACATGGTTGGCATAATATGACCACATTGAAGTTTTATTTTAGAATCGATTACGTGTCGTGATTGACACTCATAACAAGTATCATTAACCACGGTACATGCATTAGCATGATTATTATCATTATTATTTTTGTCCTTATTGACAGTGCAGTTATTTGCATGTCTATATTTGCCTTTATCTCTAGAGGGAGATCTGACATGATTTCTATTTTAATTAGTAACATTTTTCTTACTATAGTAAAAATCGTATGAATCATCATTCCTTGAATCTCGACCATATGATGATCTTTGTTTCCCGTAACCTTTATGATGTGAATCATCATAATCCCTGCCATTGTGATACCCACGATCAAGAGGTGAGTACCCTCTCCAGCCTCGTCGATAATTTGAAGGAGAGCGATGACGTCGGAAGTTATAAAAACCTCTATCAGATTGATAACAATCTGAACGATAACGCCCATCAACGCTCTTAGAACGAGGTCTGTGATCGTGATGTGCTGAGCACGCCGGTAAAGGATCTCGAATAGAGGATCTATGGATATCCTTATTCGGATGTGCGGTTACGTATTGTCTTGCTAATTTTTCATACTCATCAATAGAGTTAGGGTGTCTCTCTTGCAAAAATGATTCCAACTCACTACTGCATGATGATAAAACCTTATCTCTTAGCATAAGATCAATGAGACCATCATAAGTTTTATTGATGCCAGAGAGATCAATCCATCTGCTAAAAAAGTGTTTAATCGATGCAATGAATTCGCCAAAATCAGCATCCTTATTTGGCTTAGCTGTATGAAATAATAATAATAATAATAGCCCCTTCAGTCATAACTGACTATGGGAATGCGCCCCTGAGGTGGCAGCCCTCAGCTGCTTATTTCCTGGTGCTCCTTTCGACGTTTTCTCCTCACCTCTGCTTCTTGTGTGAGCCTCTCTTCGCCCAATCTGAGGTGGTGCCGTAAATAGCATCGCCACTTAGTGCGATCGGCAGCTTCATCCTCCCATGTTGCTGGATCCATGTCCAGTGCCCTCATATCTCTCTTGCACACATCTTTGAACCTCAGCTGTGGTCGCCCAACTGTTCTCTTGCCATCTGCTAATTGTCCGTAGAAGATATCTTTTGGGATGCGACCATCCTCCATGCGGCGAACATGGCCAAGCCAGCGAAGTCTGCGCTGTCTAAGCAGCGTATACATACTTTGAAGGCCAGCACGTGACAACACCTCGACATTTGTCACTTTATCTTTCCACGAGATGCCGAGGATGCGGCGTAGACACCGCAAATGGAAGGTATTGAGCCTTCTTTCTTGTTTAGCATAGGTCGTCCAGGTCTCGCTGCCATATAGGAGTGTGCTGGTGACGCAGGCATTATATACCGCAGCTTTGGTCTTCATTGTGAGTTTAGAGTTTCCCCAAACACGCGATGTGAGGCGGGCAAAGGTAGCTGCAGCTTTGCCAATGCGGCTGTCGATTTCTGTATCCAGTGAGAGTTTGTCATTGATGGTAGACCCTAGGTATGTGAAGTGGTGCACCACTGCCAATTCATAGTTATCGATAGTGATAACTGGTGCAGCACCCACATCCTGACTCAGCACATTCGTTTTTTTTAGACTTATTGTGAGGCCAAAGTCCTTGCATGCTTGAGTGAAGCGATTCATCAAGCTCTGAAGCTCCTGTTGGCTTTGAGTGACGACTGCAGCATCATCAGCGAACAACAAGTCTCTTATAGTGACCCTTCTGATTTTTGTTTTTGCCTTCAGCCTTGAAAGATTAAACAGACGGCCATCTGACCTAGTGTGAAGGCATATTCCTTCAGTTGCATCTCTGAATGCATGTTTCAAGAGTAAGGCAAAGAAGATTCCGAAGAGGGTCGGTGCCAGAACACAGCCTTGTTTAACGCCACTTCGTATATCAAAGGGCTGTGACGTGCTTCCAGCATATTGGACTGTTCCCTTCATGTCGTCATGGAATGACTTTATCATTTCCAGCATTTTAGAAGGGCAGCCTATTTTCAGGAGGATTTTAAAGAGTCCATCCCTACTAACCAGGTCGAATGCTTTTGTGAGGTCTATAAAGGCGATATATAATGGTCTTTTCTGCTCTCTTGATTTTTCCTGAAGCTGGCGGAGAGAGAAGATCATGTCTGTTGTTGATCTGCCAGCTCGGAATCCACACTGTGCCTCTGGATATATGCGCTCAGCTAACTTGTGTAGTCGCATTAAGATGACTTTGGCAAAAACCTTACCAACAATACTAAGAAGAGAGATGCCTCTGTAGTTATTGCAATCACTTCTGTCTCCTTTATTTTTTTACAGTGTTACAATCTTGGCATCTCGCATGTCTTGAGGAATAGTTGTCTCTTCCCAGCACTGGCACAGCATCCTATGCAGGGGATGTAATAGCGTGCTCTTACAGCATTTTATTAAATCAGGAGGAATCCCATCACTGCCTGGTGCTTTGCCAGAGGCCAAGCTATCAATGGCCTTACTGAGTTCCTCTAATGTTGGTTCGGCATCCAGCTCCTCCATAGTTGGCAGACTATTGACAGCATCAAGGGCTGCAGGCGTAACGGTACTGTCTCTAGCGTAAAGCTCAGAGTAGTGCTCGACCCACCTCTCCATCTGTTTACCCTTATCGGTTAGTTTCTCTCCGCTGATGGCTTTTAGCGGTGCCGTCTTACTTTTATGGGGGCCAAGTGCTTTCTTTATACCGTCATACATTTGTCTAATGTTGCCTGTTTGCGCTGCGATCTGGATGCTCTCACTGAGCTGGAGCCAATAGTCATTTGCACAGCGTCGAGCAGTTTGTTGAACTTTGCTTCTCGTAGCCCTCAGGATCTGTAGGGTTCTGGCACTCGGTGAACGTTTGTATTCATTCATAGCACTGCGCTTAGCTTCAATAACAGGTGCCATCACATCTGATGAAGCGTCAAACCAGTCATTTGACTTTGCTGTTTTCTTACCAAAGGTGGCAAGTGCAGTACTTTGAATGGTGTTCCGTAGATGCTCCCAGTTCTCTGTAATAGTATCACCATGCTGAGGGCTACTGAGCACTTTCTTGAAGGTCGCAGTGAATTGAGCGATCATGAAAGGGTCTGACATCTTGCTGGTATCAATGCGTGGTTTCCCTTCATGTCTGACACGATAGAGTTTTCTTGGTTGTGCTCTGATTTTGCAGCAAACCAAGGAGTGATCTGTGTCACAGTCTGCACTATGGTACGAGCGCGTGGAGAGCACAGACCTGAGGAGTGGCCTTTTGACGAGAATCAGGTCAAGTTCGTGCCAGTGCTTGGATCGTGGGTGTCTCCATGACACCTTATGCTGGGGTTTTGTCTGAAAGTAGGTGTTGGTCACGCAGAGGTCATGGTGGACGCACAACTCTAAGAGCCGTTGTCCATTTTCATTCATCTTGCCAATACCAAACCTGCCCAGACATGAAGGCCATGAAACATTATCGGCACCCACTCTAGCGTTAAAGTCACCAAGGAGAACAAGCTGTTCTTGCCTAGGTATGCTTTTGATTACTGCTGCTAGATTCTCGTAGAACTCATCTTTAGCTTCTGAGGCAGAGTACAGAGTAGGAGCATACACACTGACAAGGGTGATGGGACCTGTGCTAGTTTGCAGGCGGAGCGTTAACAGGCGTTCTGATCCATTCTCGCCTGGTTCAACCATGTTAGTTAGCGATTTTTTGACCGCAAAACCTACTCCGTGTTCTCTAGCTTTATCAAGATCTTTCCCTTGCCAATAAAATGTGTAGTCCTTCTCGCTCACCATTCCAGAGCCCACCAGGCGCGTTTCCTGAAGTGCAGCTATATCCACCTGAAGTCGTTTAAGCTCATCATTAATTATGGCTGTCTTCCTTACATCGTTTACATCCTGTAGGTTTTCGGATAGTCCAGTCAACATAGTCCGGACGTTCCAGCATCCCAATCTGAGAATTTGCTTATTTCTATTTTTTCGATAATTGCTTGGTGCAAAATTTTCTGTCCACAGTTCGGGTTTGACCCTAATCCCCATGCACCCAATGGGGAAAGCAGACAGTGGCGGGACAACACCTTATTGACTGGGGGCTGCCCAGCTTGAAGCGGGCGGTAGCTGTCCAGTGAGATCCTAGAACCTCTCCCACTGTCGGAAGTAGCCCCTGGCGCCATGCCCTACGCCAATTGGGCAAAATGCTTATAACCGGTAACTGCTACTTCCCGTGTTTTGCCGACACCTATAGGGTGAAGCTGGAGTGTCCTCTCCAGGGCGCGAGCTTGGGCACAGTTATATGGAGATCAAGCTGTTGCCCATGCAGCATGTTCCCCCTCTCCACACAGCCGGTAGATCCAAAGGAACGGCAGTAGCCGATACAGTTTGGTACCAGCCATGTCGCAGGAGTTGCCAGAATAATGTCGAATCGACATTAGACTGCCTTAGGGACTCCGACTCCGGATTTATCCTCAGGGTTTACTCCCGAAGCCAATTCCACAAATGGATATTCCCGCAAGGCAGCGGTGGTTTGAATTCAGAGTTCCTTCTCTTAGATAAGCTACCAACCAAGGATCACGAGCCCTATCTGCCCGAAGCTGCTGGTTTTAAGGCGCCAGTCACTCGCCTTTGCCCCTTCTCCCATCAGTGGAAACAGTTCCGCCGGGCTCAAATTGAGCCACACGTGAAGGCGGGAGCTGGACTTGGTTGTCAGAGGCTGTTTGAGGCGCGTGCCATAGAAGTATTTTATCTGCAGTGAGAGCTTATCCTCACTACAACTCCCGGCAATAACAACCTTTGGAACTGCTGTATGAAAACGATCTCGGAATCCAGACTTAGTTAACTGGAAACGTCTAAGTAGTACCTCTTTTACGACGTCGAAATCGTTTCTACTCATGAAACATTGGAGTGAGTCACCAGTCAAACAATCAAGCAAAAGACTGCTCCATCTCTCCTTTGGTATATTTAAAGCAGTAACCTTCATAATGAACCTAGACAAAAAAGACTCAATACAGTTACGAGTCTGATCAAAATTAGGCATTTTCAGCTTCGGATAGAAAACATTTGTACTAGCTGAAGACTTAGCCTGTTCAGACTGCAGTTTAGCCAATTCTAACACTTTTTCCCTTTCAGCATTAAGTCGTAATGATTCAAGCTCCATGGCATTTCTATGAGCTTGATCTAGTTGAAGGAGTTCCATTCTTCTTAACTCCATTTTCTCCTTCTCTAGTTCTCTTTCTTTTTCTTGTTGAGCCAACTCTTTTTCCTTAAGTTTTCTTTCTTGGGCTAATTCCAGCCTCCTAAGTTCCTCTGCTTGTTTAACAGCATCGCGTTGTTCCATTAGCTCAAGACGTGATAAATATTCCTGACATTTTGTCTCTGCATAACTTTCCAGTTCGGCTGCAGATTTTTCCAAACTTTTGCCAATATTAATAAACTCTTCCAGTGTAGACATGTTTCTAGGTCTATAAGTATCTTCCAATAGTATCTAATATGTCCTGGAATATATAGAACTCAATAGGTTATGTACATATGTCAATCAATAACACCACACGACGAGTACAAGTGACAATAGACAATCGACAATGGAAAGAACAAGCAATGAAATGATATTTACAGTTACTCGACAATACTTTACGAATATAAAGTAAAAAAGGTAGACACAGACGTAGTAATCAGTAGCAAAGAAAGTAGATAAATAACATTACAAAGAATAAGCAAGACTAGTCGTCTTCAAATAACAGTTAGACAGAGGAGTTGCAGATACCGAACGAAAACGATTGCAAACAATACTGAAATTAGGCTATGCAAATTAAGATGACATAATTACGTGACGTAACAGCTAAGTACACAGAAAAATATGGTTGTATTGCGAACTGAAGCTTCAGTCAATTTATATCCTAACTAAAAGTTAGATCTTCAGTCAGCGAATACAAGCATTAAACCCTACTAGTCGTTATAATTACTTAAGTTTTCCGAAGGAACTCACGAGTAATAATAAGCCCTTATCCAACCTTCCCACTGATTTACAAACATATGAAGAAATATAGAAGGGGAAAACACAAATGATTAGTAAGAAAGTAAGCAAAGTAACGATAGACTGCAGACCAAAGATAGTTCACGGACAGTACGAAAATATTTAAGCGCTTCGATAAAATTAAGAACTTATCTTAATATCTGTCCCATTATCCTAAGAAATACATGCAAGGATGTAAATCTACGCTTCCGTTACACACAAGACCAGTCAGCAGTTGACGTCCATTGATCATCATCATCATCAGTTGCCATCTCCACAACGAAGGTTGGCTGTAATTTATCTCCAACGTCTTCTGTCTCTTGTCTTGTTGGTGCACTCTGATAGACTCTTTCCTGTCCATCTCTTGATGTTGTCTTCCCACTTATAGCGCTGTCTTCCCCTTGCATGTTTGCCTTCAACTCTCCCTTCTGTTATGGTCTTCTGCAAGGTGTTATGCCTTTTTATGTGGCCAAAGTATTTTAGCTGTCGAACTTTGACCTCCCTCATTAGTTCTCTTTTCATACCTAGATTTTCTAGGACCTGCTTATTTGTTTTCATCTCTTTCCATGAGATACGCCCCATTCTTCTATATATCCACATTTCAAGAGCCTCAATTCTTTCTTCCAAATGCTTATTCATCGTCCATGTTTCTGCACCATACAGAAATGCAGAATATATATAACACTTTATGATTCTCAGTTTTAATTTGTGAGATAACTGTTTGGATGTCAGTATATGTTTCATGTTGTTGAATGTAGCTTTGGCCATTCCTATTCTCTTCTTGATTTCTGTTTCACATCTGCCATCTTCTGTTATTATATGACCGAGATATACGTAGCTCTTGACTTGTTCCAGGATTTCCCCATTTACGCTTATCTTTAATGTGGGTTTATCGTCTGTTTTGCTAATTATCATAGTTTTTGTTTTCTCAATATTAATGTCGAGTCCATATTCATGACTTATACTGTTCACTTGCTTCACTAGTTCCCGTAACTCCTGTTCGCTTTCAGCTAACAACACGGTATCATCTGCATATCTAAGGTTGTTTATTGACCTTCCACTGATGTTCAGTCCTGGTATTTCAGTGTATAAATTAAATAGGCAGGGGGACAGCACACAACCTTTTCTGACACCTCTTTTTATGTCTATGTATGGTGAATAATTCCTTCCAGTTCTTACTGTGGCAGTTTGCTCCCAATAAAGGTTACTGAGTATTCTTATATCTTTTCCATCAATACCTATGTCTTCGAGGCATTCAATTATTTTCTCATGATGGACTCTGTCAAAAGCCTTCTTATAGTCAATGAAGCACATATACATACTTTTTTGGACCTCTGTATATTTTTCTGCTAATATTCTTAGGCAAAATATTGCCTCTCTTGTTCCACTGTTCCGTCTAAAACCAAACTGTTCTTCCTGGATTTCGCTGTCTACTTTACTTTTTATTCTTTCCTGTATGATTTTGAGCAGTATCTTAATTGCATGACTCATCAGGTTGATTGTTCTGTAGTCTGAACATTCTGTTGCATTTGGTTTTTGGGGCAATGTTATAAAAACTGATGTCTTCATGTCGTGTGGTATATATCCTGTATTGTATACATCGTTGCATATTTCTGTGATTGTATCTATACCAAAGCTCTCCAGAGCTTCTATCATTTCAATTTTTATGTTATCCATGCCTGCTGATTTTCCTTTTTGTATCATATGAATGGCATTCTCTACTTCTGATCTGAGAATGTTTGGGCCTTTATTAGAATCTGGTGATGGTTTTTTACCTCTGTTGTCCTCGAATAATTCTTTTACGTATTCTGCCCATCTGTTTGATATGTCTTTCTCATCAAGTAATATTACACCATTTTTGTTCTTGATACAGCTTCCTCCTTGTGCAAACCGTGACCGATTTGATAATTTCTTTATTTCTTCATGCATATCTCTTGTCCTGTGCTTTGCTTCCAAGTCTTCTATTTCCTTGCATTTTGTTTCTATCCACCGTTCTTTTGCTTCTCTACACATAGTACGTATGTCATTGTCTATTGTTTTATATTCTGGAGTGTTTTTTGCTTTCTTTCTTTCGGTCATTTTATTCAAGATGTCATCTGTCATCCAAATTTGATTTTTCTTAGACTCCTTTTTAGGTAAATTTGCATTTGCTGATTGTATGCTTGTTTTTAAGCATTTCCATTTTGCGGTTGCTTTTTCTTCTGGGTTTTCTCTTCTATACTGCTCCATGCTTTCTGTCAATAACTGTTGATATTTATTTTTGACGTCGATTAAATATTTCTGTTTTATATCTGGTTGTTTCAGCGCTGATATTTCTATCTGGGGTTCCTCCTGTCTTCTGTTTCCTGCTCTTTTCAGCTTTATATTTACTTTGATGACGATTGGATTGTGATCTGAATTTATGTCGGCGCCAGGATATGTCTTTGCACTTGTGACACTGTTCTTAAATCTATGTTTTATCATGATATAGTCGATCTGATTTCGTGTTATATCTCCTGGGCTTTTCCATGTGTATAATTTCCTTGGGTGGTGTTCAAAAAAGGTGTTACATATGACCAGCTGGTTTTCTTCACAGAACTGGATAAGTCTGTCTTCTCTATCATTTCTTGTCCCTAATCCATACTGTCCTACTATTTTCTTGTATTTTCCTTTTCCTACTTTTGCATTCATATCACCCATTACTATCAACACATCTGTTGATTTGACTGGTTTAAGTGTGTGTTGTAGCTCTTCATAGTATTCTTCTATTTCTTCCTCGCTGTGATCTTTAGTTGTTGCATAAGTTTGTAAGATTGATATGTCGAATGGCTTTGCTCTCATTTTTAGTAACATCATTCTGTCATTGTGTGTCCAGTATCCACATACGTATTTTTCTAACTCCTTCTTTATCAACATTCCTACCCCTCTTTCATGTTTTTCTCCGCCTGAGTGTATAAGCGTGTACTGGTCTCTTTTTATGTAGCCTGTATCCAAAAGTCTTGCCTCTGCAACTCCCAGTATATCGAGTTTCATGTCTGTTGCTTCTAATATAAGATTGTCAAGCTTTCCTTCTCCGTTCAGAGTTCTAACATTCCATGTTCCTATTTTTAGGCTTCTCCTACTAGTTTTTAGGTGGTCTTTCTTAGAATGCTCCCTTTCAACAGAATTTAAGGAACACTCGTCATTATGTACTTCCTTACTCATTAGAGGAGTTGCCTCTTCCCTGTTAATTTGTACAGTAGATTCTTCCCCAGGGGACAGAGAGTTCTCTACATATCGTTTCTTATCTTGTTGTTGTGATCCCATTACGTTCTGTAGGAAGTACGTGGTAAGGCCCCAATCTCTTCCACGGTGGCTAGCCATTGTCTTTTTCTATGTCCGACACGCCTCCAGTGCGCCACACACTTTGCTGTTTCGCTTTGCGAGCCGTTGATCTTCTCAGATTCCTCCGCCTCACTCACCGTCTCAGTCTTTGTGTACTAGGGATGGACATTCCCTTGAGTAAGATTGCCCCTACTCCACCCATGTAGTTTAGCCAGTCAGCCAAGACTGTTGCCCGGGATGTGGCCACCGCCGTACACAAGCGGTATTCGAGGAGCCATACATGAGCTAGATAAAGAGAGGAGAACCAAATAGGATCCTGACTGTCCTAAAAAGGACATGGCTGTCTCTCACCGTGAGGTACTATCCCTCTCTCTTTATCCTACATCCCTATTGTCCATTGATAGTAGACCTTGAACTTGAATACGCCCGTTTGACAGTACTGGAGGGATCATCGAATGCTGATCTGCGTTGCGGCTTTTGAGGTCTTTGATAAAGATGTGTTTCTTCTAACAGTTCAGCTTCATGTAGTTGACGAAGACGGTTCCCTTCAAATGGTTTAGCCTCTGGTATTTGTGGAAGACAGGATACTTTCAAAACTTGTTGTCTGCTTGAAATGACGGCATCGATACAGTGACGTTAGATCTTGACATGCGCATTAGCGTTGCCAGTTTGTCGTGAATGAATGTTCACGCACGAGTACTATCGTTAGTTTGATTTTCTTTCAATACTTGAGAGGAAAATGGTATCATCCACGAAATCGAACACTTTCTGACACCAGAATGTTACGGACTGGTTTTAAGACATGGCCATTATGTTGCGGTGTGGGTTTTAAGACATCAGTATGTTACGGCGCTATACACTTCTGATATTGCCAGTCCCAGTCCTAGGGTTCTTTATCCATTTTTACTCAGATTTCGTATTCGTGCTCCAGTATCGATCTTGATAATGTTAACCCCTGAGATGTGTTAATCCCTGAACATATTCCGTATAAAAATCCATATATCTGTCTGACTTGATTATCCTCTTGCTTTAATTCCTAATTCCCCGTGTGCGGCAGTGTGTTCGGGTCTTAAAGTCACTGGTCATATATGTCACGTATAACAGTTTATAATTGAACTCGAATATGTCAATGAAGTAAGACCAGCTTTTGACGACTTTAACATTTAATAAATAATCTTTCTTCCATGATAAGTCAGCACGTATAGTAAAGACATGGTTAAACACAATTGTCAATGTACCTGTTGCAAGAGTTCCTAAATCACGAAGAGTGCATGTTCAATATTACTCGACCTATAAGTAACGGTCATTTCCTTTATCAAACTGCGTTAAGAATATCCGACTTACGTTTGCTCCACGAATATAATTACTCACTTTAGCTTATGAGCTACACACATAAAATCCTGTGACTATGTCACACTTTCCAAAGTGGTTTATACCACACCTTAATATATAGTGGCTAGGCCACACAATCCAAAGTGGCTGGGCCACAGGTTCTGAACACTGCCTCAGGGTCAAAACCCACAAATCGAATGACCTTTTTTATGTCCTACGCGTCATGCATAGAGACATGAGTACTATGTCGCAAATGTATATTTAGTTGAGGTGTTCCATGGTGCAACCATCCGGATCCGCGTCCAAATCCAAATGCCTGCACCACACACACCAATCCTCGACATTGGTCGACAATATATATATTTATCTGAGGATCGCTTCATGCTGCAGCTAAAAGGTAATGATATAGTGTGAGTTACCCAGGTTAACACTGTTCCCACTTGGAAGTTCAATGATTTCCCAGTAGGTCTTGTCGCTAGTTGACCCACTGACTCCGTTAATAGTTTTTATAAAGTATTCAAGATTGCCATGGAATTCAGCAGAATACCTGCCAAAAAATGGTCAATATGGGCTATAGATGTACTCAAATTTATGGTCATCATTTTCATCATAATCAACAATAATACAGTTATCATCAACACGATTGACATTGCTTTGTGTACACAGAAAATGATTTGAAAGACAAACAAAGAATATAACGACTGAGCACTTGGTCATGCCGTAAGAGCCGACTAATATGAGGTGGTGCAAATGGCTGGCAACTTAATCATGTAAAAGTAATCGGCATAGAACCTCCTGCTACAAAAGTATATAAAAGCTTTGATGTAGGATGTAGGCTTTGATGTGTTATATATAGTCTGTGCATGTGTGTGTTTGTGTGTGTGTGTGCCTATGAAACTTGGCGCTATTACTTGAAGCTAGGATCCATAATTGCAGCAGTCTCAAGGAAGTAGATCAGTTCTCTCCGGGGTCTTGCAGCGACTGTAAAATGATATTCAAAGAAAGGACTCTTGAACTGATTTCTAACTATCAGGTTGACTGTGATTATTTCAGTCACAGGTGCTTTCAACCCGCAGGCATATACATTGCCTGTGTAGAAAGGCGTATCGATATACACTCGTACCAATGGGAAACTTTCTATAGTCCCACCAAAAGTGACACATTTTACGGATTTTCCTGTAAAAGCAGAGGGCTCGATAAGCGAGTGCTTTATCCCGACCGTTGAAGATCCGGTATCCCTCAAAACCTGTACTTGTTTTCCATACAAAATTCCTGGATGGAATGTAAGATAACCCATGCCTACACACGCAGACATGGTTGGCATAATATGACCACATTGAAGTTTTATTTTAGAATCGATTACGTGTCGTGATTGACACTCATAACAAGTATCATTAACCACGGTACATGCATTAGCATGATTATTACCATTATTAATTTTGTCTTTATTGACAGTGCAGTTATTTGCATGTCTATGTTTGCCTTTATCTCTAGAGGGAGATCTGACATGATTTCTATTTTAATTAGTAACATTTTTCTTACTATAGTAAAAATCGTATGAATCATCATTCCTTGAATCTCGACCATATGATGATCTTTGTTTCCCGTAACCTTTATGATGTGAATCATCATAATCCCTGCCATTGTGATACCCACGATCAAGAGGTGAGTACCCTCTCCAGCCTCGTCGATAATTTGAAGGAGAGCGATGACGTCGAAAGTTATAAAAACCTCTATCAGATTGATAACAATCTGAACGATAACGCCCATCAACGCTCTTAGAACGAGGTCTGTGATCGTGATGTGCTGAGCACGCCGGTAAAGGATCTCGAATAGAGGATCTATGGATATCCTTATTCGGATGTGCGGTTACGTATTGTCTTGCTAATTTTTCATACTCATCAATAGAGTTAGGGTGTCTCTCTTGCAAAAATGATTCCAACTCACTACTGCATGATGATAAAACCTTATCTCTTAGCATAAGATCAATGAGACCATCATAAGTTTTATTGATGCCAGAGAGATCAATCCATCTGCTAAAAAAGTGTTTAATCAATGCAATGAATTCGCCAAAATCAGCATCCTTATTTGGCTTAGCTGTATGAAAACGATCTCGGAATCCAGACTCAGTTAACTGGAAACGTCTAAGTAGTACCTCTTTTACGACGTCGAAATCGTTTCTACTCTTTTCATCTAGACTCATGAAACATTGGAGTGAGTCACCAGTCAAAAAATCAAGCAAAAGACTGCTCCATCTCTACTTTGGTATATTTAAAGCAGTAACCTTCATAATGAACTTAGACAAAAAAAGACTCAATACAGTTACGAGTCTGATCAAAATTAGACATTTTCAGCTTCGGATAGAAAACATTTGTACTAGCTGAAGACTTAGCCTGTTCAGACTGCAGTTTAGCCAATTCTAACACTTTTTCCCTTTCAGCATTAAGTCGTAATGATTCAAGCTCCATGGCATTTCTATGAGCTTGATCTAGTTGAAGGAGTTCCATTCTTCTTAACTCCATTTTCTCCTTCTCTTGTTCTCTTTCTTTTTCTTGTTGAGCCAACTCTTTTTCCTTAAGTTCTCTTTCTTGGGCTAATTCCAGCCTCCTAAGTTCCTCTGCTCGTTTAACAGCCTCGCGTTGTTCCATTAGCTCAAGACGTGATAAATATTCCTGACATTTTGTCTCTGCATAACTTTCCAGTTCGGCTGCAGATTTTCCCAAACTTTTGCCAATATTAATAAACTCTTCCAGTGTAGACATGTTTCTAGGTCTATAAGTATCTTCCAATAGTATCTAATATGTCCTGGAATATATAGAACTCAATAGGTTATGTACATATGTCAATCAATAACACCACACGACGAGTACAAGTGACAATAGACAATCGACAATGGAAAGAACAAGCAATGAAATACAATGAAATGATATTTACAGTTACTCGACAATACTTTACGAATATAAAGTAAAAAAGGTAGACACAGACGTAGTAATCAGTAGCAAAGAAAGTAGATAAATAACATTACAAAGAATAAGCAAAACTAGTCGTCTTCAAATAACAGTTAGACAGAGGAGTTGCAGATACCGAACGAAAACGACTGTAAACAATACTGAAATTAGGCTATGCAAATTAAGATGACATAATTACGTGACGTAACAGCTAAGTACACAGAAAAATATGGTTGTATTGCGAACTGAAGCTTCAGTCAATTTATATCCTAACTAAAAGTTAGATCTTCAGTCAGCGAATACAAGCATTAAACCCTACTAGTCGTTATAATTACTTAAGTTTTCCGAAGGAACTCACGAGTAATAATAAGCCCTTATCCAACCTTCCCACTGATTTACAAACATATGAAGAAATATAGAAGGGGAAAACACAAATGATTAGTAAGAAAGTAAGCAAAGTAACGATAGACTGCAGACCAAAGATAGTTCACGGACAGTACGAAAATGTTTAAGCGCTTCGATAAAATTAAGAACTTATCTTAATATCTGTCCCATTATCCTAAGAAATACATGCAAGGATGTAAATCTACGCTTCCGTTACACACAAGACCAGTCAGCAGTTGACGTCCATTGATAGTAGACCTTGAACTTGAATACGCCCGTTTGACAGTACTGGAGGGATCATCGAATGCTGATCTGCGTTGCGGCTTTTGATGTCGTTGATAAAGATGTGTTTCTTCTAACAGTTCAGCTTCATGTAGTTGACGAAGGCGGTTCCCTTCAAATGGTTTAGCCTCTGGTATTTGTGGAAGACAGGATACTTTCAAAACTTGTTGTCTGCTCGAAATGGCGGCATCGATACAGTGACGTCAGATCTTGACATGCGCATTAGCGTTGCCAGTTTGTCGTGAATGAATGTTCACGCACGAGTACTATCGTTAGTTTGATTTTCTTTCAATACTTGAGAGGAAAATGGTAGCATCCACGAAATCGAACACTTTCTGACACCAGAATGTTACGGACTGGTTTTAAGACATGGCCATTATGTTGCGGTGTGGGTTTTAAGACATCAGTATGTTACGGCGCTATACACTTCTGATATTGCCAGTCCCAGTCCTAGGGTTCTTTATCCATTTTTACTCAGATTTCGTATTCGTGCTCCAGTATCGATCTTGATAATGTTAACCCCTGGGATGTGTTAATCCCTGAACATATTCCGTATAAAAATCCATATATCTGTCTGACTTGATTATCCTCTTGCTTTAATTCCTAATTCCCCGTGTGCGGCAGTGTGTTCGGGTCTTAAAGTCACTGGTCATAATTGTCACATATAACAGTTTATAATTGAACTCGAATATGTCAATGAAGTAAGACCAGCTTTTGACGACTTTAACATTTAATAAATAATCTTTCTTCCGTGATAAGTCAGCTCGTATAGTAAAGACATGGTTAAACACAATTGTCAATGTACCTGTTGCAAGATTTCCTAAATCACGAAGATTGCATGTTCAATAATACTCGACCTATAAGTAACGGTCATTTCCTTTATCAAACTGCGTTAAGAATATCCGACTTACGTTTGCTCCATGAATATAATTACTCACTTTAGCTTATGAGCTACACACATAAAATCCAGTGACTATGTCACACTTTCCAAAGTGGTTTATACCACACCTTAATATATAGTTGCTAGGCCACACAGTCCAAAGTGGCTGGGCCACAGGTTCTGAACACTGCCTCAGGGTCAAAACCCACAAATCGAATGACCTTTTTTATGTCCTACGCGTCATGCATAGAGACATGCATACTATGTTGCTAATGTATATTTAGTTGAGGTGTTCCATGGTGCAACCATCCGGATCCGCGTCCAAATCCAAATGCCTGCACCACACACACCAATCCTCGACATTGGTCGACAATATATATTCATTTGAGGATCGCTTCATGCTGCAGCTAAAAGGTAATGATATAGTGTGAGTTACCCAGGTTAACACTGTTCCCACTTGGAAGTTCAATGATCTCCCAGTAGGTCTTGTCGCTAGTTGACCCACTGACTCCATTGATTGTTGTTATTAAGTATCCCAGATTGCCATGGAATTCAGCAGAATACCTGCAAAAAAATGGTCAATATGGGCTATAGATGTACTCAAATTTATGGTCATCATTTTCATCATAATCAACAATAATACAGTTATCATCAACACGATTGACATTGCTTTGTGTACACAGAAAATGATTTGAAAGACAAACAAAGAATATAACGACTGAGCACTTGGTCATGCCGTAAGAGCCGACTAATATAAGGTGGTGCAAATGGCTGGCAACTTAATCATGTAAAAGTAATCGGCATAGAACCTCCTGCTACAAAAGTATATAAAAGCTTTGATGTAGGATGTAGGCTTTGATGTGTTATATATAGTCTGTGCATGTGTGTGTTTGTGTGTGTGTGTGTGCCTATGAAACTTGGCGCTATTACTTGAAGCTAGGATCCATAATTGCAGCAGTCTCAAGGAAGTAGATCAGTTCTCTCCGGGGTCTTGCAGCGACTGTAAAATGATATTCAAAGAAAGGGTTCTTGAACTGATTTCTAACTATCAGGTTGACTGTGATTATTTCAGTCACAGGTGCTTTCAACCCGCAGGCATATACACTGCCTGTGTAGAAAGGCGTATCGATATACACTCGTACCAATGTGAAACTTTCTAAAGTCCCACCAAAAGTGACACATTTTACGGATTTTCCTGTAAAAGCAGAGGGCTCGATAAGCGAGTGCTTTATCACAACCGTCGAAGATCCGGTATCCCTCAAAACCTGTACTTGTTTTCCATACAAAATTCCTGGATGGAATGTAAGATAACCCATGCCTACACACGCAGACATGGTTGGCATAATATGACCACATTGAAGTTTTATTTTAGAATCGATTACGTGTCGTGATTGACACTCATAACAAGTATCATTAACTACGGTACATGCATTAGCATGATTATTACCATTATTATTTTTGTCCTTATTGACAGTGCAGTTATTTGCATGTCTATGTTTGCCTTTATCTCTAGAGGGAGATCTGACATGATTTCTATTTTAATTAGTAACATTTTTCTTACTATAGTAAAAATCGTATGAATCATCATTCCTTGAATCTCGACCATATGATGATCTTTGTTTCCCGTAACCTTTATGATGTGAATCATCATAATCCCTGCCATTGTGATACCCACGATCAAGAGGTGAGTACCCTCTCCAGCCTCGTCGATAATTTGAAGGAGAGCGATGACGTCGGAAGTTATAAAAACCTCTATCAGATTGATAACAATCTGAACGATAACGCCCATCAACGCTCTTAGAACGAGGTCTGTGATCGTGATGTGCTGAGCACGCCAGTAAAGGATCTCGAATAGAGGATCTATGGATATCCTTATTCGGATGTGCGGTTACGTATTGTCTTGCTAATTTTTCATACTCATCAATAGAGTTAGTGTGTCTCTCTTGCAAAAATGATTCCAACTCAATACTGCATGATGATAAAACCTTATCTCTTAGCATAAGATCAATGAGACCATCATAAGTTTTATTGATGCCAGAGAGATCAATCCATCTGCTAAAAAAGTGTTTAATCGATGCAATGAATTCGCCAAAATCAGCATCCTTATTTGGCTTAGCTGTATGAAAACGATCTCGGAATCCAGACTCAGTTAACTGGAAACGTCTAAGTAGTACCTCTTTTACGACGTCGAAATCGTTTCTACTCTTTTCATCTAGACTCATGAAACATTGGAGTGAGTCACCAGTCAAAAAATCAAGCAAAAGACTGCTCCATCTCTCCTTTGGTATATTTAAAGCAGTAACCTTCATAATGAACCTAGACAAAAAAAGACTCAATACAGTCACGAGTCTGATCAAAATTAGGCATTTTCAGCTTCGGATAGAAAACATTTGTACTAGCGGAAGACTTAGCCTGTTCAGACTGCAGTTTAGCCAATTCTAACACTTTTTTCCTTTCAGCATTAAGTCGTAATGATTCAAGCTCCATGGCATTTCTATGAGCTTGATCTAGTTGAAGGAGTTCCATTCTTCTTAACTCCATTTTCTCCTTCTCTAGTTCTCTTTCTTTTCCTTGTTGAGCCAACTCTTTTTCCTTAAGTTCTCTTTCTTGGGCTAATTCCAGCCTCCTAAGTTCCTCTGCTCCTTTAACAGCCTCGCGTTGTTCCATTAGCTCAAGACGTGATAAATATTCCTGACATTTTGTGTCTGCATAACTTTCCAGTTCGGCTGCAGATTTTCCCAAACTTTTGCCAATATTAATAAACTCTTCCATTGTAGACATGTTTCTAGGTCTATAAGTATCTTCCAATAGTATCTAATATGTCCTTGAATATATAGAACTCAATAGGTTATGTACATATGTCAATCAATAACACCACACGACGAGTACAAGTGACAATAGACAATCGACAATGGAAAGAACAAGCAATGAAATACAATGAAATGATATTTACAGTTACTCGACAATACTTTACGAATATAAAGTAAAAAAGGTAGACACAGACGTAGTAATCAGTAGCAAAGAAAGTAGATAAATATCATTACAAAGAATAAGCAAGACTAGTCGTCTTCAAATAACAGTTAGACAGAGGAGTTGCAGATACCGAACGAAAATGATTGTAAACAATACTGAAATTAGGCTATGCAAATTAAGATGACTTAATTACGTGACGTAACAGCTAAGTACACAGAAAAATATGGTTGTATTGCGAACTGAAGCTTCAGTCAATTTATATCCTAACTAAAAGTTAGATCTTCAGTCAGCGAATACAAGCATTAAACCCTACTAGTCGTTATAATTACTTAAGTTTTCCGAAGGAACTCACGAGTAATAATAAGCCCTTATCCAACCTTCCCACTGATTTACAAACATATGAAGAAATATAGAAGGGGAAAACACAAATGATTAGTAAGAAAGTAAGCAAAGTAACGATAGACTGCAGACCAAAGATAGTTCACGGACAGTACGAAAATAACTAAGCGCTTCGATAAAATTAAGAACTTATCTTAATATCTGTCCCATTATCCTAAGAAATACATGCAAGGATGTAAATCTACGCTTCCGTTACACACAAGACCAGTCAGCAGTTGACGTCCATTGATAGTAGACCTTGAACTTGAATACGCCCGTTTGACAGTACTGGAGGGATCATCGAATGCTGATATGCGTTGCGGCTTTTGAGGTCTTTGATAAAGATGTGTTTCTTCTAACAGTTCAGCTTCATGTAGTTGACGAAGACGGTTCCCTTCAAATGGTTTAGCCTCTGGTATTTGTGGAAGACAGGATACTTTCAAAACTTGTTGTCTGCTTGAAATGACGGCATCGATACAGTGACGTTAGATCTTGACATGCGCATTAGCGTTGCCAGTTTGTCGTGAATGAATGTTCACGCACGAGTACTATCGTTAGTTTGATTTTCTTTCAATACTTAAGAGGAAAATGGTAGCATCCACGAAATCGAACACTTTCTGACACCAGAATGTTACGGACTGGTTTTAAGACATGGCCATTATGTTGCGGTGTGGGTTTTAAGACATCAGTATGTTACGGCGCTATACACTTCTGATATTGCCAGTCCCAGTCCTAGGGTTCTTTATCCATTTTTACTCAGATTTCGTATTCGTGCTCCAGTATCGATCTTGATAATGTTAACCCCTGAGATGTGTTAATCCCTGAACATATTCCGTATAAAAATCCATATATCTGTCTGACTTGATTATCCTCTTGCTTTAATTCCTAATTCCCCGTGTGCGGCAGTGTGTTCGGGTCTTAAAGTCACTGGTCATAATTGTCACGTATAACAGTTTATAATTGAACTCGAATATGTCATAAAGTAAGACCAGCTTTTGACGACTTTAACATTTAATAAATAATCTTTCTTCCATGATAAGTCAGCACGTATAGTAAAGACATGGTTAAACACAATTGTCAATATTCCTGTTGCAAGAGTTCCTAAATCACGAAGATTGCATGTTCAATAATACTCGACCTATAAGTAACGGTCATTTCCTTTATCAAACTGCGTTAAGAATATCCGACTTACGTTTGCTCCACGAATATAATTACTCACTTTAGCTTATGAGCTACACACATAAAATCCTGTGACTATGTCACACTTTCCAAAGTGGTTTATACCACACCTTAATATATAGTGGCTAGGCCACACAATCCAAAGTGGCTGGGCCACAGGTTCTGAACACTGCCTCAGGGTCAAAACCCACAAATCGAATGACCTTTTTTATGTCCTACGCGTCATGCATAGAGACATGAGTACTATGTCGCAAATGTATATTTAGTTGAGGTGTTCCATGGTGCAACCATCCGGATCCGCGTCCAAATCCAAATGCCTGCACCACACACACCAATCCTCGACATTGGTCGACAATATATATATTTATCTGAGGATCGCTTCATGCTGCAGCTAAAAGGTAATGATATAGTGTGAGTTACCCAGGTTAACACTGTTCCCACTTGGAAGTTCAATGATTTCCCAGTAGGTCTTGTCGCTAGTTGACCCACTGACTCCGTTAATAGTTTTTATAAAGTATTCAAGATTGCCATGGAATTCAGCAGAATACCTGCCAAAAAATGGTCAATATGGGCTATAGATGTACTCAAATTTATGGTCATCATTTTCATCATAATCAACAATAATACAGTTATCATCAACACGATTGACATTGCTTTGTGTACACAGAAAATGATTTGAAAGACAAACAAAGAATATAACGACTGAGCACTTGGTCATGCCGTAAGAGCCGACTAATATGAGGTGGTGCAAATGGCTGGCAACTTAATCATGTAAAACTAATCGGCATAGAACCTCCTGCTACAAAAGTATATAAAAGCTTTGATGTAGGATGTAGGCTTTGATGTGTTATATATAGTCTGTGCATGTGTGTGTTTGTGTGTGTGTGTGCCTATGAAACTTGGCGCTATTACTTGAAGCTAGGATCCATAATTGCAGCAGTCTCAAGGAAGTAGATCAGTTCTCTCCGGGGTCTTGCAGCGACTGTAAAATGATATTCAAAGAAAGGACTCTTGAACTGATTTCTAACTATCAGGTTGACTGTGATTATTTCAGTCACAGGTGCTTTCAACCCGCAGGCATATACATTGCCTGTGTAGAAAGGCGTATCGATATACACTCGTACCAATGGGAAACTTTCTATAGTCCCACCAAAAGTGACACATTTTACGGATTTTCCTGTAAAAGCAGAGGGCTCGATAAGCGAGTGCTTTATCCCGACCGTTGAAGATCCGGTATCCCTCAAAACCTGTACTTGTTTTCCATACAAAATTCCTGGATGGAATGTAAGATAACCCATGCCTACACACGCAGACATGGTTGGCATAATATGACCACATTGAAGTTTTATTTTAGAATCGATTACGTGTCGTGATTGACACTCATAACAAGTATCATTAACCACGGTACATGCATTAGCATGATTATTACCATTATTAATTTTGTCTTTATTGACAGTGCAGTTATTTGCATGTCTATGTTTGCCTTTATCTCTAGAGGGAGATCTGACATGATTTCTATTTTAATTAGTAACATTTTTCTTACTATAGTAAAAATCGTATGAATCATCATTCCTTGAATCTCGACCATATGATGATCTTTGTTTCCCGTAACCTTTATGATGTGAATCATCATAATCCCTGCCATTGTGATACCCACGATCAAGAGGTGAGTACCCTCTCCAGCCTCGTCGATAATTTGAAGGAGAGCGATGACGTCGAAAGTTATAAAAACCTCTATCAGATTGATAACAATCTGAACGATAACGCCCATCAACGCTCTTAGAACGAGGTCTGTGATCGTGATGTGCTGAGCACGCCGGTAAAGGATCTCGAATAGAGGATCTATGGATATCCTTATTCGGATGTGCGGTTACGTATTGTCTTGCTAATTTTTCATACTCATCAATAGAGTTAGGGTGTCTCTCTTGCAAAAATGATTCCAACTCACTACTGCATGATGATAAAACCTTATCTCTTAGCATAAGATCAATGAGACCATCATAAGTTTTATTGATGCCAGAGAGATCAATCCATCTGCTAAAAAAGTGTTTAATCAATGCAATGAATTCGCCAAAATCAGCATCCTTATTTGGCTTAGCTGTATGAAAACGATCTCGGAATCCAGACTCAGTTAACTGGAAACGTCTAAGTAGTACCTCTTTTACGACGTCGAAATCGTTTCTACTCTTTTCATCTAGACTCATGAAACATTGAAGTGAGTCACCAGTCAAAAAATCAAGCAAAAGACTGCTCCATCTCTCCTTTGGTATATTTAAAGCAGTAACCTTCATAATGAACCTAGACAAAAAAGACTCAATACAGTCACGAGTCTGATCAAAATTAGGCATTTTCAGCTTCGGATAGAAAACATTTGTACTAGCGGAAGACTTAGCCTGTTCAGACTGCAGTTTAGCCAATTCTAACACTTTTTTCCTTTCAGCATTAAGTCGTAATGATTCAAGCTCCATGGCATTTCTATGAGCTTGATCTAGTTGAAGGAGTTCCATTCTTCTTAACTCCATTTTCTCCTTCTCTAGTTCTCTTTCTTTTCCTTGTTGAGCCAACTCTTTTTCCTTAAGTTCTCTTTCTTGGGCTATTTCTAGCCTCCTAAGTTCCTCTGCTCCTTTAACAGCCTCGCGTTGTTCCATTAGCTCAAGACGTGATAAATATTCCTGACATTTTGTCTCTGCATAACTTTCCAGTTCGGCTGCAGATTTTCCCAAACTTTTGCCAATATTAATAAACTCTTCCATTGTAGACATGTTTCTAGGTCTATAAGTATCTTCCAATAGTATCTAATATGTCCTTGAATATATAGAACTCAATAGGTTATGTACATATGTCAATCAATAACACCACACGACGAGTACAAGTGACAATAGACAATCGACAATGGAAAGAACAAGCAATGAAATACAATGAAATGATATTTACAGTTACTCGACAATACTTTACGAATATAAAGTAAAAAAGGTAGACACAGACGTAGTAATCAGTAGCAAAGAAAGTAGATAAATATCATTACAAAGAATAAGCAAGACTAGTCGTCTTCAAATAACAGTTAGACAGAGGAGTTGCAGATACCGAACGAAAACGATTGTAAACAATACTGAAATTAGGCTATGCAAATTAAGATGACTTAATTACGTGACGTAACAGCTAAGTACACAGAAAAATATGGTTGTATTGCGAACTGAAGCTTCAGTCAATTTATATCCTAACTAAAAGTTAGATCTTCAGTCAGCGAATACAAGCATTAAACCCTACTAGTCGTTATAATTACTTAAGTTTTCCGAAGGAACTCACGAGTAATAATAAGCCCTTATCCAACCTTCCCACTGATTTACAAACATATGAAGAAATATAGAAGGGGAAAACACAAATGATTAGTAAGAAAGTAAGCAAAGTAACGATAGACTGCAGACCAAAGATAGTTCACGGACAGTACGAAAATGTTTAAGCGCTTCGATAAAATTAAGAACTTATCTTAATATCTGTCCCATTATCCTAAGAAATACATGCAAGGATGTAAATCTACGCTTCCGTTACACACAAGACCAGTCAGCAGTTGACGTCCATTGATAGTAGACCTTGAACTTGAATACGCCCGTTTGACAGTACTGGAGGGATCATCGAATGCTGATCTGCGTTGCGGCTTTTGAGGTCTTTGATAAAGATGTGTTTCTTCTAACAGTTCAGCTTCATGTAGTTGACGAAGACGGTTCCCTTCAAATGGTTTAGCCTCTGGTATTTGTGGAAAACAGGATACTTTCAAAACTTGTTGTCTGCTTGAAATGACGGCATCGATACAGTGACGTTAGATCTTGACATGCGCATTAGCGTTGCCAGTTTGTCGTGAATGAATGTTCACGCACGAGTACTATCGTTAGTTTGATTTTCTTTCAATACTTAAGAGGAAAATGGTAGCATCCACGAAATCGAACACTTTCTGACACCAGAATGTTACGGACTGGTTTTAAGACATGGCCATTATGTTGCGGTGTGGGTTTTAAGACATCAGTATGTTACGGCGCTATACACTTCTGATATTGCCAGTCCCAGTCCTAGGGTTCTTTATCCATTTTTACTCAGATTTCGTATTCGTGCTCCAGTATCGATCTTGATAATGTTAACCCCTGAGATGTGTTAATCCCTGAACATATTCCGTATAAAAATCCATATATCTGTCTGACTTGATTATCCTCTTGCTTTAATTCCTAATTCCCCGTGTGCGGCAGTGTGTTCGGGTCTTAAAGTCACTGGTCATATATGTCACGTATAACAGTTTATAATTGAACTCGAATATGTCAATGAAGTAAGACCAGCTTTTGACGACTTTAACATTTAATAAATAATCTTTCTTCCATGATAAGTCAGCACGTATAGTAAAGACATGGTTAAACACAATTGTCAATGTACCTGTTGCAAGAGTTCCTAAATCACGAAGATTGCATGTTCAATAATACTCGACCTATAAGTAACGGTCATTTCCTTTATCAAACTGCGTTAAGAATATCCGACTTACGTTTGCTCCACGAATATAATTACTCACTTTAGCTTATGAGCTACACACATAAAATCCAGTGACTATGTCACACTTTCCAAAGTGGTTTATACCACACCTTAATATATAGTGGCTAGGCCACACAATCCAAAGTGGCTGGGCCACAGATTCTGAACACTGCCTCAGGGTCAAAACCCACAAATCGAATGACCTTTTTTATGTCCTACGCGTCATGCATAGAGATATGAATACTATGTCGCAAATGTATATTTAGTTGAGGTGTTCCATGGTGCAACCATCCGGATCCGCGTCCAAATCCAAATGCCTGCACCACACACACCAATCCTCGACATTGGTCGACAATATATATATTTATCTGAGGATCGCTTCATGCTGCAGCTAAAAGGTAATGATATAGTGTGAGTTACCCAGGTTAACACTGTTCCCACTTGGAAGTTCAATGATTTCCCAGTAGGTCTTGTCGCTAGTTGACCCACTGACTCCATTTATGGTTTTTATTAAGTATCCCAGATTGCCATGGAATTCAGCAGAATACCTGCAAAAAAAATGGTCAATATGGGCTATAGATGTACTCAAATTTATGGTCATCATTTTCATCATAATCAACAATAATACAGTTATCATCAACACGATTGACATTGCTTTGTGTACACAGAAAATGATTTGAAAGACAAACAAAGAATATAACGACTGAGCACTTGGTCATGCCGTAAGAGCCGACTAATATGAGGTGGTGCAAATGGCTGGCAACTTAATCATGTAAAACTAATCGGCATAGAACCTCCTGCTACAAAAGTATATAAAAGCTTTGATGTAGGATGTAGGCTTTGATGTGTTACATATAGTCTGTGCATGTGTGTGTTTGTGTGTGTGTGTGCCTATGAAACTTGGCGCTATTACTTGAAGCTAGGATCCATAATTGCAGCAGTCTCAAGGAAGTAGATCAGTTCTCTCCGGGGTCTTGCAGCGACTGTAAAATGATATTCAAAGAAAGGACTCTTGAACTGATTTCTAACTATCAGGTTGACTGTGATTATTTCAGTCACAGGTGCTTTCAACCCGCAGGCATATACATTGCCTGTGTAGAAAGGCGTATCGATATACACTCGTACCAATGGGAAACTTTCTATAGTCCCACCAAAAGTGACACATTTTACGGATTTTCCTGTAAAAGCAGAGGGCTCGATAAGCGAGTGCTTTATCCCGACCGTTGAAGATCCGGTATCCCTCAAAACCTGTACTTGTTTTCCATACAAAATTCCTGGATGGAATGTAAGATAACCCATGCCTACACACGCAGACATGGTTGGCATAATATGACCACATTGAAGTTTTATTTTAGAATCGATTACGTGTCGTGATTGACACTCATAACAAGTATCATTAACCACGGTACATGCATTAGCATGATTATTACCATTATTAATTTTGTCTTTATTGACAGTGCAGTTATTTGCATGTCTATGTTTGCCTTTATCTCTAGAGGGAGATCTGACATGATTTCTATTTTAATTAGTAACATTTTTCTTACTATAGTAAAAATCGTATGAATCATCATTCCTTGAATCTCGACCATATGATGATCTTTGTTTCCCGTAACCTTTATGATGTGAATCATCATAATCCCTGCCATTGTGATACCCACGATCAAGAGGTGAGTACCCTCTCCAGCCTCGTCGATAATTTGAAGGAGAGCGATGACGTCGAAAGTTATAAAAACCTCTATCAGATTGATAACAATCTGAACGATAACGCCCATCAACGCTCTTAGAACGAGGTCTGTGATCGATCGTGATGTGCTGAGCACGCCGGTAAAGGATCTCGAATAGAGGATCTATGGATATCCTTATTCGGATGTGCGGTTACGTATTGTCTTGCTAATTTTTCATACTCATCAATAGAGTTAGGGTGTCTCTCTTGCAAAAATGATTCCAACTCACTACTGCATGATGATAAAACCTTATCTCTTAGCATAAGATCAATGAGACCATCATAAGTTTTATTGATGCCAGAGAGATCAATCCATCTGCTAAAAAAGTGTTTAATCAATGCAATGAATTCGCCAAAATCAGCATCCTTATTTGGCTTAGCTGTATGAAAACGATCTCGGAATCCAGACTCAGTTAACTGGAAACGTCTAAGTAGTACCTCTTTTACGACGTCGAAATCGTTTCTACTCTTTTCATCTAGACTCATGAAACATTGGAGTGAGTCACCAGTCAAAAAATCAAGCAAAAGACTGCTCCATCTCTCCTTTGGTATATTTAAAGCAGTAACCTTCATAATGAACCTAGACAAAAAAGACTCAATACAGTCACGAGTCTGATCAAAATTAGGCATTTTCAGCTTCGGATAGAAAACATTTGTACTAGCGGAAGACTTAGCCTGTTCAGACTGCAGTTTAGCCAATTCTAACACTTTTTTCCTTTCAGCATTAAGTCGTAATGATTCAAGCTCCATGGCATTTCTATGAGCTTGATCTAGTTGAAGGAGTTCCATTCTTCTTAACTCCATTTTCTCCTTCTCTAGTTCTCTTTCTTTTCCTTGTTGAGCCAACTCTTTTTCCTTAAGTTCTCTTTCTTGGGCTAATTCCAGCCTCCTAAGTTCCTCTGCTCGTTTAACAGCCTCGCGTTGTTCCATTAGCTCAAGACGTGATAAATATTCCTGACATTTTGTCTCTGCATAACTTTCCAGTTCGGCTGCAGATTTTCCCAAACTTTTGCCAATATTAATAAACTCTTCCAGTGTAGACATGTTTCTAGGTCTATAAGTATCTTCCAATAGTATCTAATATGTCCTTGAATATATAGAACTCAATAGGTTATGTACATATGTCAATCAATAACACCACACGACGAGTACAAGTGACAATAGACAATCGACAATAGAAAGAACAAGCAATGAAATACAATGAAATGATATTTACAGTTACTCGACAATACTTTACGAATATAAAGTAAAAAAGGTAGACACAGACGTAGTAATCAGTAGCAAAGAAAGTAGATAAATATCATTACAAAGAATAAGCAAGACTAGTCGTCTTCAAATAACAGTTAGACAGAGGAGTTGCAGATACCGAACGAAAACGATTGTAAACAATACTGAAATTAGGCTATGCAAATTAAGATGACTTAATTACGTGACGTAACAGCTAAGTACACAGAAAAATATGGTTGTATTGCGAACTGAAGCTTCAGTCAATTTATATCCTAACTAAAAGTTAGATCTTCAGTCAGCGAATACAAGCATTAAACCCTACTAGTCGTTATAATTACTTAAGTTTTCCGAAGGAACTCACGAGTAATAATAAGCCCTTATCCAACCTTCCCACTGATTTACAAACATATGAAGAAATATAGAAGGGGAAAACACAAATGATTAGTAAGAAAGTAAGCAAAGTAACGATAGACTGCAGACCAAAGATAGTTCACGGACAGTACGAAAATAACTAAGCGCTTCGATAAAATTAAGAACTTATCTTAATATCTGTCCCTTTATCCTAAGAAATACATGCAAGGATGTAAATCTACGCTTCCGTTACACACAAGACCAGTCAGCAGTTGACGTTAATTGATAGTAGACCTTGAACTTGAATACGCCCGTTTGACAGTACTGGAGGGATCATCGAATGCTGATCTGCGTTGCGGCTTTTGATGTCGTTGATAAAGATGTGTTTCTTCTAACAGTTCAGCTTCATGTAGTTGACGAAGACGGTTCCCTTCAAATGGTTTAGCCTCTGGTATTTGTGGAAGACAGTATACTTTCAAAACTTGTTGTCTGCTTGAAATGGCGGCATCGATAGAGTGACGTTAGATCTTGACATGCGCATTAGTGTTGCCAGTTTGTCGTGAATGAATGTTCACGCACGAGTACTATCGTTAGTTTGATTTTCTTTCAATACTTGAGAGGAAAATGGTAGCATCCACGAAATCGAACACTTTCTGACACCAGAATGTTACGGACTGGTTTTAAGACATGGCCATTATGTTGCGGTGTGGGTTTTAAGACATCAGTATGTTACGGCGCTATACACTTCTGATATTGCCAGTCCCAGTCCTAGGGTTCTTTATCCATTTTTACTCAGATTTCGTATTCGTGCTCCAGTATCGATCTTGATAATGTTAACCCCTGGGATGTGTTAATCCCTGAACATATTCCGTATAAAAATCCATATATCTGTCTGACTTGATTATCCTCTTGCTTTAATTCCTAATTCCCCGTGTGCGGCAGTGTGTTCGGGTCTTAAAGTCACTGGTCATATATGTCACGTATAACAGTTTATAATTGAACTCGAATATGTCAATGAAGTAAGACCAGCTTTTGACGACTTTAACATTTAATAAATAATCTTTCTTCCATGATAAGTCAGCACGTATAGTAAAGACATGGTTAAACACAATTGTCAATGTACCTGTTGCAAGAGTTCCTAAATCACGAAGATTGCATGTTCAATAATACTCGACCTATAAGTAACGGTCATTTCCTTTATCAAACTGCGTTAAGAATATCCGACTTACGTTTGCTCCACGAATATAATTACTCACTTTAGCTTATGAGCTACACACATAAAATCCAGTGACTATGTCACACTTTCCAAAGTGGTTTATACCACACCTTAATATATAGTGGCTAGGCCACACAATCCAAAGTGGCTGGGCCACACATTCTGAACACTGCCTCAGGGTCAAAACCCACAAATCGAATGACCTTTTTTATGTCCTACGCGTCATGCATAGAGACATGCATACTATGTCGCTAATGGATCCGCGTCCAAATCCAAATGCCTGCACCACACACATCAAACCTCGACATTGGTCGACAATATATATATATTCATTTGAGGATCGCTTCATGCTGCAGCATGAAACAATCCTCAACAATCCGTATGATCTCAGATTCTAGTACCTGCCACCATTCTTCTTTTTCTTCGATCCCTAACCACGACCGTCAAAGCAGTCAGTGGCCGTCACGCCTAGTGGCGTCTTGTAGGGCAACAACAAATTGATTCCACTTTGCACGGTCGGTGGCCATCCTTCGTACAGTGCCCCAACTCTGGTTCATTCTTTGCATCTCAGCCTCCACAGTCCTCCGCCAAGTTGTTTTTGGTCGGCCTCTCTTTCGCTTTCCTTCAGGGGTCCAAAGCATAGCTGTTCTTGTGATGGCATCGGGGTCTCTTCTGAGGACATGACCAACCCAGCTCCAGCGTCTGCCAGCTATGATGGTGTGCATGTCCTCTTGCTTGCTACGAGTAAGCAGATCTTGGTTGGTGATGGTATTCGGCCAAAAGATTCGGTGAATTTTTCTTAGGCATGTTGTGTGAAAAGAGGACAATTTTGACATTTCCTTCTCTGTGACTCTCCAGCATTCCGCACCATAGAGAAGCACAGAAAGCACACAACTCTGATATAATCTTAATTTTGTGCTTGTGCTGTATTGGGAGGACTTCCGATGTTATTTAGGCTAAAGAAGGCTGTTCTTGCCTTATTCATTCTGATGTTGATGTCTTTGCCTGCCCCACCGTCTGGTGTTACTATGCTTCCTAGGTATGTGAAGGTATCTGTCTGTACCAGTTGCTGATTCCTTACTGATATGGGCTCAGGGTTGCTCACATTGAGCGTCATGACCTCAGACTTCTTTAAATTGATGTTCAAGCCCACCTGCTGGCTAAATTTATTAAGTCTATCCGTTTTTTCCTGGATGTGTTGATGTGAATGTGCCAGCAGTGCAATGTCATCTGCATATTCCAGATCTTCCAATGTAGAAAATGTAGTCCATCTTATTCCTCTTGGACTGCCCTCTGTTGTTTGGCGCATCACCCAGTCTATGATTGTTAAAAATAGAGTGGTTGATAAGGGGCATCCCTGTCGTACTCCTGTCTTCACCTCGAAGGTTAGGTTGCTCTGCCCAACACTACACGTAAAGTTGGCATAGAGGCTTTTTATGATTGACACTATGCAGCTTGGAATTCCATAAGCCCTCAGTATTTTCCATAAACTGTCCCAATGTATGCTGTCAAAAGCCTTTTCAAAATCAACAAAATTTATGTAAAGCTGTCTTTGCCATTCTGAGCACTGCTCTATAATGTTCCTGAGAGTGAATATATGGTCTACACATCTTCTGTTCTTTCTAAATCCTGCTTGTTCTTTCCTCAGTTTGTAGTCTACTGCCTTTGAAATTCTCTGTATAATTATCCTGCCTAGTATTTTGCTGGGAACTGAGAGAAGAGTGATTCCTCTCCAATTATTGCAGTCTGAAAGATCTCCCTTCTTGGGCAATTTGACAATTATTCCTTTGTTCCACTCTGATGGTGTTGTCCCCGTTTTCCACACTTGTGCAAATAGTGGTTCTAATAGTTCTGCTGCTAGCTCAGGGTCTGTCTTAAATAGCTCTGCATTTAAGTTATCATGGCCCGGAGCTTTACCGTTCTTTAACCCTTTGATTGCTGTGATGATTTCTTCTTTTCGTGGAATGTCTGTATTTACATCTAGATCGTTTTCAGCCTCAGGAACATTCAATTGTGTCTCTGGTATTTCCTTGTTCAGAGTTTCTCTGAAGTGCTCTGCCCATCTTGTTTCCTGTCCCTCTGCTGTCTTGATGAGATTTCCTTGCTTATCTCTTACTAATGTAATATTGTTTGCACCTCGTTTTCCGCTGATGAATTTAGTTATTTTGTATACTGTGCTTTGTTCATTTCTCAGTGCTGCCTCTTCTGCCTGTTTTGCAAGATCGTCTAGGAAATTCCTTTTGTTGGCTCGGGTTTGGCGTTTAACTTCCCTGTCCAGTTGACTGTACTGTTCGCTATATAGTTGCTTTAACCTGGGGGACTTCGCTTCTGTTTTCTTTCTTTTCATTTCCTTTCTCATCTTTATGGTGTTTAATGTTTCTGGTGTTATCCAGTCTTGCTTCTTCCTTTCCTGGAATCCTAAGCATGATTTGCTACTTTCCTTATATATTGTTGAAATGGTGTTGAAATTCTGGTCTATATCATCAGTCAATGTCTTTTCCTGGCTTTTGGCAAATTGATATCGTTTCTTAATGTCGGCCGCAAAAGCTTTTCTGGTAAGGGGGTCCTTCAATTTGCTGATGTCAAACCTTTTCTGTGTAGTTACAGTTGGTCCAGCCCTTCTTAGTTTCACTTTCAGTTTTGCTACTACTAAATGGTGATCGCTTCCCACATCTGCACCTCTTCTTACCTTCACATCTTGTAATGCATGTCTCCATCTACCGTTAACCATGATGTGGTCTATCTGGTTTCTGTCCCGACCATTTGGTGATTCCCATGTTAACTTGTGAATTTCCTTATGTGGGAAAAGTGTTCCTCCAACGACCAGGTTGTTAATGCTACAGAAACTTATTAGCTTATCCCCATTTTCGTTTGCTATTCCGCTGCCGCATTTCCCCATTGTTCTTTCATTATATGTATTGTGTGTACCAACTTTCGCATTGAGGTCTCCCATTACTATAACAAGATCATATCTAGGTGTGTCCTCCATTTCTTTCTGCAGTTGTTGACAGAATTCATCCTTGACCTCCTCATCGCTATCATTCGTTGGTGCGTAGCATTGTATTATTGTAGTGTTGGTGAATCTCCCTCTCAGTCTCAATCGTATCAGTCTGTTGTTGATGGGTTTCCATTCCAGTAATGTCCTTTCTATTCCTTTCTGTAGAATAATGGCTACGCCTTCACTGTGCTGTCCATCCTCTCTTCCAGAGTAAAGTACTGTTTCTCCTGTTACTGTTTTAACTTTTCCTGCCCCTGTCCATCTGCTCTCGCTTATCCCTAGGATGTGTAACCTATAGTTTCTCATTTCTGCCGTGACCTGTCTTAGTTTACCTGTCTCGTACATTGTCCTGACATTCCAAAATCCTATTCTTGTATCCTGTTTTGCGGTCAGGACATCCTTTTTCATGTCAGTGGCTTCCTTTCGGCATTCACCACTGACAGTCATACGAGCCACAGACTCCGAATGTCCATCCCGCAGCAAAGTTTGTTCATTTGATGTTGTTTCCGTAACTTCCTTATTTTTTTTTTACATAGACAGGGGTGTCAGCCCTATGCTAAAACCCCCAACCTGGAGGACCAGGGTACCAGCTTTTGTCTGACCACTACCCACACAGACCAGTCCAGCTTGGTTGAACCTACCAGGAGTAAAACTCCCACTGGCATAGCTCTGGGGATTGTCAGGGTACGCAAGCTGCCATACCGCTACAAGGTATAGGTACCATTGATGGCAGACCTGCCACCATGAGAGCTCGCATATTGCGTCATGCTCACGACTCTCAATGTGCAGGCCACATGGGTTTTTCACCCACTAAATCCAGAGTGCTATCTGCATTCTATTGGCATGGTGTTCATAGAGATGTTAATATCTACTGTCGTTCTTGCATTACATGTCAAGAGGCTAAGGTTCGTGATCCACGCCACGCAGCTCCTATTCAAGCTGCTGACATTCCAATTCGAACATTTGACAAAATGGCAATTGACATTATTGGTCCTATACAACCTTCTGCTAGAGGCCATACACACATTCTCACATGTATTGATATGTGTACTCGCTGGCCTGAGACAATACCTCTAAAGAGTACTTCATCGTCTCACGTTGCTGATGCACTATGGTTAATTTTTTCGCGTTTAGGTTTTCCACGTAAAATATTATCTGACCATGGTGTTCAGTTCATATCTGAATCTATGTCTCAAGTCACGGCTATGCTACATATCGACAGATCTCTCAGTAGCATCTATCACGCAATGTCGAACGGTTTAATTGAGCGTCAAAATAGGACACTCAAACAATTATTGGGTAAGATTACGGAGGATCATCCTCAAGATTGGGATATAGTCCTACTCGCTGCTCTCTTTGCTTATCGAGAGGTGCAAAAATGGTTCCCTTCAAATGGCTTAGCCTCTGGTATTTGTGGAAGACAGGATACTTTCAAAACTTGTTGTCTGCTTGAAATGACGGCATCGATACAGTGACGTCAGATCTTGACATGCGCATTAGCGTTGCCAGTTTGTCATGAATGAATGTTCACTCACGAGTACTATCGTTAGTTTGATTTTCTTTCAATACTTGAGAGGAAAATCGTAGCATCCACGAAATCGAACACTTTCTGACACCAGAATGTTACGGACTGGTTTTAAGACATGGCCATTATATTGCGGTGTGGGTTTTAAGACATCAGTATGTTACGGCGCTATACACTTCTGATATTGCCAGTCCCAGTCCTAGGGTTCTTTATCCATTTTTACTCAGATTTCGTATTCGTGCTCCAGTATCGATCTTGATAATGTTAACCCCTGGGATGTGTTAGTCCCTGAACATATTCCGTATAAAAATCCATATATCTGTCTGACTTGATTATCCTCTTGCTTTAATTCCTTATTCCCCGTGTGCGGCAGTGTGTTCGGGTCTTAAAGTCACTGGTCATAATTGTCACGTATAACAGTTTATAATTGAACTCGAATATGTCAATGAAGTAAGACCAGCTTTTGACGACTTTAACATTTAATAAATAATCTTTCTTCCATGATAAGTCAGCACGTATAGTAAAGACATGGTTAAACACAATTGTCAATGTACCTGTTGCAAGAGTTCCTAAATCACGAAGATTGCATGTTCAATAATACTCGACCTATAAGTAACGGTCATTTCCTTTATCAAACTGCGTTAAGAATATCCGACTTACGTTTGCTCCACGAATATAATTACTCATCTTAGCTTATGAGCTACACACATAAAATCCATTGACTATGTCACACTTTCCAAAGTGGTTTATACCACACCTTAATATATAGTGGCTAGGCCACACAATCCAAAGTGGCTGGGCCACACATTCTGATTACTGCCTCAGGGTCAAAACCCACAAATCGAATGACCTTTTTTATGTCCTACGCGTCATGCATAGAGACATGAATACTATGTCGCTAATGTATATTTAGTTGAGGTGTTCCATGGTGCAACCATCCGGATCCGCGTCCAAATCCAAATGCCTGCACCACACACACCAATCCTCGACATTGGTCGACAATATATATATATATTCATTTGAGGATCGCTTCATGCTGCAGCTAAAAGGTAATGATATAGTGTGAGTTACCCAGGTTAACACTGTTCCCATTTGGAAGTTCAATGATCTCCCAGTAGGTCTTGTCGCTAGTTGACCCACTGACTCCATTGATTGTTGTTATTAAGTATCCCAGATTGCCATGGAATTCAGCAGAAAACCTGCAAAAAATGGTCAATATGGGCTATAGATGTACTCAATTTTATGGTCATCATTTTCATCATAATCAACAATAATACAGTTATCATCAACACGATTTACATTGCTTTGTGTACACAGAAAATGATTTGAAAGACAAACAAAGAATATAACGACTGAGCACTTGGTCATGCCGTAAGAGCCGACTAATATGAGGTGGTGCAAATGGCTGGCAACTTAATCATGTAAAAGTAATCGGTATAGAACCTCCTGCTACAAAAGTATATAAAAGCTTTGATGTAGGTTTCCTGCAAGGAGGCGAGATGCAGTGAAGACTCCATGTTCCGAACGGAGTATAATGGGAAACAACTTTGATGGAGTTGATACTGGCGAATTTTTTTCCTCCGAACACCGCCAACAGAAAAGGTAAGCCTGCAAACGAGACCCTAAAACAGTATATCTAACAGTATATAAATCAATCTGTATATCGAATAATCGATCAGTCAATACCCTTGAGCTTCCCAAGGAGAAAGGGCCTTCAGCAAACACAAGTAAAGTCCTTTTGTTTCGTACCATCAGCTCAAGGTTTCTCCCTGTCATAAACATTTATTACACATAAGGAAGGGAAACCCGAGGCATGTAAAACAGCCTGTTTACAGGCCTCGGGTTTCCCTTCCTTATGTGTTATAAATGTTTATACAATACCAAACACCTAAGCGGGTAGGTTGTAGTGTGCCCGCGTCAGTTGAATGCGGCACTAGTAGTTATATTGATTTTATGTAGTCAGAGTTAATCCTTCATATGTTGTTGTGGTTCAAGTGCTGACTGGCGTTCCGCCAGAGATGGTGATACTTGACCTTTTGTTATTTGTTTCAACCCAGGAATGTTCTTCCCTTTGAGTTTGGTGATACTCAAAACAGTTTCAGCACAACAACGTATAATCCACAAGAAATTATTGTAAAGTTCCACAAACAGCAATGTAAAAAAATTCAATTAGAGTTTATTGATGTAATTAGACAAACACTGTAAATTTCACAAAATGATGGTTGTTTATCCAAAATGAAACATATATAATCCGACTGAATAATATACACACTTGTCTACTAAAGAAAAAACTTGTCTTGGTATCCTCAAAGACGAAGTTCTCCTAACGCTATTTGTAAAAATCCTCTAGTCTAAAATCATGGTATCCTTGGAATCATAAGTCCTGAAATCGCTGCCAATCGCCCACAACTCTTCTATTTATACTATTTCTTCTTTTTTCCCGCCTTTTTTCACACGACCCGTCCTTTTGTTTCACACGACACAATAGTTAACATTTGCACTCCTCTTCTCAGCTTTTCGACCTTTTTGCACACGACAATCTGTTATTTCGACTTTATTTTCACATGTGTGATCTTTTCCAACTTAACAATAGGATAAAATATAAAAAAAAACCAGATCACACAAACATTCATTTCCCACTTTCGCGCTTATAAAACCCATTCACCGCATATACCACACGAGCAGACATTTGCAGAAAAATCTCTGGCATTTGGTGATGGGATTGTATCTGAGCTGAAAAAAAGTCAGAACAAGAGTAATGTTGAAACACTTAGAAATAATTTGTGGACTCATAATTTTTATTGAAATAAGATGACACGGTCTTGTCAACTACAGGTACATCACTGATTCTCCGGTGCCAGCAAATTATTTCTTCTCCTTTGGCGAGATACCTAAGGTATGTACATTATTGATTTATACTTTTGATTATCATTTTCGTTTGGCGAGATACCTAAGATATGTACATTATTGATTTATACCTTTGATTATCATTTTCGTTTGGCGAGATACCTAAGATATGTACATTATTGACTTATACCATTGGTTATCATTTTCGTTTGGCGAGATACCTAAGATATGTACATTATTGATTTATACCTTTGATTATCATTTTCGTTTGGCGAGATACCTAAGATATGTACATTATTGACTTTTACCTTTGGTTATCATTTTCGTTTGGTGAGATACCTAAGATATGTACAAAATTGATTTATACCTTTGATTATCATTTTCGTTTGGCGAGATACCTAAAATATGTACATTATTGATTTATACCTTTGATCATCATTTTCGTTTGCGCTCCTTATGGAGCATGGTTCCACCGCGGCATTTGGTCCTCTTGCAGGCAGCCTGCACCAAACAGTCACATGATATTGTAGTGGTGGTTTCTGTGGCAATTTGTGTTACATGATGAGGTTGCCAGTCTGAACTTCATATTAGTGGCCTGTACGATATGCCTGAGGGGGGAATTAGACGTCTTCTCAGAGACCACCCGGGAACAACACTGGAAAATTCGCACCTTTAGTCTGATATGTAATTGATTCGCTTTTTCATGTTTTCATTTGCGTAGTTTTGAATTCTCTTTCTTCCATTTTAATAGTAGCTCAAATTAATTTATTACTTTATATTATGTCCATGTTGATGCTTATTTTTTTTTCTATTTCATCTGTTTAATTTTCGTGTATCGTCTTTCAGAATGAAAGCTGGCATGGTAGAAATGTCATTTCTGCTTGTCTGTGTCACTATATAATAATAATAATAATAGCCCCTTCAGTCATAACTGACGATGGGTCATTATATTCATTATATAATAATAATAATAATAATAATAGCCCCTTCAGTCATAACTGACCATGGGTCAATATATTCATTATAATCAACAATATGACGTGAAACACGAAGAATATGTAACATTTTATATTTAATTGTAGACGATCGTTAAACAGTTTTGCCGCTTTCTTCTGATGCTTTGGAACTCATTTTGCTCTTGCGTGAATTCCAGGGTAGATCTCTTAACTAAAACCCTGAAGCACCTTTACGTGATGATTACTGGAAACAGGGATCGAGTAGCCGCACTAGAGTGGCCCAAATCGCCAATCCTCCTGTGGTAAAACGTGCTGAGCATGCAGAATTGTACACTAAGCTTCGAGAAATCACATGAGCCCTGGACTTAACTTTGTCTTTTACATGTTGAGCTCTTCGCGTAGCATCGCTCATTACAGAACCTTGCTTAGTAGTTTATAGGTGAAGAATCTTCTGCTAGTTCTAAACAAGCCCTGTACTGCCTTTCACGACAGAATCGTAGCCATGATTTTAGAAAGTGTTTGGAGCTAAAGTAGCACTTTCAGGTAAAAGTCAGAATCGCTAGTGTTAATAATTAACATTATACAGTGTACTTCTTTGTTATTGTTTGTTGTAGTTCTGAATCGACGTCACTGCAGTCCGGGAAAACTCATAGCTGCTCAGTCTCCCCCAGTTAATGTAGAAAGGCATGAATGCTTGTTGTTTCTGTAGCGCGCGCTGGTTTGTATTCACGCCTGGCACCATACTCTCTTACATCAATCTCTGTTAGTTTTACGTTTGGTACCAAATTCCAGCAGCCTGAGTCATGTTGAATCATCGATTGTAATGCCATTCTCTAACAGGCGATCGTTAATTGTCCTTATTATCTCTCCCTTATCCAATGTCCCCACCACGGGTGCTTTGGAAGGTAGCCTATTATATCTATCATTGACACGTTTATCAGCAAATAGTAACCTCGGTAACTATAGACCAATTTCTCTAATATTATCACTATCTAAACCGCTTAAAAAACACATACATAAAACAATACGACAGTATCTGGTTAGCTACGACTTGCTACCTGATAGTCAGTCGGGGTTTAGACAAATGCATTCATAGGGACAGAGTGGCTAAGAGTTTTGGCATCCGCTTCAAATTCTAAAGCTACCGGGTTCGATTCACACTTGAGGGAATATAATTTATGAACAATTTTTTTTCAAACCAGTGGTCCTAATGATGTCATACTCTTCCCTGTCCCATGGGTAGTGAGATCGGATGCCTAGCCTTCTCGGATAAGGGCGAAAAAAATAGGAGGCCCCGTGTGCAAGTTGTGCACGCACGTTAAAAAATCCCTCTACAGTTGGAAATCGGAAAGAGTAGGCCACACGGCCGCTCCCCTGGCAACATATTAAAAAAGAGGAAACCTACCCACCACAAAAATATGCATAGAATGTGTGATTCATATAAACACACAATGGGATTCTCACCGGTGCTACGGGGTTCGTGCACTGTGCTGAGGTCCTCCTTGTGGGATCTATGAGAGGACATTGAAGCATTGATGGAACTGTCAGTGTGCAATGGAGATAATCCTTAGAAAACCAAATCAAACTAAACCAAAGCATTCATGCCACACTGGTTTAACTAAGATGATAGACAATTGGCACCTAAACATCAATAACGATAACATATGGGGAGCAATCTTTGTAGACTTTAGGAGAGAATTTCGATATGATAGATCACAGTGCTTTAATAAGAAAATTAGAAACAATGAAAGTTAACTTTAAAGTAGTGACATTAATTAAATCATTCCTGTTCGACAGACAGCAAGTAGTGTATTGCAATAAATCCTTGTCAAGCCCATTGCAGGCGGACGCTGGAACTCGATTGGCTCTGTCCTCAGAAGAGACCCTGACACCATCACCAAAACTGCTATGCTATGGTCCCCAGAAGGGCGACGAGAGGTAGACCAAAGACAACCTGGCGGAGAACAGGGGGGAAGGGGGGCAGATATGTAAAGCATGACTAGAGTTGGTGCATGGCACGAAGAATGACCACCGACCGAGCAACATTGAGACAAATGAGCTATACAGGATCTAGAGATGGACGCCATACATCTTTACCACTCCGACCCTAACTATATTGTTGCTAAATCAAAACATTTATAACCACATATTTATTGAACGAAGTAAAACTGCTTCACATGAGTATAATTGCATTAAAAAGGGAATCAGAAATGGTAGTTGATCCATTAAAAAATATACCTTTCGGTACGAGATCGACCAATATGGTACAGAATTAGAATTATATGAGACAAAAAATACAAAGAATATATAGATTCATAAATGTGGCATGTCATTAAGGTCTTCTTACGTTAAGCATTTTTAGCAATTACTTCAGGTAATGAAATCATTGTGCCAGAATGTAATAAATATAACAGATTGTGGCACGGAAATAAATTTGTCTGTTTTCTTTTTTGTTGATTTCGTTACGTGGTTTAGCTGTCTACACCGCCAGTCGCTCATTTGTTTTCATGTTCACTGTTGTCCCTTCCTTATATGTTATAAATGTTTATACAATACCAAAAAACTTACCCTATGTCATGTGCTTACTGTTCTTAGTCTTCTATCATTTACTAGACACAGTATTAAGGTCTTTGTCTTGTGTAGTCTGACCTATGCTGTATAATAGGGGAACAACAGAAGTGATTGTGCCATTAATAGGCTGGATTGCCTGTCCTAGGTAAATTTCCAGTGTTATATGTTGCTGTTCGCATTAATGACCCGTCATCGAAGCATCATTTTTGTGATGCCTAGATGGTAGGGAGGATGGTGTGATTCATTTGCATAGCAAGGCGGCGGTGTCGCACGGAAGGTCATGGGTTCGAGTCCTAGGTAAGCCACTTACGTCTGTTGTTTTTCTGTTGTCTAGTTTTCTACTTCTTTATTTCTCACGAGTGCCTGAAAACATACCTTTATGTTTGACTAATATTTATTTATTGAATAGTTTTATCATTTCAAACTGTTACTCACCTTGACCTTTTGCACCCCAAGCTGTTTTCTGCTATAAACGTCACCAAAACAAGAGAGAAGTAGTAAAGATGGAACTTGGCCTTTTCCTACTTTTTTCCCGTCGAGATTCCGAACAGACAGGCTGGACAACAATTTATTAATTTCAATCTAGAGAGACCTGAAAATAATGAAACAATGAGCTTACCATAAACGTTTTATAACAACTTCAAACACTCTACGTGAGTCATATAACTGACACGTCATCATCATCATCTCAACCCGTAACCCGTCATGGGTCGTTGGGGTGCCATGGTGGAAGCATCTACAGACAGGGTCTTCCACTGCTCTCTATCCTCAGCTAATTGGGGGGGGGGTGTTGGGAAGTCAGGTATTGGTAGTACCTCTGGTGAAGGAGCTGTCATGCCCATTTCAGGGCAGCTCGGCCACCTTTGGTCCAAACCTGGCATCCAGCTCTCACCTGTGGCTCAGCATGTGACAGCGGCCACCCCCTGGGCAACGGCTTTGACAGGCCGGCTAAACTAGGTGAGGGTAGCCGAATGGTTATAAACCTTCGGTGAATTAGGGTCTGCCTACCCATGCATGCGAAGACTGGATTCGATAGACTGCGCGGAAGAAACCACCTGTTGGTTCAATGGGCATGACGGCGGTTACCAGCAACGCGCTGTGGAGCGTAAGGAGCACGGCGAGGCACGTAGAAAGCCCTGGTCATCCACTGCACCTGACTTCATCTCCAGTCGTCTTGACTTGTCTTGCCACTGGATTAAGATGGACCCAGGCGAGAGAGTGAGGTCGACGAATTGCGCAACTCTTCCTCACTTTAATCCAAATCACCGCGCGAGTCACTCTTTCATCTATTCATCCATCCACTCACAACAAGTCCTGTGGCGATGGGCGAGCGGCGAAGCGGCAGGCGTGAGTACGCTGGCAGTCGTAGTCGCAGACCTACACACAGGTGGCTCAGGCCATATGGTCGTCTTCCACTGATCAGAGCAGCAGTGGGATTCGGCAGCCCCCCTGAGTGTCTGAGCAGCCCTCTTTAGGAAAGCACTGCTCACCTCCATGGCATGAGGAAGGGGCTAGAAAAGGTGCCCTAAACATTGCCTGCTCCACCATTACCTAACCAGCTTACCGCGGTTGGTGGGTACCCTACTTCGGCGGGCGACATATAAGAAAAAGAAAGGACAGATTTTTCCCCCTCATTCTAGGCGCATGGAATGTCCGCACTCTCCTTGACAAAGACTTTAACGCAAACAGACCTGAGAGACGAACTGCCCTGATTGGGAGAGAACTGGCCAGGTACAACATTGACATAGCAGCACTGAGAGAAACTCGACTTGCAGGCGAGGGCCAACTTTGCGAAAAGGGTGCAGGTTATACATTCTTTTGGAGCGGAAGAGGAACTGAAGAAAGACGAGAAGCAGGGGTTGGATTTGCAATCAAAACAGCAATTGTCAGCACGTTAGCGGGGCCCCCAAAGGGAATAAATGACCGACTGATGACGGTCAAGATCCCCCTGCTTTATGGAAGAAAACATGCCACCATCATTAGCGCGTATGCACCAACTATGACAAACCAGGATGACGTCAAGGATAAGTTTTACGAAGAACTACATGCAGTCATTGCATCAGTTCCTAAAGCAGATAAGCTCATCATTCTTGGTGACTTTAATGCAAGAGTAGGCTCAGATAACATCTCCTGGAATGGCACTATTGGAAGGTACGGCGTGTGTCGCTGTAACAGCAATGGACTTCTCCTCCAGACTTGCGCAGAACATGACCTCCTTATCACCAACACCATTTTTCGACTTCCTACCCGCAACAGGACTTCCTGGATGCACCCTCAGTCAAAGCATTGGCACTTAATTGACTATGTAATTGTTAGGAAGAAGGACAGGCAAGATGTCCGAGTGACCAAGTCTATGTGTGGTGCCGAATGTTGGACTGGTCATCCCCTCATTGTATCTAAACTTAAAATTCGTATCCAACCAGCCAGGCGCCCTCAGGGTAAGAAAACTCAAAAGAGGCTGGATGTCACCAAACTAAAGAAGACAAAAATCAAACAGTCATTTACTGACACCTTAGAAGACCGTCTCAAATCTATCTCGCTAGACGGCCAAAGTGTGGAAACAAATTGGGCAACCCTAAGTGAGCAGATCTACAACACTGCTACAGAGGTCCTGGGTCCTTCCATCAAGAAACAAAATGACTGGTTTGCTGTGAACTCAGATGATATAAAGCAGATGTTGGCTGAGAAACACCATCTCCATAAAGCATATTTAAATGATCCAAAATCTACATCCAAGAAAGACGCTTTCAACAACATGCGTAGAATCGTCCAACATAAACTACGCCAGATGCGGGATTCATGGCTGAGTAATAAAGCAGATGAGCTCCAAGGCTTTGCTGACAGCCATGACTTGAAAATTTTTTACCTTGCACTCAACGCGGTCTATGGTCCAACACAGAGCCGGATTAACGTAGTAGCACAAGTAGCATATGCTACGGGCCCCGCGCTTTTAGGGGCCCCGCGCCAATAAATATGTACATAATTTGTTGGTCATCTTCTAATACGAGCGTTGATGGGAAGGAGCGAAGCTTCTGACCTGGTTGGAAGGAAAGTCCACTGACCCCCCAGCCTCGCAATGACATGTCATTGGGCCAAAAGAGCTGGAAAGCTTGAGTGCCGCTAATTAGAGAGAAGAAAAAAAATACGAGCGTTAAACCAATGATCTTGTGATTTATGCCATTTTTAGCGCCTTTTCATTTGGTGTCACGAAATTGTGAGAGAAAGAGAATAAGAGGGTGACTTAGTGTGACTCTTCATTATTTTAATGTTAACTGTTTGCGGACGGAAGCCATTTAAGTGGCGTTGAAAATTTGGTCACGTTTGGACGGAAACCACTTTTTTGGCTCTAGGCGACTGCCCCTCTATATTTGTTTAGTTCTTTGTGAAATGAATTTGCATTAACAATAAAAACTAGAATTTAGGAAACGGAAACTTCCTGTTTTAATTGAGGTATACGGCGTGCTCGCACTCTCTTTCGATCTTGATTAAAATTTCTTGATTTGTAAGGTTAGAAAACTCAAAAAATGAGCAGTAGACACAGAGATATTGGACGTAATTATGCTTCTGAAAGTGAAAAACGTAAAGCGAAGGAAGAAAAAGAAAGAAGAGATCAACTTGTGATATCAAACACAAAAGCTGACAGAATATTTTGATGTTCATGGTGGTGGTACTCTAACCGCTGAAGCTGGAAGTACAGGAACAACTAGTACTAGTGCAGGCTGTGCAGCAGAAAACATACAGCAAAACCCAGTATACACTGAGTCTGAATGTGAAAGAATAAGTGAAACGAAGAAGTACTCTAATGATATTATTGACTGGCCGAACAATATAGATGACTGTGAGTGTGTATATTGCATATCCTAGGGAAGTGAAAAATGTCAACATGTTGATAGTGCCTTCTTTTCATCCGTGCGATTGTATGACACTGAAAAGAAAACTCGATACTGTCAGAAGTCTTATTTTACACATATTCATAAACTTACAAACAAGCAACATGCAAGAAAATGGTTATGCTATTCAGAAAATAAAGGGCGCCTATTTTGTTTCCCGTGCAAGCTTATGAGTTCAGAATGTTCATCAAAGTTTACTGTGGAAGGGTTTAATGACTGGAAAAATGCAAGCAATCTATTGCGTCGACATGAAGAAAGCTCCTCACATAGACAAGCTTTAATTTCACTGTTGATGCGTAAAAACAAAGGTGAACGTGTCGATTCCCATCTTGTGAAACAAATGGACATTCAAGAAAAGTATTGGCACAAACTTCTAGAGCGAATAATTGAAGTTGTGAAGTTTTTAGCAGATAAAGGCCTTTCATTTCGTGGCAGTGATGAAATTGTTGGGTACCCTTATAACGGGAATTACTTAGGGTTGTTAGAATTACTGGCCAAGTTTGACCCTTTTCTGGCAGAGTATATAAGTACTCATGCAAACAAAGGATTTGGACATTCATCATATCTATTTAAAACAACGTGTGAGGAATTCATCACTCTGATTGGATCCAGCATACTGGATCACATTCTCTGTGAAGTGAAGAAATACAAGTATTATTCCGTTTCATTGGATTCTACTCCAGATATATCTAATATGGACCAGCTGACTTTGACTCTGCGCTATGTTTTGCCATCTGGACCAGTTGAAAGATTTGTGACATTTTTGGATATGGAAGGTCATAGTGCTGAACAGCTTACTAAAAGTGTACTTAATTTTTTAAAGGCAAATGACATTGATATTAAAGACTGCCGTGGTCAAAGTTATGACAACACCAGCAACATGAGTGGCAAGTTTATAGGATTACAAGCACGAATTAATTGATAATGATAATTACTATGCAAATTAAAAATGTGTGTTCAAATATGTTTGTGTTGTTTTATTGTTTTTTTTTTTAAATATAGGGCCCTTTTCTTAACATATGCTACAGGCCCCGCACTAGCTTAATCCGGCCCTGGTCCAACATCATCAGGATCATTTCCCCTCCTTTATGCAGATGGAAAAACACTAATTACAGACAAGGAAAAAATGCTCCAACGCTGGGCTGAACATTTTAATAATATTCTGAACCAGCCATCATCTATTAACGACGAAGCCATCATCCGCCTGCCCCAAATTCCTATAAATGAAGCATTAGATGATGTACCAACTCTGGAGGAAACTAAAAAAGCGATTCGTCAACTGTCTAGTGGAAAGGCCCCCGGCACCGATTAAATTCCTGTTGAGGTTTATAAAGATGGCGGTGCAGTTCTGATAGAGAAACTTCACATGATCTTCCAGCAAATGTGGAGGAGTGAAACAATCCCACACGATCTCAAAGATGCGTCAATTATACATCTATATAAACGTAAAGGTAATCGCCAAGACTGTAACAATCATCGAGGCATCTCTCTTTTATCAATCGCTGGGAAGATATTCGCCAGAATCCTTTTGAATCGCCTTACGGCTCATCTTGACAAAGGTCTTTTACCTGAAAGTCAGTGTGAATTCCGGAAAGAACGTGGAACCACAGATATGGTGTTCGCTGCAAGACAGCTACAAGAAAAATGCCAAGAACAGCACTGTGACCTGTACACAGCTTTCATCGACTTGACAAAGGCGTTCGACACGGTCACTAGAGAGGGTCTATGGAAGATCATGGCAAAATACGGCTGCCCAAAGAAATTTATCACAATAGTGCAGCAACTGCATGATGGAATGCAGGCTAGAGTTCAGGAAAACGGTGAGCTATCAGAGCCTTTTCTCGTCTCAAATGGAGTTAAACAAGGGTGCGTACTTGCACCGACTCTGTTCAGTATCATGTTTTCTGCTATGCTGACTGATGCTTTTAGAGACGGGGACACAGGAATCGACATTAGTTATCGAATTGATGGAAAATTGTTTAACCTTAGGAGGCTTCAAGCAAAAACCAAGGTCAAATCACACACCATCAGAGATCTTCTGTTTGCCGATGATTGTGCCCCCAATGCTGGCTCAGAGGCTGATCTGCAGCATAGTGTGGATAGATTCTCCGAAGCCTGCGTCAACTTTGGGCTTACCATCAACACGAAGAAAACAGAAATCATGTACCAACCAGCTCCTGGCACAGTTTATACTGAGCCAATCATCAAGGTTAATGGTGAGAAACTGAATGTTGTGAACAGATTCACATACCTTGGTAGCACACTATCCCAGAACATTGTCATTGATGATGAGGTGAACACCAGGATCTCCAAAGCCAGCAGCACATTTGGCAGACTATACACCAACGTTTGGCATCGAAGTGGCATTAGTCTACAGACAAAGCTGAAGGTGTACAGAGCTGCAGTGCTTCCAGTGCTGCTATATGCATGTGAAACATGGACTGTATACAGGCGCCATGTAAAGAAGCTAAACCACTTCCATACAGTCTGTCTCAGGAAGATAATGAACATCAAATGGCAAGACAAGATCCCGGATACCGCCGTTCTTGACAGAGCTGGTATCCCTAGTATTGATACTATTTTGAAGCAGTCACAGATTCACTGGGCAGGTCATGTAGTCCGCATGCCAGATCATCGACTGCCAAAGATACTCTTTTATGGTGAGATGCAGAAGGGTAAACGCTCCCATGGTGGCCAAAAGAAGCGCTTCAAAGACACGTTAAAGACGTCATTGAAAACCTTTGACATAAACCTAGACACATGGGAAGCTGCTGCGCAAGACCGAACTGCTTGGCGTACATCTCTTCATAAAGGTGCAGTGGCATGCGAATCATCCAGAAGAGCAGCAGCGGAACAGCGGAGACAAGCTAGAAAGGACCGTGTAATAAAACCTTCACATGAAGCAAACATTCCCTGCCCACACTGTCCGAGATCTTTCCAGGCTCGCATCAGGCTCATCAGTCACCTTCGTACCCATAGACTAACCTAACACATTCCTAAAAAATTGGATGAACAGAGTGGTCTTCGTCACCCGTGATGGACGAACAACATCCTCAGCAATGCGTACAAATGTGGAAAAACCGTGCCCTGCCCATTCTTTGATGTTATCAGCCCAGGATTTTCTTTGCCTTCCTCTTCTCCGTACTGGCACGTACAGTTTGCTAAAAGCTAATATTTGCAGTTATAGAGGTCGCTAAATGCAGAGTTTTCTCAAATTCAAAGTTTGCAAAGTGAAATGTAATTTTTGCGTTCTAATGTCATCTTTTTTGTCTCTCTTTCTTTCAGCGTCTTTTTTTCTTGTCACAGGTGGGAATTTAGTTTTTTCAAAGGCAGCTAACGTCGATATCATTGGTTCTGAACTGCAGCAGCCAGATTTCAAAAATTAAAAAAAAAGCGGGCACTTTGTTAAAACATTCATAACCTTTCAGCTCGTAAAGGAACACAAGCCTCCAAGAAACTCATGCCTGTCACGTGCCATCATCCCAAAGTCTGTCCATGTCTTCCTGATCATTGTGGTGGATTTTGATGTTATGAAATGTTGTTGCTAGGTATTTATTGTACTGAATGATGTCAGCTGTGAAGGCCCCTGAGTATAACAATTATTAGGGTGAGTTTTCAGGGACCTTTCTGCTACCACCTTATGATCTCATTCAGACTTATTCTTGACTAGTATGTATGATAGCTACGTCTAATGTCTAGGGTAATGAAATGGTGGTGTGATGGTAATGAAATACACAAACACACACACACACACACAAACCAACATTAATCTCTATGATCAAATCAACTAACACCGGGTGTTAACTTTAGGAATTTACATTTTTTTTCTACAAGTTTATTAGTCCTGTACCTAATATTCTTTTGGTCAGGACTATCAAATCAAATGAAATCAATTTATATATATATATATATATATATATATATATATATATATATATATATATATATATATATATATATAAATATATATATATATATATATATATATATATATATATATATATATATATATATATAATCAATTAAACAAAAAAAAGGACGAAATGTTCATACATATACTTTAAAATCTAATAATGATGTTACTAAACCTATATTTCTTCTTAAATAGTGCTGGATAGCGGGTCGGGTGTTTTCATCATACCCTGTCTTTTATTTTACACAGTGTATTTGCTCTTTATACATGAGTATTGGTGGAAAAGTTTTTATTTATAGTACAATGCAGTTATTTTTATGTGGAAAAAGTTGATGAACTTCAGCTGGCCAGGACTGTTGTACTTATCTGGCCCGTGACGATCGAAGATAGTTGTCTTTCCGGCCAACGGCCACTGCCTCCCTTGGTCTGAGGTAATATAGTAGGCAGCGTGGTACCAATATTACTGCACCAGTGTTAGAAAGTATGTACCACTCGAACACATCCACTTTCACACAGAGTTGTTCACTTTAGAACATCTGGCACTAGCACTTCTGGCACTAGCACAGTGCCAGACAAAGAAACCCTGTAACATGAAAATTATGTTCTGTCTTAACGTACTATCTACTCCACCAATTTTTACAAACAATAATACATTTAAAACAAAAGACATGGGTCAGATCTCTCTGACCAACCCAGCTTATCCCTATAAATGATGTAATAAGTTGTACCAGTTTCACATTCCACTCCCCTAATGGCTGCAACACCTCTGCCATTATCAATGATCTTTTTCCATACAATATGATAGGTGACATGATCCCTGGTGACAACCTATACAATATTTTACTTCTACCTCTCTGGTAGCTTATCATATGGTACATCCACCTCCAGGCCCTGCAGAAGTCTGCTAAGGACCTGTGTACTTACAGTCGTAATGTTTTTTTTTAAATATGGCAGTATTTCGCACTCACTTTTTTAAATAAAAGATTAATAATTTCTGTCTTACCACAAATTCAATGAAAAAACACAGGTACGTTGAAATAGCACACTTCAGATGTACTGCTGGCTGGACTATGACGTTCTTTTATTTTATTACATATATATATATTAAAGGCAAGTCACACTTCGCAGCTTTCAAGCGTCCTGCTCTGACTACAATATTTGTCAAATGGCGTCGAGCCGTCCAATTTTTTTGTAATATAAAATGTGTTGGCCAATGGGATCGGACGCTTCCCAATTCTGACTTGAATTTGAAAAATAAGCCAAAAGTACAGCCCAATTTCGGTGTACCTTTGTTGGTCTGTCCGTCCGATCTTGGCAACACAAGTTAAAAATAGATTTGCTTTTTGCCTAACAAATTTGCCTCTCACTACTCCTAGATTTCCCCCCTTGGACTTTGACCTACCCTATCCTGCCTCTTGTCCACAACTCGTGCAAAAATTTGTCACCGATAGTGAATGCAAGAACGATAGTCTGTCCGTCTGTCAGTTTGACCCTATACAGTATTATGACCATATCTTTAGTATTAATTGGGCACTTGTGAAAATTGTGACATAATATTTATCAGGAGATCATATTCTATCAAACTAATTAGGTTTTATGGCCCCATTCCCAGTAATAATGAATTCCATATATTTTACATAATATTTGGCAATTTCTACTTTTATATAACTACGCCATTTAGCCCCCTCTCTCCCCCCGTTGTTCCAACCGAAAACACAAGTCGTTACGTCAGAAAAGTACGCTACTTGGCAGACACGGCACTGTGTGTGGTTATATATGTCAAACTGCGTGCCTATGAAACGAACAAGTATTTGGCGTTTCGTTGTATTTTTAAATCTGCCTCTAGCGATATCCCGCATTCGCTGACAATTTTGTGGTTCAAACCAACACGTGCCAAAAGTATCATTTTTCCGTCTCTCTCTCTGGCATTCCTTCGGGACGAATAAATCTTTCGTATCAAAATGTTATGAATAGTTTTCCAAGGCCTTAGACAACGCTAGTACTATTTAGTCTGCAAGACGGCCTGCCACAATCCATATGATTGCTGGCGTGGGCGAAAACGAAACGTTACAACTTCACCATTATTATCCCTACATTACTTTGACTTATAAATACTACAAATTTTATAGGTGTATCAATGTATATCATCACAATCATTTTCATCCTTTCTCCGGTTATCTTCTCTTTGTGTACCTTGGTCTCCCTGTGATTCTCTTACCCTGGAGATTCCAGAACAAGGAATGGCTGGTAATGCTGTCAACAGGATACCTCAGGTTGTGACCTGTCCATCACCAGCCTCTTCTTCTGGTTTGTTGTTCCATTAGCACTTGTCTTGTTCTTGTCATCAGTTGCACATTGGTTATCATGTCATACCACTTCAATCTTTGTATTCCACGCAAGCACCCATTTGTGAATGTTTGCAACTTCTTTGTTATGGATGCTTAAACAAGATGCCTCAAAATGTTATTTATTTAGAAAGGTAAGATTTTAAAGCTGACTATACGCCACAGTGAATCTGGGACATCCTAATTACCCTCTTGGCAAGTGATGCACCAGATGGCGTATGCGATTATGACCTTCCATAGCCTTCAGTCCAAATCAGCTCATCATAGGTTTCGTAACAGTCTTCTATTCGAACACGACTCGGCTATCTCCAGTGTACTTGTGATTTCATTCTAAATCTCGATGAGTCGCGGTCATACGACATACTCACCATGATGCAATGGTAAAGAACTCGCTTGCATACTTAGAATAGTCAAATTTTGTTACATAGGGTAGTTTTCACTTTCTATACACCTGTTCTTGCTTGACTCATTCAAAACATTTTTATTCCAGTACTTTTGTCTTTTATGACCTGTAAATCTACCTTAAGATCATCCTTAAGTAAACCTTTGCGCATTGTGGTCCTAAAATAGTTTAAATCGTGAAACTAACTCACCTGCGGTACAAATACTACTTCACCCCCACCGCGCACAAATCAGTAAACTGTTACGTACAAAAAAAAAAAAAAAAAAACCTATATGCAACTTCAGATCTTATCTGTTGTCAATTAAAATAAAATAACCAAACAGCAATAACTAGTGCTTCCTAAAAGGTAGGATGTGATCATAATGTCCTGACTACAACGACAACCAAGGAGTTACAGACTTTCATAAATGGGTGCTAGCGGAGAATAGAGGAGATGATATAGTGTGACAACATTACCAATGTGACACTGATCACAAGAACCATATACGTAGCAGTAGAACAAGTGGTTAGAAGAAAACGCTAGATTTTGATAGATACCACATTAAAGAAACCTGTTGATAGCATTACATGGTAGTCCTTGTTCTAGGGTAAAATAAGTAGAGGGAGATAAAAAAAATACATTGGACCTTTGGCCATAATAACATGTGTAATATTCATTATGCACCGACTGAGATCATAGCTCTCTGCCTAGGATGTCGTAAAAGCCTACTATGAAGGGTTTACATGGAGCTAGCAGCCTCGTCATTTAAAAATAATGGCTACAGAACCCACCAATGGTGATCATTTTAAGAATGACTTTGTACAGACCTTTACTAGCGGGCTAACTACAGTGACTATTAGATTATTGGAACAGCGTCAGAATAAATTAAGCATTGATGTGGCAGAGATTATGAAGAAAGTGAGTACATATATCTTTTTCTTTATCTTTATTTCTCTTCTACCTTCTCTGTCACCTACGCCAGTTGGAATTTAAAACCCTCCCATATTCAAACCTCTGTCTTTCTTTTCTAATTTAGCAACGTATTTTATTGCTGTTAGCTAAGTTCTTTGATGTGAGATCGAATCGTGGAAATTCGTTCTCGACAGGGATATACGAGAGACAATTGTCTATCATTTTTCCCTGATCTGTTCGCCTATAACTTAATTATTCACGGTGGAAGATTTGAGATCAAAGACGAGCTTGCTATAGTTCGTTTATGACCACCGCTGCAGATGGCCAATAGTGTGAATTCTCGAGAGCAGAAATCTCGCGCGGTCTGGTAAATCATGTTACACAAGATCTAAGAGAGACTGTTCGCTCGATTTTCATGAATCTGGTCGGCTTCAGTGTGAAGAATTCGTTTGTTTCGCAGAATGAGCAAGGAAGTATGTAAATCCGGGCGTAGGTGCTAAATGTATTAAGTCTGGGCAAATTTTTTTCTTTTCTAGATTTAAACCCCAGCATTTCAAGATCCATCATTCAGACTCCGCAGTTTCTCTAGAAATATCTGGCTTGTAGTTCTAGAACACGTTGTATAAGTGAAGTTCTTAGTTTCTCGTTAGAGACATTTATCTGTGTTCTAGAATACATTATATAAGAGAAGTTCTTAGTTTCTCGTGGAGATAGTCTGAGTAGTCTGTGTGAGGTAATATATATACTAGAAATGTTAATTGATTTAAGTTTAAAATCGCCGATTACATTTCACTAGTTTATTGCCGTGCAGAGTGATTAAATAGATAGTCAGTGTAAATTCTCTAAATTTTACTGTGTTACAGTGGATGGCAGAATACACAATAAACTCTTCCGGCTAAATATAAACTTTATTAACTGCTAGTAGCCAGTCAGAGAATATTTTTTAACCAACTAAGTAAATGCATTGATTCATCATGAGTGTTGACGAAATATGTATTTATTTTTAATTCACGATGATTGATTGTCTTTAAATGACTAGAATGTATTCCACGGAAGTTTTAACGATGAAACAAGCTCTAAGCTTATAGTTTCTATTTAAAGTTAAATAATCGAAGTGGATAAATATATTATATGTTACGCGGGGTAAGGATAGGATTGTGAATATATGCTATTATTATATTAAGTATTTGCACTTTTCTCCCTATCCAGATCTGAGTCAAAACCCTAAATTTTACCAGCGGCTTTCATTCCATTCCATATGAACTGAGTATACTTTACTAAAGAACATTCTAACCTAATTAGCGGGTTTTTCAAGGTGACGTGTCTAGCCTCGTGGGTTATACATCCAGAAAGAGACAAAGTCCCGGCACCAAAAGATTATTAAGAATAAATGATAACTGGACATATAGAATATCCAGAGTTCTATTTCCAAAGTTCATATACAGTCACTTTGTGGTGGCGACTAAGTCAAACCATTAACATTCGACGTTTGACCAATTGTGGTATGACAGTAAATTGTTTATACTGAGTGAAGTTCTCAACCTGACATTTCCTAAAGTACTGGAAGCCTCAAGATTCTGACACTGTGAGCCCTGTGGCATCTATTACCTGGACTGATCTTTTCAAATGACATAAACAGTAATCAAAAAAAAAATAATAATCAAGGGAACGCTCCCCAGAACAGTGGATTTAATTCTGTCTTTCAGAGGAGCTGGGGTTCTTTTGGCCAAAATTAATACGGGAGTTGCTGTATGTGTGTATGTCACAAAGATTGTTCCAGAGAAAATAAACATCAAGTCTGTAGGTAATAACGATTGTCAGTGGCCACTGTTGTATGAATAGAATGAGAGCAGGAATGAGTGACTCTTTTATCGTATAACAAATTCACGAACTTTGTACTTCTTATATGCAAGTTTTGCTAATGCTATTTCCTCTTAGAATAGATTAATGTATCAGTTCTGTTCTTAACTGTAGAGGGAAATTTCAGACCATAGTGTGAAACCTTTGACTCTTTTGGGGGTTAATCATTTTTCTCTTAACGGGATCTTGTATCACCAGAGGGAGGGAGGATAAAACCTATGAGTCTAACTCTGTAATTAACTCATTAACCTATATGTATTGTATTTGATTGATATTCTATAATTTTTTGCTGTTGTAAATTCTTTATGATAAATAAAATTTACATAAATTTTAATTACGTGTGGCGGTCAGCTTGTTCCAAAAGAGATTCCTGTTCCAAAGATATAGTTTTCCCGTATGTGCGTCTAATTGTAGTCAGGTATCTCAGTGTGTGTGTGTGTGTGGGGGGTGGGGGGGGGGGGGGGAGTGTGTGTGTGGGGGGGTGTGGGGGGTGTGGGGGTGGGGGTGTGGGGGGTGTGTGTGTATGTATGTATGTGTGTGTGTGTGTGGGTGGGTGTGTGTGTGTGGGTGTGGGTGGGTGTGTGTGTGTGTGTGTGTGTGTGTGTGTGTGTGTGTGTGTGTGTGTGTGTGTGTGTGTGTGTGTGTGTGTGTGTGTGTGTGTGTGTGTGTGTGTGTGTGTGTGCGTGTGTGTGTGTGTGTGTGTGTGTGTGTGTGTGTGTGTGTGTGTGTGTGTGTGTGTGTGTGTGTGTGTGTGTGTGTGTGTGTGTGTGTGTGTGTGTGTGTGTGTGTGGATGTGAGTGGTTGAATATATCAATATATATATTTATAGAAACTTGTCTGATCTTCATCTCAGTCGTGATCAAAAGGCTGGTTTGATCACTAGTCAACAAATTTTCAAAAGTTATTTGTACCAGAAATTAAATATACCATTTCTTATTGATTGTGACATGCTGATTTCAAATATCATAATGAAATTCACCAATTGGCGCTGTTTTTTTTTTTTTAATTATGAATTTACATTACAGTAATACAATTAATGAATGCTTGTTTAATTATCTGGGGTGAACAGCTAGTCTTTCTACTTTAGCATTATAAAAATTGTGGTTACATACTCAATTAATTGATATTTCAACATAAAATGATAGAAAAAATAAAAACATTATTTAAAGTTCACATATCATGTTTTAAGAAGGCACATTTGAACCCATTCCGTCATTACTCAGTCGCTGTTCGAGCTCTCTTTGCTTGCTTCTTGTAGTCAATCGATGAGGTGTCTCTTGTCACAGTCCAACAGTAATCAGCAAGCATTGAAGGGCTCCAATTGCCTTGATACCTTGTCTCCATAGTAGCAATGTTCTGGTGAAATCGTTCACCATGCTCATCACTGACCGCTCCACAGTTTGACGTAAAGAAATCCAGATGAGAATCCAGAAAATGAATTTTCAAAGACATGTTGCAGCCAAGACTCTTATACTTCAGAAGGAGATTTTCTACAATTTCATTGTAATTATCAGATCTGTTGTTTCCAAGAATATTGTCCACCACTGACTTAAATGCTAGCCATGCTGCTTTTTCCTTGTCATGCAACACGCAAAGAAACTCGTCATCATGAAGACGTTTTCGAATTTGCGGACCAACACATACTCCCTCTCTTATTTTAGCTTCACTCAGTCTTGGAAATTTTATGATGAGGTATTTGAAAGCCTCATCTGTTTTCTCCACTGCCTTGACAAAGTTTTTCATGAGACCCAGATTAATGTGCAAGGGTGGCAACAAAATCTTGCTGGTGTCGACAAGTGCTGGGTTCTCAAACGTTCTTACTTCCAGGCTGCAATGACTGCCTGATTGGCCAATGTCTTCTGATGTAATGGTCACTTCGTGCACGGCTATTCCACTCACAGAGAAAGCAACAGTACTTGGTGTATCCACCCTGTAGTCCAAGCAAAAGAGCGACCACTTTTAAGTCACCGCAAAGTGACCAATGATGATGATCGTAGTTTATACACTTCAAAAGCTGCTTAATGTTTTCATAAGTTTCTTTCATATGAACTGCGTGACCAACTGGAATTGACGGTAACACATTACCATTATTCAAGAAAACAGCTTTAAGACTCGTCTTGGATGAATCAATGAAAAGCCTCCACTCTTCCGGTATGTAATTGATTTTGAGGGCTGCCATTAAACCAGAAATGTTGTGTCACGCAGAAAGGTCACCCTCTTTGAAAAAGAATGTAATAAGCGGCTTCTGGCGGTTCCTATACACAGAAATTGTAGCATCTTCTGCCAGGAGATTCCACTGTTGCAATCTGGAACCCAAAAGCTCCGCCTTGTTCTTCTGTAAATTCAGATCTCTTACAAGATCATTTAGTTCACATTGGGTTATTAAGTGTGGTTTAGTGGATGTTTAGCTTGCCTGGTTTGGGCATGTAACTCGTCATGACTCCCTTTCGAAAACGATCCTCCAGGGAACAGTCGAAGGTAAACGGAGAAGAGGAAGGCAAAGAAATCCTGGGCTGATAACATCAAAGAATGGGCAGGACACGGTTTTTCCACACTTGTACGCATTGCTGAGGATAGAGAGCAGTGGAGGACCCTGTCTGCTGATGCTTCCACCATGGCACCCCTACGACCCATGACGGGTTACGGGTTGAGATGAGATGATGAGTGAATGTAGTTTGCTCAAAATCTGGGTCGCTTGGGGTTGATGGTTCAGGACCACCAATGTCCTCTTCTTCATCAGTGGAAGCAGCTGAAAATGATTCTGGCACTTTGGGAACTGGTAGGTCATCGCCATGTGGTACCGGATGTATTGCAGAGGGGATGTTTGGATATTCCAGAGTCCATTGTTTCTTCTTTGATATGCCTTTCCCAATTGGAGGGACCACGCAAAAGTAACAGTTGTTGAGATGATCAGTGGGCTCTCTCCAAATCATTGGGACTGCAAAAGGCATAGCTTACCTTTTGCCAGTCAACCACAGTTTAAGATGTGATGCACATGTATTGCAGCACATGTGTGGCGCCCAGCTCTTATCTTGATCTCCTATTCTGTAGCCAAAATACAAACTGTACGCCTTCTTAATCACTTTAGTTATATTTCGTTTTTGTGATAGTCACCTCACCACATATATAACAGAAATTATTAGCACTGTTCACATATGTCCTAGGCATTTCTAACTACGATACTTTTGATAAGGGCAAGTGCACTAACTAATGGCAAAATTTTATCAGAGATAAGATATTTATACACAAAGGTGATGTAATCATAGGTAGGATTGCATTATCAACTTGTAGTTACATTTTTATTGGTCATTAGAAAAAAATTATGCAATCGCCCACAACAGTTGCGTCATATATATATAAATTGACCGTAATTAAATAAACTAGTAGCATATACCTTGAAAACTAGAGCCAAGCAACATTTTTTAATGTCATTTTCGTTTTCAGCACACCAAAATTAGTTAAGATCAGCTATTTTCATTTCTGGTACATTTTGGTTGTTGACTAGTGTTATCTATCAAATCCAGGGACAGCTTGTTATCTTTCACCATTTCACTACCTTATCTCTAACTGAGCTATTACCTACTCTATCTGTTCTAGTTCTACTCAGACCGGACCATAATTGATCTTAATTTCCTATCGAAAATATACGACATTTGACTAGAACTTCTATTCGTCACAGAGCGTGAGATCACTACTACAAATGGCTGTTTTAAAAAAACACACACACAAAACATGCGTCAAAGCATATGCTTTTGCAGCCGTGTTTTTTTTAATTTGTTTTACATAATGATTTTGCCAGCACCACGAACAACCCCACCCCGAGAACCCGAGAACCACACGGACCTAGACCTGTTATTATATGTATATAGAATCAAGCTGAAATACCACATAAAATATATTGACTGAATCTATTATAACATAAAATGAACTCTACATGTGGGATTGTATCTTTATTCGTACTGTCTTGTTTGAGCAGGGAAAGTTTATTTCACGCTGCCTGTTTGTTTTGTAAAATATTTTTTGAAGGAAAGCTAAATGCACCATGTTTGAAGCATGACGCATTATTAGCATTACCTTTACTTCCTGCACCTCCAATACCGGAAAATACTAATTAATTCTCCACACCTAACGGTCTTTTATATTTGGACTAATATAACCGGCTGGGTTGAACGAGACGCGCCCAAAACGAGGCAAAATATTTAAAATAAAAAATCAATACCGAACTGCTTTTCACGGACATGCCATGTAATATCGTTATTTTCACGGTGGGTTAGCGCTTGTGTGAACGCCTAGCAGTTATTCAGGCGGGGAGAAAAAACCAGTACATTATAATAATCAGGGTCATACTTGATGCTTGACCCATGTAGTTCACATGGGGTCTCTGAGAAAGAATATAAATTCTGGTATGTTGTATAAGGTGACTAATATGCTGTTGTGTATGGGCTGGCAAAGTCATCATGTAAAACAAATTGCTACAGAAGCCATTGCTGCCCGAACAATGCCTTGGTGAAGGCTTCCTCCAAGAGGTTAGCCGCAGTAGTAGTTCCATGCTCCAAAAGGAGCAAGCGAGGAAATGATGATGAGGATGACCAATGCATGACGTAAGTTCCAGACGCGCATGAGTAACCTTTACTCATAAATTGTGTTTGATACAGCGTTAAATATCAGACAAACACAAAGGCATGCTTACAGGCACTCGCAAGAAACAAAGAAGTAGAACACTAAACAACAGAAAAACAACAGACGTGAGCGGCCCACCCAGGACTCGAACCCAGGACCTTCCGCGCGACATCCCTGCCAGGCTTGCAAGCGAATCACACCATCCTCCCTGCCATTTAGGCATCACCAAAAAATGATGCCTCGATGACGGGTCATCAGTGCAACCCGCAATACATAACACCGGAAATTTACCGTGGGCAGTCCAGCCCATCAATGACGCAATCACTTCTGTTGTTCCCCCATTACACAGTATAGGTCAGACCACACAAGACAAAGACCTTAATACAGTGTCTAGTAAATGATAGAAGACTTAGAACAGCAAGCACAGGACAGAGGGTAGGTTTTTGTATTGTCATCGAGGCGTCATTTTTTGGTGATGCCTAGATGGCAGGGAGGATGGTGTGATTTGAAAAGAGACAAGAGGAAGTATATTGAGGAGTTGGCAAGAGAGGCAGAAGATGCTGCAGCCGAAGGAAATATGAGAGAACTGTATAGCAGCACAAAGAATCTAACAGGGAAATACAAGCAAACAAGTTGCTTCATAAAAGTCAAGAATGAAAAACTGCTCAGCAATATACAAGAGCAAATGAAGAGGTGGACAGAATATTTTGAGGACCTTCTCAATAGACCAGCTCCACAAAAGCCCCGGACATCCAGCCAGCAGAAGGAGAGCTACAAATTAACGATGAAAGATCAACGAAGGAAGAAATATAGAAAGCCATAAAGCTTCTAAGAGATGGAAAATATCTGGACCTGATGGCATTCCAGCAGAGGCCATCAAAGCAGATATCGACACGGCTACTGAGATGTTATATAAATTACTTGGTAAAGTCTGGGAAAAGGAAGAGATACTAGCAGAATGGAAGGAAGGATATCTGGTTAAGTTGCTTAAGAAGGGAAATTTACAAGAGTGCACACATTATAGAGGAATAATGTTACTATCAGTGCCAGGAAAAGTAGTAAACAGGATTATCCTTGAGAGATTAAAAGAGTCCATAGACAAGAAACTGAGAGATGAACAAGCAGGTTTTCGACAAAACAGATCATGTACAGACCAGATAGCCATTTTGAGAATAATAGTTGAACAAAGTCTGGAATGGAATTCACCGCTTTACATCGTATATGTGGACTACGAAAAGGCATTAGTGTTCTTTGAATTTTTCAGTTTACCAAATAAGTTAATTCCGTGCTACGATTTTATATGTAGCTAATATTAATTATTAACCTGTGTGGTTTACGGTTGCCTCTTAGAAGACAAAGAATTACTAGAACAAATGATCCCACGTAGGAGGAGAAAAATGTGAAGTTGTGAATGTAAACATGCATCAATATGTAAAACAAATTATTACAGAGACCACCACTGCAAGAGCCCTTGATGTGATTAGTCGCAGACTGTTTGTGGTGGGGCCAGCTGTGGCGGCGTTCCTCTGCTCCATATGAAACATAAAAGGAAGGTACAAGTGTGAATATTATTGACTTTGTTAGATTACACATAAAGCTATTGTTTGCTCTGATATTTACATCTATATTTGTATTGTTAAAAATGTACTGAAAGTTTTATAACAGTACAATGTTACATAATCAAGTAACAAGGAGTACTTCACCCAGTCCCCCGTTTGGGGTTCCCGGTGGTCTATGAGGAGATAAAGTAAGGCATGTTGTTAGAGGCGGCTAATATGAAGCTACGCATGAGGCTGGCAACCTCATCATATAAAAGAAACTGTTGCAGAAACCACTGCTCCAAATGAAAATGAATGCTTTGATGCAAGCTGTCTACAAGAAGGTCAGCTGTATTGATAGTCCCTGTCGGCCAGTGCCATGTAGTGGTATTTGCATGTGCTCGCAAGCTGTTATTGGGCTCCATATAAGGTGTTCCACTTATTTGACCTCGGTGGAAGGAGCATCATCATAACATCATCGAGTTCTGAGTACTTCAAGAGGTGGTGGCCAACAGTGCGCTGTCCGAGCAGTACGACACATGTCAGTTTTTCATGCACTAGCACGGAAAACATCGTAATATCTGACTAAGAACACTGAACATGTCCCAGCGAAAAGTTACTCTGATAAAAATCTTAACGTCGGAAAAATCGCATTGAAAATATCATATTGTATTAACAATGACATTGATCATGTCAAATTGACTGCATCGTAACATTAAAATGCTCATATTGTTTTAACAGTAACCTGAAAATTTCACAGTTACGCAACCGTCCTAGCGTGCGAGGTCAACAAAATACCTTCCAGGTGACTTAATGATAGGTCCGTGAGCGCAGAAATGTTTTTGTTATGTAGGCTTCGGTCTTATATACCGTCGAAACTGGGAGAGTAGGTGTTGAATATACATCCTGTATTGCAAAAATCAGCTTGGGAAAATCAATAGTTTTATTGATTTTTCCAAGAAATGAACTGGAGTTCTGTCGGTGGTGTGTACTGTGGCAACTACGACAGTAGTTTTTGCCAGGAATAACCTATGAGATATTAGGTAGAAGGTCTCTAGAAATTGGCTCGTTAAGAAAGAATAAAGACCTATTCGAGATAAGGACAAAAAGACGGGAATGCGAATGCTTTCCACTGGACAGTGTTTTCTAATTAATTATGGACAGAGTTCTGTTTCCCCACGACCTTAACTTCTGCCCTTAGATCCCGTAACAGAAAAAGCCCTCAACCTCATCTGAGTAGAAAAATGTTCCTATATGTGAATATGTAACACTGACAGCATGAGTAATACACTATCAAACTAGATAATGATCAAACGATTGTTGGGTTTATTAATTAAATAAACACACATATAGGGTTAGTAATGGTTAGAACGTGATGGAGGTAAAAGACGATTTACACAAAACATACAGATGAGATATTAAAATTGCAGGTAACTAAGTAATAGCTAATTAAGAATGAACTGGTGTAAAGCGAAATGATGATGATGTAATATGATACGTGTTACCAAAATGGTGAGTAATCTACATAGTCCATGTGTCTCTAAATGCTTCTCATGGATACGATGATTCCCGTGTCTGTATAAAATGTCCCAAGTTGTCATACGTTATGTCGAGTGGGGTATCCCTAAGCCGAGTACGTACTGATGAAAACAGTAGTCGTACTGAGAACGTTGACGATATATATATATATTTGTCTAATCTCCCGAGGGTGTCGTAAATTTACTTTGAGAGAGTCTTAGAAATAGTGGTCCGGTTTAGAGTGTAGAATGATGGTGAAACGCTCAGTGATAGAAATGTAGAGAGTAAGTAGTTGCTTCACAGAGTGCTGGAGGAGAGTAAAGACAGACTTATTTACGACAAATCGTTTTCTCAATCTACTCTTCAGGCTCTCCTGGTCAAACAATTATTTGCCAGTTTCCAGACACACATCTGCGCTCACACCGATTTGGTGCTTCAAACACACAGACGACGTGGATACAACTATCTTAAACAAATAGGGGAAATTTTGGGCTTTGGGTATTCCAACACAGTAACAATTAAGTTTATGTTGTTTATTAAAGTTAAAAAAACAATCACTACAATAATCATGTGTTTACATCAAAAAATTATCATAAGTACAGAAAAATGCAAATAACAAGGTAGGGAGGGGGTGAAGAAGATTAGTATCGTCTAAGCCCGTCCCGCTTATTAGACAAAGATAAACCCAGTCCAAAGATAGATAGTTATCAGGAACATAGGTACGTTAACCTAACAGTGAAGTTAATTACTCTGAAAGAGGTGTTTCAAAATTAGGTATGGGTGGTAGAAAGAATCCTGTTCTTCCCAACTGTTCTTCCCTTTACTAAGCAAATGAAAAGGAGGGGGGTTTAAACAGAGTTAACAAATTATCAACTATCCCACTTAAAGGAACAATGCAGGGTATACAGAAAATTATATTACCAGGTAAGCAAGTTAACAAAATGGTTACAAAAAAGATTAAATTTCCTGTCATTCATACACGCGCGTGAGGATCCACACTCATATATTCACACACTTACCGATTACCATCAGACAATCCAATAGAATTATATAAACAGCAATTACACTCTTGATACATGAAAAGGTCTGGTACTTCCGTGTCCCGCCCCAGATGTTGCGAGGTTTGCTGATAGCAACTATTCTCACTTATCGCCGGACTTGAAGCCTAAGAGTTATTGTGTTTTATTATATAAAAAGGAGTCTATGGGATGGCACTGACACAGTTCGACACAGGGGTGAAAATGAAGTGGTCTCTTTAATCTTCCGCTATGGTAAAATTCCTTCAATGCGTGATGATAGTAACTGACCGGTAAGTTTAGTACTCCAGTGAGGAAAAACTTAAGCCGTCACAGTTCAGGAAAACATGTACTCTCTCACAGTAGGGCAGTAAATCAAGTGTCGCTACTGGCACGGTTCAACTTCCAGTTTATCTTACAGAGTTGTAATTTTAATATGATGATTGTTCTTTAAATAGTCTTGGGTAGGCTTTCTTTCATGTAATTATGATAGCTAGGTCGCATTGAACCGCCACAAGATTAAATTTTAAAATGTTTCATCAATATGTCTGGAAGTTTTTTTAAGATGATTTCTTTATTGCTGGGATCGCAAAGGTGACGATCACTCTGTATGAAAGAAAAAAGACATGTAATATACCGAAAAATCAAATAACATTCTAAAGCGCGATGAATTTCCCGTTAAGACTATTTATATATATATATATATATATATATATATATATATATATATATATATATATATATATATATATATATATATATATGTATATATATATATATATATATATATATATATATATATATATATATATATATATATATATATATATATATATATATATATATTCGCGTATTTAATTATGTATTTAATAAACACTGCGCGAGTTCTAATGGTTAAAACACACATCTATAACTATAGGACTTAACTAAATTTATTAATTATAAATTCCTTCGCGACTTTAAAAGTTAATTAAAGCATTTCAGCCTCTATTATCTTTGTTGGAAATAATATAGCAGATATATCATTACATTTACAACTGGAACTATTGAGATGGTTTAGTTTAATAATTTAATAGATTTAAATTAACACAAAATCCAGTGAAATAGAATGAATGAACTAGACCACTGATCACTTTACACCATATATATTTTACCGTTTTGCACAGAAATAGAATTCACTGCAAATATATATAAAAATCCAGGGGAAAATCTATAACAAGATTTCAAATATAGCTAGTGCTTCTATCAAGGTCTGGCCAACGAGTGATAAAGTGTATTTCTACGTGGTCTGTATATATATAACTTAATGAAAGATGAGTGGGACATGAAGAATTTGACACCTTTTTAGATCTCAGGACACTTTTGGGGTACTGGCCGCCAGACTAAAGAGAGAAGCCGCCACTGGTCTTCGTATCTCCGCTCGCTGCTGCGATCGGTTCTGCGTTTAACACCGAGATGATAAATACCTGCAGGAACTTGCATCGCTCGTTTCAGGGACCACTACTGTCTTTGATCGAGGCGCTAGTCTTTCCTGAAATCCCCCGTCTGTGTCTTTGATCGTGGTCGCTACTATCTGTTTGATTCTGGCGCCGCCCCCTCTGGGCCAAGTTAATGAAAATACTGCATATGATTGCTCAAGAGATGTCCATGGGCGTGATTTAATCTCTCCTTAAATCAATGCGATGACCAGAATGAACGGTAGATACTCTGTCCACATATTAATCAGCAAACGTGTGGAACGGTTGCATAGCTAATGAGTCCAGGTGAAAAAAAATCCCGTTTGACGAAAGGTTACAATATTCGGGGCACTGATGTTATCCAAGTTGTCGCTACGAAGGTCGTACTATATCATCCAACACATCAGGGTCATTCAGGATCGGCTGAGTTCGTCTGTCACAATCGTCCCCTCTTTTGAGACATGAAAACCTCTTTTCATGTTTGATTTATGACGATGAAGCTGCCCTGAACGGTAGCTTTAGGATGATTGGTATCTTCAACTTCCTCTTCTTCCTCCGTAGTCCAGTTTCTACTCAGGAAATCAGCCCCGACATTCTGTCTTCCCGGAATGTATTCCACTTTGAAAGAATAAACGCTTAAAAGAAGGGCCCAACGCATGACCCTTGCGTTAAATTCTTTATTGGCACCAAGAAATGCTAACGGAGTGTGGTCTGTTTGCACTGTGAAAGATGTACCATAGAGAAACTCATGATGGCGTCTGATACCGTCAATCAGAGCGAGGCATTCTCTTTCGACTACGCTGTAGTTCCGTTCAGCTTTATTTAATTTCCGACTGCCATAGGCAACTGGAAATAGCATGTTCAGGTCACTGTCCTCGGCTTGAAGCAGTGTTGACCCGATGCCCTGACCTGACGCGTCGACCCGTAATACAAAAGGTTTCTTGAAGTCAGGCAACCTCAAAATGGGGTATGCAGACAACTGTCCTTTCAAAATGCTGTATGCGTGTTCGCACTTTTGATCCCACGTGACCTTATCCGGACGCCCTTTCTTTGTGAGGTCAGTCAGAAGTGCCGTCAGTCCGTTGAAGTTCTGGATGTACTTCTGATAGTATGCACATAGTGATATGAAGGAACGTACGTCTTTCTTCCTTCGGGGTCTCTTTGCTGCCACTATTTCTCCACGTTCTTCTTAATAGGCCAACTGCATCCGTGAGAAATAGTATGCCCCAGGAAGTCTAACTGTTCAAACCCGATGAGACATTTGCTAGGTCTGGTTGTGAGACCAGTTTCCTGTAGTCTCCTGAGGAGCATAGCAACCGTAGCAATATGTTATTCGTAAATTTCCGATGCAATTAATATGTCATCCATAAAATTATAGATATTTGGACTTTGCAAAGGTTCTAGAAGCTTCCTCATCATCCTGGTGAACACTCCTGGTGCGTTATGCAAACCGAATGGCATCACATTAAATGTGTAATGTCCTTCACTAGTGCTGAAAGCTAACAAAGGTTTAATTTCCTCCTTGACTGGTATTTGATAATAACCTTTACTGAGGTCAATCTTGGAGAAAATCTTTGCTTTGCTGAGCTTGATGAACAACTCAGAAACAGTTTGGAGAGGTTCGGGCTGGAATTCCGTTACAGCGTTTAGCAGCCGGTAATCTATACACAGCCGAACTTCCTTATTGGGCTTCTGCAACAGCACTACACTGGAACTACTGTAAGGAGATGTAAACTCACTGATAATTCCTGCCTGACGCAGCTTGTCTATTTCTCCGCGAAGTGCATCAGCTTTAGCGTACGGGATGGGGTAAACTCTAGTTCGAACAGGGGTCTCATTTGTTAATTTCATATCAAATTCGATGAGATTTGTTCGACCAGGTACATCCGTTAAGACTGCACTGTACTGTTTTAGTAGAGCCCTGGTTTCTGTTTGTTGTTCTGGTGAGAGATTGTCGCCGAACTTGACATCTTTAAAGGATTCTGTGGGTTGCAATGGATACTCCATGCAACCATCATCATCTTCCTCGTCTTCCGTTGCTATGGCGACAGCCAGGAGATGCTCGGAGGATGGCACTGGTGTCTCCAAATATTTCTTAAGGAGATTTACGTGGAAGACCTTCTCCTTTCCTTTTATCGAGATCTTGTAATTAGTACGTGAGATCTTTTTAAGGACGGTAAAGGGTCCTTGCCATCCGATGCGAAGTTTATTGCTTCCGGTTGGAAGTAGCAACAAAACTTTCTCCCCTGGTTGTAGTTCTCTCTCTTTTGCAGCTTTGTTGTATCTTTTAGCATGTTTAGCGCGGGCTTTCTTAAGGTTGGTAGTAGCTAGATCCCATCCTAACTTCAGCCTTTCCTTGAGCTCAGATACATACTTGCTTGCAGAGACGACTGTCTCGTCAGCCTTTTTGTCTGTCAGGGACCGAAGTAAGGCTTCTAGTGGCCCCTTAATAGGTCTGCCAAATAAAAGTGTAGCTGGCGCGAATCCCGTAGACGCTTGGGGTACCTCTCGGTAGGCGAATAAGGCAGCCGATATATATAGGTCCCAGTCTTCCGGTTTCTCCTGACCCAGCTTACGTAACATGGTGGTGAGGGTGCCGTTAAAACGTTCCACGAGCCCATTTCCGGCCGGATGGTAGGGACTTGTGTGGATATGTTTGGCCCTCAAGATCTTAAAGATCTCCTCCATTAACAGGCTACGGAATTGGGATCCATTGTCCGTGAAAACTTGTTGAGGGAATCCCAACCTTGTAAAAATTTGCACGAGGGCTTCTGCGACATGCTTGGAATCTGTGCATGTTAGCGGTATCGCTTCGGCCCACATTGTGCAAGTGTCGACTAAAGTCAGGATGAACCTGTTCTTTCTTTTGGTCCTTTCCAGGGGTCCAATGATGTCGACAGCAACCCGTTCAAATGGAGTACCCACTATTGGCATTTGCCCCATAGGTACTGGGGGTGTCAAGTGCTTTGGTGCTACCCGTTGGCACTGGGCGCAGGATTTCACATACCTGATAATGTCAGAGTTTATTCCTGGCCACCAATAGTGGTTTTTTATTCGCTGAATAGTGGCGTTTTGTCCCATATGTCCGCTAAAGGGAAGAGAGTGCCCCATTTCTAAGATCTGGCTTCTGTACTGCGTCGGTACTAGGAGCTGGTTATTCCCCGTGTCTGGGTTGCCCGTTCTACGATACAATACGCCGTCCTTAGAAAAGATGTCTCCGTTGTGTCTGGGGTCCTTAGCCATGGGCAGTTTTCTAAAGCAGGGCTCCAGAGTATGGTCCTTTTGTTGCGCCTCCTTCAGTTCATTCGGCAACAAATTTGGCGCAGGCTCCCTCTCCTTCTTGGCTTGCCCTCTTGTGGTTACCGCTGCCACAATCGGCTCCTTTGGTCTCCCAATAAACACATATCTACATCCCAGGATAACTGGGTAGATAGGATCATCCATAATGGCCGCTTTAATAACTCCTCTGACAAAGTCAGAGTGTATTTCTACCAGTGCGATAGGAAGCACCCTGGGTGCATCACTCCTGAAAACTCCACTAAGTTTGACGGTTTCCTCTGTCTCCTGACCGGGTTTGACTAGGTGCCTAGCGACAATACAACTAAAGCTTAGTCACAGTGTCAAAGAGACAAGTAGTTGAGGTACCATTCAAAATTACAGTTCCTCGCGTTGAGGGTCGGTCCCCCTCAGGTTGAGAATCACTGACATTGACTCTACCTTTCGAGGCTGTATGCAAACATCCGATGCGGTTTGGACCGGTTTGTTTGCCCTGATCAGACGTTCCTGGTGTAGGGGTCTTCCCTTTTCCTTGACCTTGGTGGCCGCGCTGCCACGTAGGCTTGGTGGGTTGATCAGAATTGTTGTTAGGGGGGTATCGGGTTTTTTAGAATTTGGATTTTTCCTGGGGAGGTCTCTGGGTATTATTTTCTCGTTGGTTATAATTCTGAGAGGAATTAGAGGAATAGGATGACTGCTCTAGATTTTGTTTACGAGATGGCTCATCTGTGGGTTTACGTTTAGTGCTGGGAAGTTCGGCCATTGCATTGGTAGAGCGTTCTGCCTTATTGAGGATGTCATCAAGCCTGACTGCGCCCTGTTCAGCCAAAAATCTACGGGTTTCGTTTGACAAAGTTGACTTTATCTGTTACACAAGAACAAGTTCAAGTAGTCCCTCATATGTAAGAGGTAGGTCAGATATTCAATGCACTTGGTCAAAAAGCCAGTGAGACGTGAAGAGAACTGTGGGAATGTTTCCGTGCTCTCTTTTCGGCTGTTTCTGAACATTTGCAGAAATTTTCGGGCGGTCATCTCAAACCGCTCTAGCAAGGCCTTTTTCAGCATGTCGTAATCATGTTGGTTGGTTCCCAGCTTTGTGTATACGTCATAAGCAGTACTTTTTAATGACGTTGAGAGTTTAAGTGCCCAGTGAGAACTCTCTAACCCATACAGATTTGCGAGCCTCTCGAATTTTTCTAGATAGCTGTCAATTTTCTCATTGGGACTAGGAAAAGACTCTAAAGCAAAAAACATCGCAGTTAATTGGGCGGATTGAGTGCTGGAGAGGTCCATTGACTGAGACTGGGGCGAAGACGGCTCTCCGTTATTCGAAGTAGAGGCGCCCCGACTCTCTAAAGCCTTAAGCGCCAGTTCATGCTGTCTTTCCCTGTCTCTCTCCTCGCGTTGTCTCTATTTCTCTCTTTCCCTGCGGGCTTCCAACTCTGCCTCAATTTTCTTGTGCTCCAATAGACGATCTTCCGCTTCTTTCCTATCTGCCCTCTCCTGTGCTTCTCTCCTCTCTGCTCTCTCTTTTTCTTCCTTCCTCTCAGCTTCTGCTCTTTGTTTCTCTTCCTTCCTCTCTGCTTCTGCTCTTTGTTGCTCCGCGTCATATATTTCCAGTTCCTGGTTGATAAACAGGTTCGCCGCTTCTGCGTCTAATCCTGCCTCTTTCGCTTCCAGCCTCAGGATGGATCTCATCTTTATCCTCTCTGCCATTGTCAAAGAATAAGATGTAGTATGACTAGAGAATAGTAAGAAAGAACACGAAGGGAAAAACTCAAAGCCGCTACGAGAAAAAAAACACAAAGTATAAATTTACTTGTGTTACCTCCTGTTTGAAATGTGCAAACTTATCGCTGCTATTATTGTCACTTAAGACTCTTAACGCAAGCTACTATGCCACTAAAATTGGTAAGTAACACTAGAAAAGAATCTACTTTTACTAACAGTAGAGAAAAATTTATATTAAAACAATTTAAAAGGAAAAAAAAATTTCCCTGCTGAATTCTAATTCCCGCCAAACTCGCCCCTGAGGAAAAAAAAATTTCCCCTAACATTTTTAATTCTCCGTCACAAAACTCGCCCCTGAAGTCAATTTATGAGAAGAGACGATGTTAACTAGACTTAAAAAGTCAGAACAAGGCGTCTTTGGCTAAGCTCAACTCTTTTTAACTTCAAAAAAACCTTTAGTGACTGTAAAACCAATCACGCAATCCCAGCAAATCTTATAAAGAAAAAATTTAATTTTCTCCGCCAGAGGATAATTTAGCTAACCGAATTTATGATTATCCGTACTTTCTACTGCTGTGGAAAGAAAACAACCTGTAAATATGCTGTGTGGACGACCCAAATACTAAAAGGCGTTGTCTAGGGGTGTAATTAATTATTTATTTATTTCCCTAAATCACAAAGACAGATCACTCACACTCTATCTAGTTAGACCCAGACTTAGATCAGACTCAAAATATCTTTATCCCGGCTATGCGATTGCCTCAAATGTAGCTCAAGATCCCAGGACCAGCCCACAAATATTGTCGTAATATTATTTTGAGAGAAAGAGTTTTAGAAATAGTGGTCCGGTTTAGAGTGTAGAATGATGGTGAAACGCTCAGTGATAGAAATGTAGAGAGTAAGTAGTTGCTTCACAGAGTGCTAGAGGAGAGTAAAGACAGACTTATTTACGACAAATCGTTTTTCTCAATCTACTCTTCAGGCTCTCCTGGTCAAACAATTATTTGCCAGTTTCCAGACACACATCTGCGCTCACACCGATTTGGTGCTTCAAACACACAGACGACGTGGATACAACTATCTTAAACAAATAGGGGAAATTTTGGGCTTTGGGTATTCCAACACAGTAACAATTAAGTTTATGTTGTTTATTAAAGTTAAAAAAACAATCACTACAATAATCATGTGTTTACATCAAAAAATTATCATAAGTACAGAAAAATGCAAATAACAAGGTAGGGAGGGGGTGAAGAAGATTGGTATCGTCTAAGCCCGTCCCGCTTATTAGACAAAGATAAACCCAGTCCAAAGATAGATAGTTATCAGGAACATAGGTACGTTAACCTAACAGTGAAATTAATTAATCTGAAAGAGGTGTTTCAAAATTAGGTATGGGTGGTAGAAAGAATCCTGTTCTTCCCAACTGTTCTTCCCTTTACTAAGCAAATGAAAAGGAGGGGGGTTTAAACAGAGTTAACAAATTATCAACTATCCCACTTAAAGGAACAATGCAGGGTATACAGAAAATTATATTACCAGGTAAGCAAGTTAACAAAATGGTTACAAAAAAGATTAAATTTCCTGTCATTCATACACGCGCGTGAGGATCCACACTCATATATTCACACACTTACCGATTACAGCATCAGACAATCCAATAGAATTATATAAACAGCAATTACACTCTTGATACATGAAAAGGTCTGGTACTTCCGTGTCCCGCCCCAGATGTTGCGAGGTTTGCTGATAGCAACTATTCTCACTTATCGCCGGACGTGAAGCCTAAGAGTTATTGTGTTTTATTATATAAAAAGGAGTCTATGGGATGGCATTGACACAGCTCGACATAGGGGTGAAAATGAAGTGGTCTCTTTAATCTTCCGCTATGGTAAAATTCCTTCAATGCGTGATGATAGTAACTGCCCGGTAAGTTTAGTACTCCAGTGAGGAAAAACTTAAGCCGTCACAGTTCAGGAAAATATGTACTCTCTCACAGTAGGGCAGTAAATCAAGTATCGCTACTGGCACGGTTCAACTTCCAGTTTATCTTACAGAGTTGTAATTTTAATATGATGATTGTTCTTTAAATAGTCTTGGGTAGGCTTTCTTTCATGTAATTATGATAGCTAGGTCGCATTGAACCGCCACAAGATTAAATTTTAAAATGTTTCATCAATATGCCTGGAAGTTTTTTTAACATGATTTCTTTATTGCTGGGATCGCAAAGGTTACGATCACTCTGTATGAAAGAAAAAAGACATGTAATATACCGAAAAATCAAATAACATTCTAAAGCGCGATGAATTTCCCGTTAAGACTATATATATATATATATATATATATATATATATATATATATATATATATATATATATATATATATATATATATATATATATATATATATTCGTGTATTTAATTATGTATTTAATAAACACTGCGCGAGTTCTAATGGTTAAAACACACATCTATAACTATAGGACTTAACTACATTTATTAATTATAAATTCCTTCGCGACTTCAAAAGTTAATTAAAGCATTTCAGCCTCTATTATTTTTTTGGAAATAATATAGCAGATATATCATTACATTTACAACTGGAACTATTGAGATGGTTTAATTTAATAGATTTAAATTAACACAAAATCCAGTGAAATAGAATGAATGAACTAGACCACTGATCACTTTACACCATATATATTTTACCGTTTTGCACAGAAATAGAATTCACTGCAAATATATATAAAAATCCAGGGAAAATCTATAACAAGATTTCAAATATAGCTAGTGCTTCTATCAAGGTCTGGCCAACGAGTGATAAAGTGTATTTCTACGTGGTCTGTATATATCTAACTTAATGAAAGATGAGTGGGACATGAAGAATTTGACACCTTTTTAGATCTCAGGACATTTTTGGGGTTCTGACCGCCAGACTAAAGAGAGAAGCCGCCCCTGGTCTTCGTATCTCTGCTCGCTGCTGCGATCGGTTCTGTGTTTAACACCGAGATGCGAAATACCTGCAGGAACTTGCGTCGCTCGTTTCAGGGACCACTACTGTCTTTGATCGAGGCGCTAGTTTTTCCTGAAATCCCCCGTCTGTGTCTTTGATCGTGGCCGCTACTATTTATTTGATTCTGGTGCCGCCCCCTCTGGGCCAAGTTAATGAAAATACTGCATATGATTGCTCAAGAGATGTCCATGGGCGTGATTTAATCTCTCTTTAAATCAATGCGATGACCAGAATGAACGGTAGATACTCTGTCCACATATTATTCAGCAAACGTGTGGAACGGTTGCATAGCTAATGAGTCCAGGTGAAAAAAAATCCCGTTTGACGAAACGTTACAATATTCGGGGCACTGATGTTATCCAAGGGGTCGCTACGACGGTCATACTATATCATCCAACACTTCAGGGTCATTCAGGGTCGGCTGAGTTCGTCTGTCACAGAGGGTACTGTTCAGACTGGGTATCTTCACGAAATGTTAGTAATATGTAGACTCATTATGTAGTCGTGATTCATAAAGTATACTTTAGAGTCTGCTTCATAGAATGCGCTTAAGAGTGTGTTGCCCTTGGTATAAGTATGAGATTCCACTTTTGAGCTCTTTAGCGTGACTTCAGATAAAAATGATCTTTCGAGTGATTTGAACTTGTGATAACTCTGTATTGAACTTGTAAGCCAGCAGTATATGGGTGACGAAAAATGCTTCGTCCACCTTCTGACTTGTGGGTGAGACAATATTCCTTTTTAATTGAGGAATGAAAGATGTCCTGTGGCGAATTCTGCTAGCCAAATGTCCGTTTTTGATAACTTATTTCTGGTTAGACGTCACTCACGTTGCGTGTAGACTCAGACTTCTGATGAACTGAAAGCACACAAAAGTCTTCGTAAGTTTTTCATATTTAACATCACTGGCTGACTTTCATTTATACTACTGCTCATTATTGATCTCTCTCTGAGTTCAATTCTAATGATGTTAAATATGTGTATGAGAATGTGTGCGCATGGGAGACTGTAATGATGGTAAAGGTAAAGTATGAACTATTAATGACCTCCTATCATCCTATCATTTTCTATGAAAATCTTCTGATTTTATTAATTGAAACTCTATCTTTCGCACATTTAGCTGTGAGGTTAAAATAAGCAAAGAATAGGAAAATGCATTAATAATCTGTATAAGATCTACTATCGTTCTTTTCCTACATCTCTCGTATGTTATTTTCTCCCACATTTGTGCTCTTTCATCCCACATTTGCTATCCCACATTTGCTATTTCATCGTTTTGTTTACTCGCCACCGGTATCTGGAGAACCGCATTTGTTATTTCATCGGTGGTATAATAAAGTCTTTTGATTGAGTCCCTATACCTGACATCATCGTTTGAAGTCCACATTGCACCGTGATAAATCTGGTGAAAATACATCTGGTCAACCAAATCAGACATCTGAGCATTATACAATTTCTGTGGACTGTTGTTATCTTTGTTGCTCGGCCGCTGTCCATACAAGCGATGGGTCACCACATTGGACGCCCAGCTTGACCAGGTGAAAGCATCTCATGCTGGCGACTATGGGCGATAAACAATCAAAGAGTGCCGCCAACACGCGGAGCGATAGACAATCAGAGAGTAATGTGACAGCACTTTTGCATTGGCCAGCCAAATTTGTCAGGCAAGCCAGGCAACGAAAGTTGGTCACGAATTACCCCACCCACTTTTGGAGTGACAGTGGACAAGAGCGATCATGGGAATGAGTGACCAGGGGGTCTCTTAGGTATTGGTTGTATGGGCGGAGTTGTACGTCACCGGTCCAAGGAACCCACATTGGAATTATTAGAGATATAATATACCGCGTAGCTCGCTAGAGAGAGGAGTCCAGTGTTACATTGTGAGGTAGAGATTAAATCCCTAAAACGCATAGCCTAAATACACGTGTTTTATTCAGAGTGGATAATAATTCATTTATGTGGGGAATTGTGTTCTTAAAGGATTTTGCGAAGGAAAAAAGAAGGTTAGCAGATCTTATACAGATTATTAATACATTTTCTTATTCTTTGTTTATTTTAACCTCACAGCTAAATGTGCGAAAGATAGAGTTTCAATTAATTCTTGTCATTACTGATTAATAAAATCAGAAGATTTTCTTCTAAGATGATAGGATGATGTCTTCGTATGTCATCCTATCATCTTAGAGGAAAATCTTCTGATTTTTATACTACATATGAAGACATGACATGCAGAGTTCTTTAGGAAGGACAGGTTACAGAACCGTTTGGGATTTGAACAGGAGTGCGACAGGGATGCCTCTTGTCTCCATTTCTTTTCTTACTAGCAATAGACTGGGTTCTGAGATCATCGACAACACACAACAGAAATGGAATCCAGTGGACTCTGACTAAGCAGTTGGATGATTTGGATTTTGCTGATAACTTGGCTCTTCTGTCCCATAACCGTAATCATATGCAGGACAAATTGAAAACACTCGATGAGAGGTCACAGCAATTGGGTCTGAAAATATACAGGGAAAAGACAAAAATAATGAGAATAAATGCAGGTAATGATAGCAGGGTTGAACTTGAAGAAACCCCAATACAAGATGTAGAATCGTACACATATCTTGGCGGTAATAAAGACAAAGTTGGAGGGACAGACAGCGATATCAAAATAAGAATACAAAAGGCAAGAGGAGATTTCATTGCATTGGGAAATATATGGAGATCAAGAGAAATCGTACCCAACACGAATATAAGAATCTTCAACTCAAATGTGAATTCAATCCTATTGTATGGCTCTGAGACATGGAGAACAACAACGACAACAACCACAAATCTGCAGACTTTCATAAATGGGTGCTTGCGTAGAATAGAGGGATTAAAATGCTATGACAAGGTTACCAAAGTGGAACTGAGGACAAGAACTAGATAAGTGCCAGTGAAACAAGAGATGAGAAGAAGACGATGGCGATGGATTGGACACACACTGAGGAGACCTGTTGATAGCATTACAAGGCAGTCCTTGTTCTGGAACCCCCAAGGCAAGAGAGGCAGAGGTAGACCAAGAAGCACATGGAGAAGATAGCTGGAGATAGAGGTGAAAATTATGAGGAGAACGTTTAAAGAACTTGAGATGATGGCACGTGACAGGAGGACTTGGCATGTGTTTGTTGAAGGCCTATGCTCCTTTGGGAGTGGAGGGTTATGAATGAATGAATGATAGGATGATAGCAGGTAATTAATAGTTCATACTTCACCTTCATCATCATCACAGTCTCCATTGTGCACACACTCTCATGCACAAGATATTTAACATCATTAGAATTGAACTCAGAGAGAGATCAATAATGAGCAGTAGTATAAATGAAAGTCAACCAGTGATGTTAAGTGTGAAAATTTACGAAGACTTTTGTGTGTCTTCAGTTCATCAGAAGTCTGAGTCTACACGCAACGTATCTGACGTCTAACCAGAAATAAGTTATCAAAAAACGAACATTTGGCTAGCAGAATTCGCCATAATCATACATGCCACACGCTATGGTTTACCCATAATCTGTACAGGGTTTTTGCGTTTTCAGATGTGTACGGCCCGTACATACCATCTGTATGGGTTTTTTCGCCTAATTATTAAATATACATATAAATCGACCGTCTTGTGCCACTACCGTAGCCGTAATTTGCGTCATGAGATTCAGCGAGATTTTAAGCCAAGTGGATAAAAAAAAATATAACTAATGAAAATCAAGCTGCAATTTTTCAATTGCCGCGGGATGTGCAGTAGTTTGCGTGGCGTGTTCATTCACAATTTTTCGCTAAAGCTAGCGCGAGGTTACTGATTTTGTGAACGATTACGCAGCACTGAGTTATTTTTTTAGTCGAGCCTATTGTTTAGGATTAATTTCCAGTTTAGTATTGGTAAGTAATTCTTTAAAAAAAAAATATTGCAATAACATTGTTTAGATGAAGTTAGATTTAACTGTCAGATAACTTAGGCCTATGCTTTCTTTTCCCCTAAGGTTTAGCATAATTTATTATTTACGGCTGCTTAAAAAAAAAGTGGATACCACTAAAAATTACTGGATTTCACTAAAACTTGTAGAAAGAGCGTAAGAAATGTAAATTTGAATAATAATATAATACAAATAATGGGTAGGCCTAATATCGGAATGACGGTCGCCGAATGCTCCGCATGTATTTTCGTACCATTTAGTAACCCTAAATCTAAATGGTACGAAAATACATGCGATTTCTAACTATCGGCATCCGATATTACCAAATTATGAAACTGAAAAAAAAAAAAAAACACAAAAGCAAGGCAAATTTGCATCTTAACCCGATCAGAGAAAAGTTTATTTGGAGCTACTTCTCGTCTTAGTTTTAATTTCGTTTCTTTAAAAAAAAACAATGCGATTTTGCCTTGGGTGATCATCATTACGGTCAACTAATGATTTATATTTATTAAATAATTAATTACTATCAATGTTTGATTGACACTAAAAGTCGTATGGGTAGGTCTATTTAAAGCTACCAGTTGGGCTATAACGGCTATTTCAATTATTGAACTTCGGTAGAAAATATATAATATTGTGCCAGTTTATATCTTCATTGCTAGATTTAAAAAAAAAATATATATATATATATATATATATATATATATATATATATATATATATATATATATATATATATATATTATATATATATATATATATATATATATATATATATATATATATATAGGCCTAGGCTGTATATTAGATTTAAGATTCCTAAACCTAACCCATAACGCTTATTACTGGTCTCTTTAGATCTATACTTTTATAAGGCACTATAGAACACACACAAACTGTTCTTCATTTCCACCATAAATTGTATTAATTTTGTTTGCAGAAATAGACTAAATGATGATACAGTCACAGCATTTCTACAATGCAAAATAAATTCTAACTCTTGTTGTTTAGGTTTTAAAGCAAGTGAAGACATGTTTAAAAAGGCAAATGGCGCATGTCACTATGATGGTGCAGAATTATCTAATTGAATATATTTTTACATGAATTAACTCTTTTGTTACGTTTTTCAGTCTTTGTACAGGGTTTTTGGATTTTTTGTACAGGTTTTTCATGTCTGAGGTGTGGCATGTATGCATAATACATCTTTCATTCCTCAATTAAAAAGGAATATTTTCTCACCCACAATTCAGAAGGTGGACGCAGCATTTTTCGTCACTATATACTGCTGGCTCACAAGTTCAATACATAGTAATCACAAGTTCAAATCACTCGAAAGCTTATTATCTGAAGTCAAGCTAAAGAGCTCAAATGCGGAATCTCATATTTATACCAAGTGCAATACACTCTTAAGCGCATTCTATGAAGCAGACTCTAAAGTATATTTTATGAATCGCGACTACATACGCAAGATAATGAGTCTACATGTCACTAACATTTCGTGAAGATATCCTGTCTGGCCAGTACCCTCGGGATATTAGACAACAGACTTTTTTTTTTCATATGACAGCTATTAACTGTTGATCAACACTACAGAGATAAACTCAAACAGTGAAGGAATGTGTGTATATATATATATATATATATATATATATATATATATATATATATATATATATATATATATATATATATATATATATATATATATATATATATATGTATATATATATATATATATATATATATATATATATATATGGTGTCGGGCAAAAATAAAGCACAATATATAATGCACGAAAACAAGTACAGCTGTGAGTATAATTCACAAGTAATGTTTAGATACCCATGCAGGATGTTAGTGAATGATATGCCACGTGCGAAAATTGAGCTGCACTAGTTTTTAACAAATCGGGTGGGTGGATCGTATGAAAAAATTAATTCACTCCAACACGTGAATTGCGAGAATTAAAAAATTTATGAACTATGGTTTTCGTTAGTCAACATAAAGCCCTACAACATGCGCGTAAAACTTACTGTTAGCATTTACTGGCAACAGATGCCACGACTCAGTAACGACGAACGACATCAGGCGATCGGCATGCTCGGAGGTTGGCTGCAGTCCGGGCGGTGGCTCGTGTGCTTAGTCCATTATACCACTATTTATCGACTGGTACATCGTAACCAGACCATAGGTAGTGTCGATGATCGACCACGGCCAGGTACTCCACGAGCGACCACATCCAGACCAGACGTGGTCATACAGCGAGCTCATCTACAGGACCACTTCCTGCCTGCTTCTGTATCGGCTAGGAACTGTATTGGGACTCGCGGAGCACCAATCAGTAGTCAAACTGTGCGGAGAAGACTCGCTGAATACAACATTAGATGCCGAAGACCATACAATGGCCAAGTTCTTACTGCCCAACACAGACAAGCTCGTCGTGACTGGGCTGCCAATCGCGGAATTTTTGGTCGTCGACCTTGGCGAGACGCCATCTTTTCTGACGAATCCCGATTCTGTATCGGCCATGCAGATGGCAGAATGCGTGTTTACAGAAGAAAGGGCGAAAGATTCCATGATGACTCAGCACCCGCACCCTGAAATCGACGACAGTTGATGGATGCGTTTGTGAACGGTGATTGAGTTTTTGGGAAAGTAAAAAGAGTGTAGAGAAATAGTTGGGAAAATATGAATGGATTTGTATGGAGGCTGTTTGTCTTGGTTGGGGGGAGATGATATGAGTGGAGTGGTGCTTTGAGCGAGGGGAGGAAGGTCCGGAGTCGGTGTTGATAGATGAAAGTGTTTGACTTAGAGTTGGGAAGGAGAAGTGCGCACGAGAAGGTTTTGATGGATGAAAACATTTTTGTGGAACGCACTGAGTTTGATTTTGAACGGGGAGAAAAAAAAATGGAAGAACCCACTAAGTGTAGGTCAATTAATATGAAACAAATATAAAGGTATGTTATAAGGCACTCGTAGGAAATAAAGAAGTAGAACACTAGACAACAGAAAAACAACAGACATGAGTGGCTTGCTTACTATGCTAGGCGGTGTTGTCGCACGGAAGGTCCAGGGTTCAAATCCTGAATAAGCCACTCATGTCTGTTGTTTTTCTGTTGTCTAGTGTTCTACTTCTTTATTTCCTACGAGTGCCTTATAACATACCTTTATATTTGTTTCATATTAATTTACTGTTTACAGGCCTCGTGGTTTCCCTTCCTTATGTGTTAATAGTGTAGGTCAACGGGATCGCTGAACAATAAATAAAAAAGGTTGTGAAGTCGCGATTTTGGCGAACAAGCCACTGGAGATGGTTGATAGTGTAGTTACAGGCTAATAGCAAGTTATTTTGCCGTGCAGAAAGAAAGACGATGTCGCCATTTTTGTGAGAATTGAGTTAACAAGATTGTCAAGGTTGTTTTGCGAAAACAGTACAGGTATGTAGGAAGATGTACTAGCAAGATAGACAGTAGCTAGGTCGGAACAGTGAACAGTGACTAATTGAGATAAACGAAACAGCCCTAGTAGTCAGACCAGTAATTATTTTATAATAAATACCTCAAAACTAGTTCATCAGACTAAAAGGGGTTTTTCATCATGAGTTGAAGTAACAAAACCCGGCTACATAAGTTTTTCTAAGATGAGATACAACAGACATAGCAGACTGTGCATATAGAAGGATTGAAAGAAGGGAGAAGAGAAGTTATTATAAGTTGTGATTATGACATTGTGTATTTTGTGAGAATCACCCGCCTAGGTTGAAAAATTAGGCGTGAAGCAGTTTTATTTCAATGAACTGTTGTTATTGGATGATTACTGAAAATTAAACATCATCTTTGTTATTCACCACTTGGTTTAGTGCAGTACTTTAGATGGAGATTCTTCACCCAACAGTGTTTTCGTATGATGTCCTATCATATAGAGTAAAATAACTGAACATCATCAGCACTGTACTGTCTACTGTTCTGGGGTAGTGAGACGAACACACTAAACGAACACTAAAAAAAATGCAACAGCAACCACACCATCATGGCCACATGGTGGTGGAAAATGGTGCCGGTGACCAGCCCCACACGGGTGGTAAATTATCATCATCGCCCAGATGTCTACTGTTTTGAGAAAGCCGCAAACCAATACGCACCAGATAACAAGTGGTAAATGATACCATTGACCAGCTCTACAGTAGCAACGAAGACAGCAAACGAAGAATCCAGTTAGTAGTACTAATACCTAGTGACCAGTCCGCACCAGACAAATTTAAAAGCAACGAAAAGTGGTTCTAGAGACTAATTACAGAAATTTTGCTGATAAACATATATATGTAAAAACAAGGAAGAAAACCAGCATATTGATTCTCCGCCAGATAATAGGTAGTAAATGATGCCAGTGAATAGTCTGCACCAGACAGTGAAATAGAGACACATAAAGATTTACGTAAACAAGAAGAATATCCTTTTTCAAGACTCAAGTACACAGAAAGAACGTCGTATATCAAGGAGCAAATCGACAACCTACATCCAATCATAGCAAGTATTACACGAAGAGAAGACCTGCGTTCTGAAAATACGAGATTATTTAAATTCTTTTCACCCTGAACCAACGATAGATGATCCTACAATGTGCACCAACAATCAAATAAATAAGGCATGCCGATCGCGCGTAAGTAGTTAAAACTATAGACAAGACCGTGTGCGAGACAAAAATACTATATTAACAAGACACAGCTATTCCAAACAAGCAAGAAAGAGCATAGCACCGAACATTTAGATATTAATTAATTATAAGTTATGTATTGTTTATTATTATTTCACATCTGTTTATATTTAAATCACATATAAACCTTATCATTATATTTTAGACTTGATTAGAGTGGTTAGATTTGTTTTCAGGTAACTAATACAAAATTTTTCCAGGTATTTGACTATACTAACAATTACAGGTCCTGTATCATGCAGCAACATCAGCCAAATCTGGGCGTTGACCCGAACGTTGCTGTTATACAGCAAGTTGTTAGAACCCTAGCAACCATGGAGGGTAATGCTAGGTTCCAAAATATTAGAAGCATAGTAATGCCTTACTCTGGTGACCCTAAGTCATGCAGACAATGGCTTTTAGATATTCAAAAATATTGTACTTCTGCCAATATGGAGCAGGCAGATTATAAACAAATTGCATATCTTTCCTCGCAAGGATTAGTGACCGATTTTATAAGAAGACGTTTAGAAACGTTCCCTAATGAAACATGGGAGGAGCTAAGGAAAGAACTTGTTCAGGCTTACTCTCAGATTACAGACAGTACATATGCGTGGACACTTCTCCGCCAAATACAGCAACAACCTCAGGAATCAGTGCAAATGTTTAGTGACAGGTTGTTGAACCTCGCAGAGGAGGTCTTCATGGGTCAAGACATAAATCAACAAGAAGTTGAAAAACAACTAGTCGGCATATTTGTAGATGGGTTAGATGGAACGCCGATAAAGTTACACTTGATTCGTAAAGATCCCCAGAGTTTGAAACAGGCAGTCGCACTAGCTGTGGGAGAGGGAAATATCAGAAAACGTTTGGACCTAAGACTGGGAAGAGCTAGGACATATGAACAAAGGGAAAGAAGAGCCCATATAGATAGGGTTCTGTCAAAGAAGAGGAGTCAGAAAGAGGGAGAGGGAGAAATGCACCTGATATAACAAGAAGGGGAGAACACAGACTACCTGTGTGTTATATTTGCAATAGGGTTGGGCATAAGTTTTACTCATGCAGCTATAGGCCGCAAGAGCCTCAACAACCAGACGAGAGTACAAAATGGTATACGGCCAAAGAGTACAATAGTAGCAAAAGAGCTATGATGCCGAAACATTGGCATAGCCGAAACAAAAGGAGGTATAGAGTAAACAACAATATTAATACTACAGTACGAATGGTACAGGACAAATATCGACAACAAATATACGTAGGATATCACAACGGGAAACAGATAGAAGACAGGAGAAAAGATAAAAAGAATGTAAGAAACATAAGAATTAACCAAACACAATAGTGGATCAACTCAGAGGAAGGACAAGGATATGTTGGTACAAGTGGAAGACAACCACAAGTGAACATGATAGGAAGGGCACATGTTAGGTATAACCACCAACCATACCACAGACAATGGACCAGAGTACACCATCGTGCAAGTTGGTTTGACAAGAAAAGACGGCAACAACAAACATGTCAAGAATACAGAAATAGGAAGATGAATTGGGATGGTTCAGTTGTAGACAGGAACAGACAACATGCACATAACAGGAGAAACATCTGAACAGAATGCGAACGGGAGAAATGGAAATATAACACATATCAGCATAAACAGAGATACCATATGACATGTAATAACAGTGAGAGGACACTCAAAAGTCTCAACAGCAACTATGGATCAGGACACTGGGATAGCTTGAAAAGAAGAGGAACTAGAATAGCTGTGAGGAATTTTGTGTCAGAAATTAAGAAAGGAAGGATATTGGAAATAAACAACATCAATGTTGGTAACCTACAGAAGTGCCGAATAAGAACACAGAACGGTTGGAAAATGGAGGTAGAACCACTAGGAGTGTGGAGAAAGATAATAGGATCTTGCCATCAAAATGTCACAACAAAAGAAGGTAATAGGAATAGGCAATGGACAAGTCAAGTTAGAACAAAAGTACAGAAACAGGAAAACATACAGAGAGACAGGGTCAGTGTTGGTACACAAATAGAAACAACTACGAGTATGGGCACACAAACAGTGGTAGTACTACAACATAGAGTTAACAACAAGATATACAGAGAGCAGAAGAAAGTGGATCCAAGGAAGCAGGACAAGATAGGAATCAAGAAGGATGTAGGCACACCATTCAGACTCAATGCAGTGTTAGAAGAGAAAAAGCACACAAAAGAGAATGGAATACAGAGAGTTAACAGTGTAACAGAATGGATGGAAAGGATCAAAATACCTGAACCAAGTATAGAGCAGTTGAGGAAAGAAATAAAAGCCATCCTTGGAAGAACTAAACCAGACATTGTGATACTAAAGGAGGTACAGAAAATTCTTGAAGGAACGTTTGATATAGACTTATCAGAAAGAAAGGAAGAAATCTACAAGTTGTCGTAGACGAAATAGAGGACGATAGACCGATGGATGTAAGAGGCTATATAAGGAGTCATAGTATGTATAGTATGAGAGACAGAGTTGAAGAAAGATGTACACGGATTCCCACTAACACACCACACTACCCGGAAGGACAAAAGCAACACAACAATACACATGAACGGATAGGGACACGCAGGAATGAAACAATATTAAAGTATAGTGAATGGAATCAGTCTAACACGATAGGAGACAACTGGAGAGGAGGATAGGAAGATGACTATGGAGAAACATCAACAAGTAGTCAGCGTCGCACAATGGCAGGAACGCACACGGAACCTAGGACAACATCTACTCAGTTCACCCCAAAACCCAAAAAGACATACGAACAAGAAGAACAAGAAATCGCAGAAACACCAGAAGAAGGTGGAAGAATATTACAAAAGGAAACTCAAGAAAACGCGCAGTATGATAATATTTTAGAAGATACGACTGGAATAAGGAAGCAATGGAATAATGTTCAAACAGAAATAGATGCACCGTACAAACATACGAGAGCGGCAGAACAAAGAAGCAGAGCACAGGAGCAGCAGCAATTACAACAAACGGAACAACAACAAGAGACGAAACAGCAAAGAGTTGGAAGTTTAACTCAGAACATGGAGGATACATCAGCTAAAAATTCAGATACGCAGGAAGAGATGGAAGAAGAGAATATAAGAGAGACAAAAAGACAGCGATCGTCGTCATCAGACGATTCATCGGTTTATAGTAGGCATCTAGCAAATTTGAGACATGTAGAAGAAGTCAGATTTAGAAGGAAGAATAAAGTAAGAAACAGTGGTGCACAGGAGAATAAGGAAGATATAAAGGCACTTCTTCAATATATCGACAGGAAGTTTGAAGAATTGAAAAAGGAGAAGCGTAGTGTCGTGGAATATTCTAATCCACATATATAAATTATCAAGTAAATATAAAGCCTAATAAATACATATAATAAATAAAGGAAGAAGAATGGTAAAGAACAGTGCTGTCACAATGACAGTACTCGAAATCCCCCTTCTTTTCTACTTCGTCGGCAAATTGTAACGCTTTCACGTTGATATTAAAGGCCTTCTGCAACATACACGCGTTTCCCAAACACACAATAAAATGTGCTGCCTTTCTAAGAAAAACCTTGAAATATGCAAGTTGACCTAAATTTTAAATTCCATTCATGTCTTTTTCTACACTATGTTACCAAAAACAAAAGACAGATGGACTAAAGGATAGCGAGAAGGGAGAGGCAGAAAGCCGAACACTAAACACGCGTCGCGCGATACACAAATGCTGCGATCACGCGTGTAAGGCCACATGCACTAACTTTTTCGGACGGTCGGTGATAATTTTACTACCCTTCCCAGAGTTTGGTTTTTAAACCTGAAAAACGCTTGTTGGGGTAACCTGACATTCTACTGTTTTATGTCCGAAATCCTGACATTAGTCTGACAGTACAGCAGGACAGGTGGCGGTTCTCACATAAAAAAAAAAAATAAAACAACTACACGACTATCCTAGAAATTGCATATTTTGAACGCAGCCACTTAGCTCTTTTAAATTTGGATATTTGGGCTCCTTAGGGTTTGCTGACAAAGAATATGTACAACGTTATGCAAATATTCTAGGAATTAACAAGTTATAGCCAAAATAAAATGATAGTGCTGTCAGACAACACCCAAAATCAGAATCGCTCAGTGGTAGATTTTTTTTCACCACCATTGTACGGGAAATGGGCCACAAGTTACATTTGAACTGATTGGCTGGAATGATATGTAAGGCTAAACACGATTAGTCGGGCTATAAAGGCTATCCTTGGTTGTTAGGGGAGACGTAGGAAGTTAAAATTTTTTCAAATACTTGTCGAAACGTGGCTCCATTGGCTAGACTCGCTGATATACTCACTTAGGAGCGTTAGTTCGAGACCACTAGTCAAATAAGCTTGATAAAGCAACAGTGCGTTGAAGCCAGCTCATATTTTGCTAAATAAAAGCCTGGAACATAAGCAGATGGGAATTTGTGCCAGTAGTTGTGCCAGAATTCATTGCTAATCAACGTATCTGTGTTTGTTTCCATGAATTGTGGGACCGTGGTCTTGATGGTACTGAGCAGCACCTGGTCAGAGCTTTGCTGAATCCAGAGTCGGACAGCATACTCCTTGGTCTTTTTAGCTATCAGTGAGGTGTCTCCAGAGCCCAGGGGAGAATTCGAGCAGAGGAGTCCTCTCCTGCCGCCATCACGCAAGATAAGCTGATTTGGCCAGCTGAGCTCAACATTATGTCCCCTCATCTTGAAATGACTTTGTAAAAATAACATTCAGAGGGGAATTTAATTGTCTTAATATCAGGAACTGAGAACATCTCCAATACTAGTCCCAAAAGACAAACTATTGAAGTCATGATGACAAATACCAACAGAGCTTGAACAAAACAAAACCAGTATTACCTCATATTACTACTACACAACTGACACACATAGGATATTTTTAATAATATATGTCACTACAATATTCATATTGATAAAGTCTGTACATATACTTGTAATTAAAATTGATTGTGATTCCTGGTTCCTTTGTATTTGAATCAGGACACATATACCTTTATGACAACAATGAATACATATTGTTATTTGAAAAGTTATCAGTGACTCCTTAAGATATTCTCATAGAGTGTTATATGTATGTGAGTGTCACAGTGTTGTCAAGAGTAGTGGATTAAATTAAATTGTTTATCTGTCTGTTGTTGTGACTTACACTTCATCATACACATACCCTAGACACATAACGTAGTCATCACACTATTCCAGAATAATTCTGACTGAGATATATAGATATGTGGCAGCAAGTAAGGTTATCTATAATACACTACTCTCATTAGATATAGATACCTTCACAGCTGATCTCAGTCAGTACACTAAGTCCCCCTATAAATATTTATAACATCCCACTTCACCACATATATTGGGGGCTCGCTCTTGGGATTTTGAATCTTTCACTATTAAAAATATTGGGGGTAATTCACTTCAGGGAATATAAGAATTAAAAGGTATCCTTGGGTGGAATTAAATAAGGTTGAGCTCACGGTGCCTGTGTTGTCCATTAGATATATAGGATTAGATGGGCAAGTTATGGTTGCCTATGTCACTACGGAATGTGACAAATTTATTGAACGCGAAGAAAGAAGATTAGAAAAAGAGGCCGAAAGAAAGTTAGAGGCTGAGACTAAGAGGTTGCAAGCTGAGGCTGAGACTAAGAGGTTGCAGATTGAGGCTGAGGCTAAGAAATTGGAGGCAGAAAGAGAAGACAGAAGACAGGCTGCAGAAAGAGAAGAGAAGAGATTAGCTGCAGAAAGGGAAGCAGAAAAGGGGGAGAAGAGATTACAAAGGGAACATGAGTTACGACTAAGGGAGTTTGAGTTTCAGGGCCATGCTCCTGAAAATGGTGCCAGTCCCTTTGCCTCTGATGCCACTGCTAGCCAAGGAGCCTCAACCTCAGCTATGAATTTTCATTTAGATCATTTTGTTGAGAAAGACGATGATATAGAGAGCTACCTAAATAGGTATGAACTATTAGCTACCACGTATGGGTTAGAGAGAGAAGGGTGGAGCTTAAAGTTATCTCAGGGACTTCGTGGGGCAGCTTATGAAGTTTTTGCAAAAATGAGCAGAGGTGATCAGGAAAATTATGACATGCTAAAGCAGGCTCTTTTGTTAAGATATGAAAAGAATGCAGAATTCTATAGGAAAAAATTTAGGAATGCTAAACTACTGTCAGGTGAAACCTATCACCAGTTCTCTGCACGAATAGAGACATACTTGGAGAAATGGACTTCTCTGGGGAAAACCCAAGATCTTAAGGAAATGGTCCTTATAGAGCAACTAAGAGAGTCCATGGCTCCAGACCTGAGAAAGTTTCTCATGGAACAAGGTGCAGAGAGGCTGGGTGAGTTGCTAAATGTTGCTGAAAGGTATCAAGCAGCTCAAGCAGAGGTAACAGGTAATAAAAAAGAAACAGGTGGACAACTTTAGGGCACCACAGAACTTTAATAAATTTGATCCTAAGGATCAAAATAAAGGTAAGCACCAATTTGATAGGCCACGGTATGAAAATAAAAATAAATTCCCACAATTCGATGAAAGGAAATATGATGAAAGAAAATCTTTCAACCAAGGAAAAAGGTGGTGTAAAAATTGTAAGATGAACAATCATGACACTGACCATTGTAGAAGGAAACCTCCTCATTTTGCTGCTATGACATCGGGGAAAAAGGAAAAGAAGGGCAAACCTGAAGAATTACAGGAACCATACCACCCCCCAGTGTGTGAAGATGTCATCTGTAATGGTGTCACTATAAGATGTTTATATGATACCGGTTTAGATTACGATTCCGTTGTGAGTTCTCACCTGGTGCAGGCCGATCAATACACCACAGAAACAGTGGAGATTCAAACTGCAACCAAGGATGTAGCTACCATGACACTTCCCGTCGCCCGAATAAAAGTGAAAACGCGATATGTGGAAGGAATCATAAAAGCAGCAGTGATAAATGAGCCAATCTACCCTCTAATATTGGGGTGTAGATATGTCTTCTTGGGGAATCCCAAGAGACCTGTGATATTGGCAACAGTGCAGACCAGATCACAGTCAAAAAAGGAGGAGGATAATCCCATAAATACTCACCCAGATGAGATGAGGAAGGCACAGGCTGAGGACAAAACACTCAAGCCATGTTTCAAGAAGTTGCCCAAATCTCATACACCTCCAGGCAAGGGAGAGTTTTATATGAAGAACAAACTAATATATAGGAAGGCTGGATCTGAATCCAATGGTCACGGACAGCTGGTCCTTCCCACTTCATATAGGACTAAAGTGTTGGAACTAGGGCATGCGATTCCCTTCAGTGGTCATATGGGAATCAGCGCAACAGGACAGCGAATAGCTTGTCACTATTTCTGGCCAGGAATAACTGAAGATATCAAACGATATGTAAAATCCTGTCCAGAGTGCCAACGAGTAGCACCTAAACATTGGACTGCACCAGCAACTCTGGGGGAAATGCCCATAGTGGGAACACCCTTTGAGAGAGTTGCCGTGGATCTTGTGGGACCTCTCACCCGAACCAAGAGAAGGAACAGCTACATTCTGACTCTGGTGGACACTTGTTCTATGTGGGGAGAGGCAGTAGCCCTGTCATCGATTGATTCTAAACATGTGGCAGAGGCATTGCTCACAATTTTCACAAGGTTAGGCTTTCCCAATCAAATCTTGACTGATAATGGCTCTCAGTTCAAGGGGAAACTAACTGAAGAAGTTTTCAGGATCTTCCAGGCCAAACACTTCCATTGTAGTGTGTATCATCCCCAAGGGAACGGCCAAGTGGAAAGATTTAACGGCACATTGATGTCGATCCTGAGAAAGTTGGCACACGAAAAACCAGATACATGGGACCAGTACCTGCACGCCGCCCTCTTTGCTTATCGGGAGGTACCCCATAGTTCAACCGGTATGGCCCCGGCAACATTATTGTTTGGAAGGCCAATAAAAGGTCCACTCGAAGCTTTGTTAAGAACGTGGACTGATGAAAAGGCAGAGGAAAACATTACATCTTCATACCAATATGTGAATGAGCTGACCACTCGGTTAAAAACTGGCTGGAAACTTGCCAATGAAAATTTGAAACGAGCCAGGAAGAAACATGCTGCCTATTATAACAGGAAGGCGAAAGACAGAAATTTGGCTGTGGGAGAGAAAGTACTGCTTCTTTTGCCCGGGAGTCAGAATAAGTTACAAATTGGATGGCAGGGTCCATATACAGTTTTAGAGAAGGTGTCTAGAACAAATTATAAGATAGATAAGAAGGGGAAAGAAAAAATCTATCATGTGAATCTCCTGAAGAAATATTTGGAAAGAGAACATCAGGAAGAGACACACTTGTTGACCTTGTCCATCGCCATGGAGATGAAAAAGGAACCACTTTCATCATTTGAGTATCCATTACACCCCTGTGAGACAGCAGCACAGGTGAAAATCAGTACACATTTAACGAAAACTCAGAAAGAGAGAGTGCAACAGGTTCTAAATAATCATGCAGAGGTGTTAACAGACCGACCAGGGCATACAAACCTATTGGAATATGATATGAAACTGATAGACCCCACACCTGTCTGTATGAAACCATATTCGATTCCGTTTGCTAAGGAGAAAGCTTTGAAGGAAGAGATAGACTATCTGTTGAAGGAAGGAATTATTTCGCACAGTGAATCTTCGTATAGTTCCGGTGTTGTACTCTTAAGGAAGCCCTCTGGAGAACATAGACTCTGTATAGATTACAGGAGACTGAATGCTATTACAGAAGGACAGGTGGATCCATTGCCGGATACAAATCAGCTGTTTGCCAGACTAAATAAAGCTAAATATTTCTCAAAAGTGGATTTGAGTAAAGGATACTATCAGATTCCAGTAAAGCCTGAGGTTAGACCATACCTAGCTTTTAGTACCTCAGAAGGACACTATGAGTTTAATAGATTGCCATTTGGATTGAAGAATGCGCCTAGTGTCTTCTCTAGAATGATGAGAAAATTATTGGACCCTCTGAATAATCCATGTATAACAAATTTCATGGATGATATCCTGATAGCAACAGAAACATTTGAGGAACACATTGACTCTCTGAACATGCTGTTTAATCGACTTAGGGAGGCAAATTTAACAGCCCGACCAACCAAATGTTGCGTTGGATGTAAAGAATTGGAATTTTTGGGACACACAGTTTATCAGGGAAACATGACCCCTGACCCAAAGAATTTAGAGAAACTACAGAAAGCCCCGAGACCACAAACCAAGAAGGACGTGAGATCCTTTGTCTCATTATGTGGTTTCTACCAGAAGTATATCAAAAACTTTAATTCCATATGTGCACCGTTAACTGATTTGACACGTAAAGGACATCCAGATCGCATTACATGGACACCACAATGTGAAATGGCTTACCAAGAATTGAAGGAAAAGCTCACAAGTAAACCTATTTTGAAATTACCTGACTTAAGTCAAGAATTCATAGTAAGGACGGATGCAAGTAATATTGGGTTAGGTGCAACTCTACTACAGAAATCAGATGCATTGGATGGGGAATTAAGCCCAGTGGCATATGCTAGCAGAAAATTGAATAAAGCTGAAATCAATTACTCAACTAGCGAAAAAGAATGTCTTGCAGTAATATGGGCAATAAAGAAATTCAATATTTATCTGTATGGGAAGGCCTTTAAGTTGCAAACAGACCACAAACCTTTATCGTTTCTAGCACAGGCTAGGCATGAGAACTCCAGGTTACTCCGATGGTCTTTACTTTTGGCTCCATATAATTTTAGCATTGAGTATATATCTGGAAAAACAAATTTGGGAGCGGATTTTTTAAGCCGCCATCCGTGTGATGAGAATCACCGTAAACCCCAGAACTAATAATAAATTTCTCTATGTGTATATAGAATAAAGGACTGACATATAATGTCTGTTTTAAGAGGGGAGATGTCGTGGAATATTCTAATCCACATATATAAATTATCAAGTAAATATAAAGCCTAATAAATACATATAATAAATAAAGGAAGAAGAATGGTAAAGAACAGTGCTGTCACAATGACAGTACTCGAAATCCCCTTCTTTTCTACTTCGTCGGCAAATTGTAACGCTTTCACGTTGATATTAAAGGCCTTCTGCAACATACACGCGTTTCCCAAACACACAATAAAATGTGCTGCCTTTCTAAGAAAAACCTTGAAATATGCAAGTTGACCTAAATTTTAAATTCCATTCATGTCTTTTTCTACACTATGTTACCAAAAACAAAAGACAGATGGACTAAAGGATAGCGAGAAGGGAGAGGCAGAAAGCCGAACACTAAACACGCGTCGCGCGATACACAAATGCTGCCATCACGCGTGTAAGACTACATGCACTAACTTTTTTTCAGACGGACAGTGATAAATTCACTACCCTTCCCAGAGTTAGGTTTTAAAATCTGAAAAACGCTTATTGGGGAAACCTGACATTCTACTGTTTTATGTCCGAAATCCTGACATTAGTCTGACAGTACAGCAGGACAGGTGGCGGTTCTCACATAAAAAAAAACAAAAAACAACTACACGACTATCCTAGAAATTGCATATTTTGAACGCAGCCACTTAGCTCTTTTAAATTTGGATATTTGGGCTCCTTAGGGTTTGCTGACAAAGAATATGTACAACGTTATGCAAATATTCTAGGAATTAACAAGTTATAGCCAAAATAAAATGATAGTGCTGTCAGACAACACCCAAAATCAGAATCGCTCAGTGGTAGATTTTTTTTCACCACCATTGTACGGGAAATGGGCCACAAGTTATATTTGAACTGATTGGCTGGAATGATATATAAGGCTAAACACGATTAGTCGGGCTATAAAGGCTATCTTTGGTTGTTAGGGGAGACGTAGGAAGTTAAAATTTTTTCAAATACTTGTCGAAACGTGGCTCCATTGGCTAGACTCGCTGATATACTCACTTAGGAGCGTTAGTTCGAGACCACTAGTCAAATAAGCTTGATAAAGCAACAGTGCGTTGAAGCCAGCTCATATTTTTGCTAAATAAAAGCCTGGAAAATAAGCAGATGGGAATTTGTGCCAGTAGTTGTGCCAGAATTCATTGCTAATCAACGTATCTGTGTTTGTTTCCATGAATTGTGGGACCGTGATCTTGATGGTACTGAGCAGCACCTGGTCAGAGCTTTGCTGAATCCAGAGTCGGACAGCATACTCCTTGGTCTTTTTAGCTATCAGTGAGGTGTCTCCAGAGCCCAGGGGAGAATTCGAGCAGAGGAGTCCTCTCCTGCCGCCATCACGCAAGATAAGCTGATTTGGCCAGCTGAGCTCAACATTATGTCCCCTCATCTTGAAATGACTTTGTAAAAATAACATTCAGAGGGGAATTTAATTGTCTTAATATCAGGAACTGAGAACAACTGAGAAGAAGTACAAGAGAAGGAACAAGATAGAAGGACCAAGGAAACTGGTCAATGGGAAATAGACAGTGTAGACCAAGAAAGGTCGAATAACAACAAAGAGGAAGAAAGAAATAATGACAGAACAAAAGTAGAAGAGTTAACTGCACTTTGCGCAGAGTTAGAGAGGAAGTTGGAAGAGTTAGAGAGGAAACAGGAAATTAATAGAGAGGAATCAGAGAGAAAAGGAGATGTAACAGCACCTGGCGCAGGTGATAATGGTAAAAAGGAAGACGTGGAGAAGAGGAAGAACAAACAGGGAGAAGTTGAGAGACGAGATAGTAGGAGAAGTACAGATCGAAGGGAATACCGATCCAAGAGTCCAGAGGGACTAGATACACAGAGAATTAGAAGAGATACGGATCGACGGGAGTACCGATCCAAGAGCCGAGAGGCTAGAAAGGAGGAGAGAAAAGGAGTAGTAGTAGGAGAGATACTAGGAATATAAGTAGGTGTAGAGATAGCGACAAATTAAAGAGTACAGAACCTGAGAGGAACCCAGGGAGTACGAGAAGGGAAGAAATGGAGAATAGAGACAAACCGAGTGTAACGGCCAGAAATGTAACGGCCACCAGAAATGTAGCGTACTGTTTATGCGTGATGTGAAAGCTGGCAGAGTGAACGTTTCGTTTATCCCCTGGACTGTGTAATGTTGCGGTGTTGACGTAGGTCACCAGCGTGAGGCACTGCCAGGGGTAATATGATCACTCACACAAAACAGCGTACATGTTATAGATGTGTGGTACTGGTACTTTGATGTGCTGAGTGTGGATGTAGACGAGAACGCGAATGCTTGAAACTCTTAGTAAAGTCAATAATGCACCCATACACTCGCATGCAGTAGTCAATGATGAATTGAAGACTGCTGGCACGTTTCAAACATTTATTTACGAAACTGTCAGTAGCATCAACAGGACAGTCAAATCGACAAGATCAAGGACTTCACATAAATAATGAATGACTGTTAAATGTCTGGTAATCAAAGGCTTGCATCATACATCAACTAGGACATACCCAAACATCATCTGTCCTAATGTTACAGTTTATAATGTAGCTTCCGTACCATTGACTCAGCGCGTCAGGTACTTAAATAGCTCTGTCGTCCAACAAACGAGCTCCTAAATTGCGTAGCAATAACACATAAGGCTGCTATTCAACTGGCATAGGCCGCCAGGTATATTTCCTCTTGCTGAAAAATATTGGCCGTAATCCAGGGCCTCAATATGTAGACAGCTGTGTATCCTTTGTTAGCAGGCACGATCAAGCCATGCTAAACATATATACCGCCAACCTGCGGCGTCCACAATAATTTATCATCATCATTTGGCTTCTGTTCAATTGAAAACACATAGTCTCATTTGGCTAGAACAAGAAGCAAAGAAGGAATTCTGTCTCTCAAGATCTGTGAGCTTCACTCGCAGATAGGTAATTTCAAATGTTCTGCAACCAAAGGCATATTAATGTGAATGTCATCTACCTTTTACAGAATCCTCCGGATACACACTTAATAAATGTCGTCACTCTTGACGATCAAAGAATCACTGGGGAACACATTGACATTTCAGTCATATCGAAAATTTTCCAACCCCCACGATGATATAGAGAAAATCACACGGACAACATGTCCGGCAGCCCACAAAAAACAACCTCCCTAACGGAAGTTTCCTCAGCTCGCGCCCAGAACTCGCGCATGCCTAGACAGCATAAAAATGAGCATCGCTAAGACAGATCAACGACCATGATTGAAAGAAAGGGCAGATAACCCTCAAACAACCTGTCATGGAAGTTAATACCCAATTATCCTAAACTTTGACCAACAAAAGTATTAAATAGATTTACCTATTATGACTCCGTCAAAAACGACAGCAACACCGAGGCACACGGTTGATGGAGAAGTAAGAAGTGGGGAGGCTGAGAGAAATTTAGGAGATACAAGAGATAGAGTGGTAGAGAGGAAGCTAAGTGTTGATGAAGTCAGAAGGATACAAGAGACTCAAGATATTGATAAACAGATAGCGTTGGAGACGCTCAGGACCAAGGAAGCCACAATGATGAAGATATTAGAGTTAATGAGTAAGTAGTGAGTGAGGAAGAGGAGGCTATGTGAGCAGTGACATAGTATATTAAGATGTATAACCAAGATGGCGGCGGTAGCTGAGTCTTGAGAGGACTAAGTATAATTGGTCTATACCGAACACATGAGATAAACTGGGTACACCTGACCGATAGGGTACTGCAGTAGAGAAGACGAATAAAAGTGTGGTAAGAAGTAGATTAGAGGCAATGGTAGTATGGAGCAAATTATGTGAAACGCCGTGGGGACGATGGCAGAAATAGTAGAGACTGAGATTTTGGTGAAGCCGCAGAGAAAACGGAAATTATGGAGCAATATAAAGTATGGAGAATGACGCAGTAATATGAAGAATATTTATAAGAAACCATTGAGGAGGACGGCAATATTATGGGTTTTTTGTTTTTTTCTTCTGGGAGAAATATGGAGAAATATGGAGAATGATATTTTGGTGAAGTCGTAGAGGAGGACGGCAGAGATGTGGAGAGTATGGAGATAAATGAAATTGGTAAGAAGAGGAAGAGAAAATACCAACGTCTATATCTAGTAGCCACATATTAGTAAAATGTGAGTTCTAGAAGAGTAGTTATATTGATTGAACTGGTAGATTTGACCAGACAAATGAATTGAAAATTGAAATTATGTAAATGTATAAAATGAATTAGAAATTTGCATTGTGGGATGTGTGTGGTTCGGGCATGGACAGATTTAGTGACGGACATGGCAAGGGAGTGGTTGGTCGTGGTGAATTGTCTGGAAAATTTTCTCTGTAGGAAAAAGTTTCTTTGTGGGGGGGGGGGCGGGGGGGAGGTGAGGTGCGGGGGAGATGTGTGAACGGTGATTGAGTTTTTGGGAAAGTAAAAAGAGTGTAGAGAAATAGTTGGGAAAATATGAATGGATTTGTATGGAGGCTGTTTGTCTTGGTTGGGGGGAGATGATATGAGTGGAGTGGTGCTTTGAGCGAGGGGAGGAATGTCTGGAGTCGGTGTTGATAAATGAAAGTATTTGACTTAGAGTTGGGCAGGAGAAGTGCGCACGAGAAGGTTTTGATGGATGAACACATTTTTGAGAACGCACTGAGTGTGATTTTGAACGGGGAGAAAAAAAATGGAAGAACGCACTAAGTGTAGGTCAATTAATATGAAACAAATATAAAGGTATGTTATAAGACACTCGTAGGAAATAAAGAAGTAGAACACTAGACAACAGAAAAACAACAGACTTGAGTGGCTTGCTTACTATGCTAGGCGGTGTTGTCGCACGGAAGGTCCAGGGTTCAAATCCTGGGTAAGCCACTCATGTCTGTTGTTTTTCTGTTGTCTAGTGTTATACTTCTTTATTTCCTACGAGTGCCTTATAACATACCTTTATATTTGGTTCATATTAATTTACTGTTTACAGGCCTCGTGGTTTCCCTTCCTTATGTGTAATAAGTGTAGGTCAACGGGATTGCTGAACAATAAATGAAAAAGGTTGTGAAGTCGTGATTTTGGCGAACAAGCCACTGGAGATGGTTGATACTGTAGTTACAGGCTAATAGCAAGTTATTTTGCTGTGCAGAAAGAAAGACGATGTCGCCATTTTTGTGAGAATTGAGTTAACGAGATTGTCAAGGTTGTTTTGCGAAAACAGTACAGGTATGTAGGAAGATGTACTAGCACGATAGACAGTAGCTAGGTCGGAACAGTGAACAGTGACTAATTGAGATAAACGAAACAGCCCTGGTAGTCAGACCAGTAATTATTTTATAATAAATACCTCAAAACTAGTTCATCAGACTAAAAGGGGTTTTTCATCATGAGTTGAAGTAACAAAACCCGGCTACATAAGTTTTTCTAAGATGAGATACAACAGACATAGCAGACTGTGCATATAGAAGGATTGGAAGAAGTGAGAGGAGAAGTTATTATAAGTTGTGATTATGACATTGTGTATTTTGTGAGAATCACCCGCCTAGGTTGAAAAATTAAGCGTGAAGCAGTTTTATTTCAATGAACTGTTGTTATTGGATGATTACTGAAAATTAAACATCATCTTTGTTATTCACCACTTGGTTTAGTGCAGTACTTTAGACGGAGATTCTTCACCCACCAACAGTGTTTTCGTATGATGTCCTATCATATAGAGTAAAATAACTGAACATCATCAGTACTGTACTGTCTACTGTTCTGGGGTAGTGAGACGAACACACTATACGAACACTAAAAAAAATGCAACAGCAACCACACCATCACGGCCATACGTTGCAGCACGCATTGGATGCGATTCCTATGGATGATATTCAAAGTCTAGTGAGGTCAATGCCCAACCGACACCAGGAAGGTGTTAGAGCAAGAGGGGGACACACATGCTATTGGTGCATTCAAATTTAAATGAGGTCAATTTTGTGTGCAATGCAAGGATGTCAGGAAAACTACGGAGTTCACTGATTTTCCACTGATGGGTTTATTGTCTGATTATGTCGGTTGGTTGGATGTTGTGAAACATGTAAAGCTTTATTTTTCAAATTGTGTTTTTAATTTTAAATAAAGTTTTTGCGCTTTAAACCCATCATATATCTTATGTGCGTTTTTTGTTTTTGGCGTTCAGTATATATATATATATATATATATATATATATATATATATATATATATATATATATATATATATATATATATATATATATATATATATATATATATATATATATATGTTGCATGGAGATTTATGATCAATAAATGTTCTATATTCCTTTCTTTTTCTACCCGTGTCCTCTACTCTATTATCGCTCTTTTATCCTTGTCTCGTTTTTTTCGCATTGGTTCGTTTGCGACAAATATTATTTTTCCCATTCTGACTTTACCGTTTCTTTTTCTCATAGTAGAAACGCATTTTATTACGTAAGGTGTAAGTCCCTGTGGGGGTGAACGAAACTGTGAATATTCGTCTAATCAGACATAGAAAGCAGACATTTGTCTACACTTTTCTCATGACACGGCGCTCTTGGGCCAGTTTTTCGGCTTGGGGTGCGGAACGCGCCAGACATGCATCGCTCAGAAATTAGAGTAGTCGTATAAGGTGTGAAGACGCACGTTTGACAGTTTTGGACAACGTCTAAGTTAATGGGAAGTGCTAAGAGACGGTGAGACGGGGGGTTTTTGGAAATAGCGCGCATCTTTTTGTCTGTTTCATATATCTACCCCGGAGTGGAAACTTGATTTCATTCAGGTCTCCAGATTTGCAGCAGACAGGTCGCTCGTGTAAAAGAATAAGCTGTATAGCGAAGTTTCTCAGTTTGTTTCGACAAATTGCCGAGCTTCTAGACTTCAAATATATATCAGCGTATAATTCTAAGTTTGTGCGATCGCCTGTAGTTCTGTGTGGAGGTAATATACATACATCTAGTAGTTTGAGTGTGTACAGTCCTGATGTGGCCCTCACTGTAAAAATGGAGACAAGGGGCATCCCTGTCGCACTCCTGTTCAAATCCCAAAAGGTTCTGTAACCTGTCCTTCCTAAAGAACTCTGCATGTCATGTCTTCATATGTAGTATAAAAATCAGAAGATTTTCCTCTAAGATGATAGGATGACATATGAAGACATCATCCTATCATCTTAGAAGAAAATCTTCTGATTTTATTAATCAGTAATGAAAAGAATTAATTGAAACTCTATCTTTCGCACATTTAGCTGTGAGGTTAAAATAAACAAAGAATAAGAAAATGTATTAATAATCTATATAAGATCTGCTAACCTTCTTTTTTCCTTCTCAAAATCCGTTTAGAACACAATTCACCACAGAAATGAATTATTATCCACTCTGAATAAAACACGTGTATTTAGGCTATGCGTTTTAGGGATTTAATCTCTACCTCACAATGTAACACTGTACTCCTCTCTCTAGCGAGCTACGCGGTATATTATATCTCTAGAAGTCCAATGTGGGTTCCTTGAACCGGTGACGTACAACTCCGCCCATACAACCAATACCTAAGAGACCCCCTGGTCACTCATTCTTATGATCGCTCTTGTCCCCTGTCACTGCAAAAGTGGGTGAGGTAATTCGCGACCAACTTTCGTTGCCTGGCTTGCCTGACAAATTTGGCTGGCCAATGCAAAAGTGCTGCCACATTACTCTCTGATTGTCTATCGCTCCGCGTGTTGGCGGCACTCTTTGATTGTCTATCGCCCATTGTCACCAGCATGAGATGCTTTCACCTGGTCAAGCTGGGCGTCCAATGTGGTGACCCATCGCTTGTATGGACAGCGACCGAGCAACAAAGATAACAACAGTCCACAGAAATTGTATAATGCTCAGATGTCTGATTTGGATGACCAGATGTATTTTCACCAGATTTATCACGATGCAATGTGGACTTCAAACGATGATGTCAGGTATGGGGACTCAATCAAAAGACTTTATTTTACCACCGATGAAAGAACAAATGCGGTTCTCTAGATACCGGTGGCGAGTAAACAAAACCATGAAATAGCAAATGTGGGATAGCAAATGTGGGATGAAAGAGCACAAATGTGGGAGAAAATAACATACGAGAGATGTAGGAAAAGAACGATAGTAGATCTTATACACATTATTAATGCATTTTCCTATTCTTTGTTTATTTTAACCTCACAGCTAAATGTGCGAAAGATAGAGTTTCAATTAATAAAATCAGAAGATTTTCATAGAAAATGATAGGATGATAGGAGGTCATTAATAGTTCATACTTTACCTTTACCATCATTACAGTCTCCTATGCGCACACATTCTCAAGCACATATTTAACATCATTAGAATTGAACTCAGAGAGAGATCAATAATGAGCAGTAATATAAATGAAAGTCAGCCAGTGATGTTAAATGTGAAAAAGTTACGAAGACTTTTGTGTGTTTTCAGTTCATCAGAAGTCTGAGTCTACACGCAACGTGAGTGACGTCTAACCAGAAATAAGTTATCAAAAACGGACATTTCGCTAGCAGAATTCGCCACAGGACATCTTTCATTCCTCAATTAAAAAGGAATATTGTCTCACCCACAAGTCAGAAGGTGGACAAAGCATTTTTCGTCACCCATATACTGCTGGCTCACAAGTTCAATACAGAGTTATCACAAGTTCAAATCACTCGAAAGATCATTATTATCTGAAGTCACGCTAAAGAGCTCAAAAGTGGAATCTCATACTTATACCAAGGGCAACACACTCTTAAGCGCATTCTATGAAGCAGAATCTGAAGTATATTTTATGAATCACGACTACATAATGAGTCTACATATCACTAACATTTCGTGAAGATACCCAGTCTGACCAGTACCCTCGGAAGATTAGACAACTATATATATATATATATATATATATATATATATATATATATATATATATATATATATATATATATATATATATATATATATATATATATATATATATATATATATCGTCAACGTTCTCAGTACGACTACAGTTTTCATCAGTAGTAGTAGGGAATGTTGGACTTAGGTATCATTCAGGCGGCGGCGTGTGACTTTTATATAGCAAAATACTCCGATCGATTTCAGGCGTTCTCAGGCGGCGGCGCATGACTTTTATATAGCGATATATTTTAACTTAGGTATCATTCAGGCGGCGGCGCATGACTTTTTATATAGTGATATATTTTAACTTAGGTATCATTCAGGCGGTGGCGCATGACTTTTTATATAGTGATATATTTTAGCGGCGGGGCTTCCTCTGACGATCAGACGTATGACTTTTTATATAGTAATATACGATAATGGTATTGTTTATACAATATATATAATATATATATAAAAAATCGATAATGACGGAAAATTTAAAAAATCGATAATGTTGGGTTACTAAGAGGGTTTTTGAAGTGCCTTTTTTGGGCTGGCGTGGGTGACGATGTAGCTGGCGGGGTGGGTTAGGGTGGATTTTTGTGTGAAGTATTGTGTATTGTAGTGTATTGGTGTGTTTGTTTAGACATATATACACACATATATACATTCATATATACGGAGATGTGGTGACGTTGTCAGGATGCATCTGTGGTGACGGCGGCTTAGGTTACTAAGGGGTTTTTTAAGGGAACGGGTATTGCTTTTTGGCTGGCGGTGATCCCTCATGGGTGTGTGCTGGGGTGTAGCTGGTGGTTGTATGTATGATGCAGGGGTGAAGTGTTAGATAGAAGTATATAGTTAATGATCTCTTTTAAAAGAATACTTGAGTTAAAGAGGAAAATATAAAAAATCGATAACAGGGACTTAGGTTACTAATGGATTTTTTAAGGAAGCGGGTATTGTTTTTGTGCGAGGGGGGAGGATGACGATGTATAGTGGGGTGTGTTGGGGTATGGGTTATTGTGTACGTGTATTTTAATTGTTGTATATATATATATATATATATATATATATATATATATATATATATATATATATATATATATATATATATATATATATATGGGAGTGAAGTGTTAGAGTCCTGTACTAGGTCTACCATCGAAAGTGCGTTACGGTATTGTTGTGTATTGTTTATTTTACATATAGACATATTTTACAACAGTTATACGAACAGTTAGACGATATATACATATAATAGGGAGATATATTTAGACAATAGGAAGACGATAGTTAGACGATATATTTAGATAAGAAGAAGACTTTTAGACAATAGGAAGACGATAGTTAGACGATATATACATATAATAGGGAGATATATTTAGACAATAGGAAGATGATATTTATTGACATATACATTTAGATATAGACAAACAGTTATACGAATAGTTATACGAACAATTAGATGATATATTTAGATATACATTTACGAACAGTTATACAAACAGTTATACAACATTTAGACAAACAACGGACGATATAGGTAACAAAAAGGCGTTTTAGTTAATATAGTTTTTATTTTATATTCAATAGTGTTTTTGAAGTAAAACATACATGGTAATATATATAGTATTTTTTTTACAAAATGTACATTGATATTTTCACAAATGGATATACAATTATATGGTGTATATGGTGACATTATAAAACATTGATATTTTCACATATGAATGTACAATAATACATATTTATATAGGAAGATGTATGTTCAAAATAAAAATATCACAGGGGTACAGGCCAGACCTTGAGGGATATGTGTCGTCACATTGTCGTCACGTCGTAAGAAATAGAGGTGTTGTGTATTGGGTGTGTCTACGTATCTGAAAGAGAGAGAGAGAGAGAGAGAGAGAGAGAGAGAGAGAGAGACAGTTTAGATGTTTAGGTGTGAGGTGGTGACGTTGTCGGGGTGTACTTGTCGTTTTATGTAAAAGTAAGATAGGGCGTTGTGGCGTTGTTCGTAGGTGTAGATGGAGAATTTGTGTGCACGGAACCCGATATTTTTCCCACCCTGTGCCTGTTGTGTGTTGAGGACGTCTAAGTATGTGTTTTTGTCTACTTTGTTGTGGTGTTTGTTCAAGCGATTGAGTGGTCTTGAATATGATATAGATAGAAGGATGTCGCTGGGATGGTTTCGACAAAGTATTTTGTGTTTGGTCTGTTTAATTGTGCGTTTGTGATAATGTCGGTGTCTTGTAACTGTGAGAGAAAAGCTTTGAAATCTGTGATGTTGTTGACTAAGTGTGGCTGATCTAAGACGACTGTGTTATTCGAGGAAGCGTGAAAGAAGCGAAGGTCATTTGTTTCTCTGTGTCTCAAAACTACGTGGTGACTGAAGTTAATTTTGAAGCGTTTTGTCTGTTGTGTAAAGACAGGAAGCAAGAGACGATCCCATTCAATTCTTTGGTTATTATGGAAAAAAGTGAAAGTCGATAAATATTTGTGGTTGTTTGTATGTGTTTTAATCGCACTCCAATTCTGTGTATATATTTCTTTAATGTCAGCTGGTAAGTCACCTAAACTGTCTTCTTCAGACGTCAAGCGGGGTTTTTTTATATGGGACTGGGTACTGGTCATGGGGCGTTTCTTGGTCTGACCTGTTTTTGGTGGGTGAGATGGGGTGGGACTTGTTGAATAGGGGGCTCTTGGTAGTGTGGAAGTTGTTGTGGTGGTAGAGGCCGCCATAGATACTGAGTCTGTTGTGGCACCTGATGTTAGTGTCTGTTGGTGCGTTGAGTCTGTTGTTGTGACACCTGATGATAGCGCGCGGTCATTATGGTGCGGTGGTATTGGTGGGTTCTGTGGTGTTGCTGCGGTGTCTGCTGCTGTTGAAGAGGTGTGTTGGTGTTTTCTGTGGATGCGTAAATTGTCACTACGAGTAAATTGTTTCCCACAAATGTCACAGCTAAAACCAGGCATTGAGTGCCTGGTCTTGCTGTGTCGTAATAGGTCGGCGCGCCTCGTGAAGGTCTCCCCACATCTGCTACATATCAGCTTGGTTTGTGCCACTGACGTGTCTGTTTGTGCTGAGCCGGACCCATGTTTATTCTCTATGTGACGTTTCAGCGTATCGGGTCTTGTAAATACTATCCCACAGAAAGCGCACTCATGATTGTGGCGGTCGTGTGCTGTGGCCATATGCCGGGTAAGATCATGACCTCGCTTGAAAACAGACTGGCAGCGTAAACAGGCATAGCCCCGTCGTTGAATTGACTCCATCTGTAAAAAGATGAACAAAAAGACGTTAGGCACACATAAATAAAATTAAATACATGTAATGAGAGAGAGAGAGAGAGAGAGAGAGAGAGAGAGAGAGAGAGAGAGAAAGAGAGAAAGAGAGAGAGAGAGAGAGAGAGGAAGAGAGAAAGAGAGAGAGAATAAACAGATAAATAAAACACAGACTTATAGGTATACACACGCCTACTCTTCCTTATAACTAGTCTTATTGTTTAGTCTGTTATTAAAGGAAATAATTTTGTTTAACATATCAGAATGGTCCACGCGCGCGCGCGCTGTTGAAGCAAAGATATGGATTTAAAACTCAGCCCGTTCGCGAGTACCGAGTTGACCTGTCCTTTTTTAAAATAACGAAAATATAAGTATTTATTAAAGTGTATGTTAGTTTCAATCATGGTTATACCAAGGTGACTTAATGTAATATGTTGATTGTATTATCTCTATCTTTTTCCGTGTGTAGTTCAGTATTGTTTTAAAAGCCAAATTACGCTATTTTCTAAACTATTAGGTTGTCTAATTTTCCCTGGCTGGTTAGGTAGTTTGTAGTGACTCGGATCCTTAGTTATTTTTAACGTAATATGTTTGTAGTTACTATGAGAAGTTCTTTATAGAAGCAGCTTGTGAGTACAGAAATACGACTCGAGCGCATGTGTTGTGGAATCAAATCAATTTATCGATCTACCCAAACATCTTTGCGCTACATCCAAACAAGTATTTGAAATAGACTATTAGTCTATACAAGTTTAGAGTGTTGTTATCAGAAAGTATTACAAGTTGTAAGTATCACGGATAATTTTTCAAAACCCAAATATAATTTGCTTTCGCACGAGTTTAACAATAGACGAGAAACGTAGATTAGGTTTAAACTAAGGAATTTTTCTCACTACTATACCCACCACATAAAAAATAAGTCAGATAATTCTTAACTTAGCTAAACCATACACACATGTAAGAATTTAACAAACAACTATTATTAAAATACCTATTAGTCTAGACATATTAACTTTGAAACAGCCTTTACCAACACTGGCTAGCGAAAAAGCGAATACACACATATACATATACCGAGTTTACATTTAGAACTTTGCATAGGGTTTTCTTCCAGTCTCTGATTGTTAAGAAAATACCCCTAGGAAAAAAAATGAAAACACAAACACATACCCAGATATTTTTCCACAAAGTCTTAATACCCTTAAAAAGACACAGACATATATCTCTTAAAGACCAGAGATATTTAACACAAAATACGAATAAAAACAGAATAACATACGTTTGGTGGTGAGCTGTTGCTTTTTCAGAAGTTTGATATGAGAAGGCTTTCACAACGTTTTTTTTCAGAGACGTTCGCCGGTCCAGGTCTGGTTAAAGAATGAGACATGGCTAAAACAATTCGTGATTAAGACAATGACTTTCCAATAAAAGTAGTCCGAGCGTATGAATTTCGTGATGGAGCCAGATTGGTTGTTGTGTAGAGATACGGTTTCAGAAAATAGTTCGCGCGCAAGCGCTTCGTCATGGTTTGGTCGATAAAAACGTTATCATAACGTATGAACAGGAAAAAAGACCCCGCCCTGGTTTGAAACCAGATCAATGACCCCACAAAACATCACGCGTAAATTTCTGTTCACGTCACTCATACACAGTTATTAAATTGTATGTTTCAAACAACAAACATACTAAAAAAGGGAGAATCACTGTTTCAAGAACGTAAGATTCGTGCTAAAAAAACGTGAGAACCAACCAACATGTATTGAGAATCAAGAATTTGAGAACCTTTGGAGTAAAAAATGTAAGAACTCAACCAACATGTATTGAGAATCAAGAATTTGAGAATCACTGTGTTTAAAAAACATTTACAACAAATATAAGTGTCTGTTTGGTACATTTCTTTTATAGTTATCATATATATTTTAAAGCTTGCTTTTAAAGATATCATTTGTATTTTGAAATAATATATATTTTTATATACAGAGGGACATTAGTGTTTCGAAAACATTTCATAAAATGATTGATCGCAAAATGTTTTGCCCCCTCAAACAACTGATAGAGAGAGAGAGAGAGAGAGAGAGAGAGAGAGAGAGAGAGAGAGAGAGAGAAAGAAAGAGAGAGAAAGAGAGAGGGAGAGAGAGAGAGTTAGAGAGAGGGAGAGAGAGAAAGAGAGAGAAAAGGAAAGAGAGAGAGACAGAGAGAAAGGGAGAGAGAGAGAGTTAGAGAGAGGGAGAGAGAGAAAGAGAGAGAGAAAAAGAAAGAGAGAGAGAGACAGAGAGAAAGAGAGAGGGAGAGAGAGAGTTAGAGAGAGGGAGAGAGAGAAGGAGAGAGAGAAAAAGAAAGAGAGAGAGAAAGAGAGAGAGTTAGAGAGAGGGAGAGAGAGAGAGACAGAGAGAAAGAGAGAGAGAGCGAGAGTGAGAGAGAGAGAGAGAATAAAACACAGTCTTATTTTTAGGCTGTTATGAAAGGAAATAATTTTGTTTAACAGAACAGAATGGTCCCCGCGCAGGCTGTGACAGGAAAGATATTGATTTAAAACCACGCGCGTTCGAAACAGGTGACAATTTTCCCTTTCAGTTAAAATAACGGAGATTTAAGTACTAACGTGTTTTTCTTTGTGTAGCTAATGGTATGTTCTAAATAATATTTTTAATGTGATAAAAGTGTTTATTAATTTTTGCGTTATCAGATTCTGTGTTTTTTATATTTGTTATGTTAACACAAATAAGGCTCACAAAAATGAACAAAATACTTGTCTAACAGTAGATGAGAAAATAAGGAAAATCTTTTTTCCTAGTACATAACCGGTTAATGCTTATCAACCACTCTTTAAAAATGTTATGTCCGGATTTAACATAAAACAATTTAGTATCTGAGTTAACATAAAACACACAGTTATTAAGCTGAGTTAACATCTTAACAGATAGACTATTTTGAAACAGATTTTTTAGCAACACGGGTTAGCGAAAAATTCGAATGCACAGACATACCTTTTAAATAAAAAACAGATATTTAATACGACACACGCATAAACGAGCAACTAAACCTTTTTATAATTTTATTAAACAGAATTATTTTAACAACCTAACACAGAGTACCGAATACACACACACACACACACACACACACACACACACACACACACACACACACACACACACACACACACACACACACACACACACACACACACACACACACACACACACACACACACACACACACACACACACACACACACACACACACACACACACACACACATTTAGACCTTTGTGTAGGTTATGTCTTCACAGTGTCTGTTAAGAAAATTATGCCTAGCGAACAACAACGGTCAGATATTTAAACAGAGAAATAACAGCTATATATTTAACATTCTAACGTGTTTCTCACTTTTTTTTGTTAAGTTTTTATTTCAAAAATACTTTGTTTGATACTCTATTTTATTTTATTTTTGTAAAACTTTTGTTTAAAATGGTTGGTCGCAAAGAAAAAAGTTATCTCTAACGGCTTTCTTTCCCCGTCAATAAACCATCTGCCCGCATTACAAATAAACGGTAACTGGCTTTATGATGGAACGTGCCGAAACAGACCTCAAAGTATTCACAGCTGTTCCCTGGGTAAATAACCGCTATCAACTTTTCGAAGGGCTCAAGTAGTAGTAGGGAATGTTGGACTTAGGTAGTATTCTACCCCTCCCTCTTGCCCCGCCTCTTCTTGTTATCTAAAAGTCTAAAAATAACGGACTTGAGCTAACAAGGGGAGGTTATTTGGGGCAAGATGGCGGACTTGAGCTAACAAGGGGAGGTTATTTTTAGAGGTATTTTAAGATAACAAGAAGAGGAGGGGCAAGATGGCGGACTTGAGCTAACAAGGGGAGGTTATTTTTAGTGTTGGTAAAGGCTGTTTCAAAGTTAATATGTCTAGACTAATAGGTATTTTAATAATAGTTGTTTGTTAAATTCTTACATGTATGTATGGTTTAGCTAAGTTAAGAATTATCCGACTTATTTTTTATGTGGTGGGTATAGTAGTGAGAAAAATTCCTTAGTTTAAACCTAATCTACGTTTCTCGTCTATTGTTAAACTCGTGCGAAAGCAAATTATATTTGGGTTTTGAAAAATTATCCGTGATACTTACAACTTGTAATACTTTCTGATAACAACACTCTAAACTTGTATAGACTAATAGTCTATTTCAAATACTTGTTTGGATGTAGCGCAAAGATGTTTGGGTAGATCGATAAATTGATTTGATTCCACAACACATGCGCTCGAGTCGTATTTCTGTACTCACAAGCTGCTTCTATAAAGAACTTCTCATAGTAACTACAAACATATTACGTTAAAAATAACTAAGGATCCGAGTCACTACAAACTACCTAACCAGCCAGTGAAAATTAGACAACCTAATAGTTTAGAAAATAGCGTAATTTGGCTTTTAAAACAATACTGAACTACACACGGAAAAAGATAGAGGTAATACAATCAACATATTACATTAAGTCACCTTGGTATAACCATGATTGAAACTAACATACACTTTAATAAATACTTATATTTTCGTTATTTTAAAAAAGGACAGGTCAACTCGGTACTCGCGAACTGGCTGAGTTTTAAATCCATATCTTTGCTTCAACAGCGCGCGCGCGCGTGGACCATTCTGATATGTTAAACAAAATTATTTCCTTTAATAACAGACTAAACAATAAGACTAGTTATAAGGAAGAGTAGGCGTGTGAATACCTATAAGTCTGTGTTTTATTTATCTGTTTATTCTCTCTCTCTTTCTCTCTTCCTCTCTTTCTCTCTCTTTCTCTCTTTCTCTCTCTCTCTCTCTCTCTCTCTCTCATTACATGTATTTAATTTTATTTATGTGTGCCTAACGTCTTTTTGTTCATCTTTTTCCAGATGGAGTCAATTCAACGACGGGGCTATGCCTGTTCACGCTGCCAGTCTGTTTTCAAGCGAGGTCATGATCTTACCCGGCATATGGCCACAGCACACGACCGCCACAATCATGAGTGCGCTTTCTGTGTGATAGTATTTACAAGACCCGATACGCTGAAACGTCACATAGAGAATAAACATGGGTCCGGCTCAGCACAAACAGACACGTCAGTGGCACAAACCAAGCTGATATGTAGCAGATGTGGGGAGACCTTCACGAGGCGCGCCGACCTATTACGACACAGCAAGACCAGGCACTCAATGCCTGGTTTTAGCTGTGACATTTGTGGGAAACAATTTACTCGTAGTGACAATTTACGCATCCACAGAAAACACCAACACACCTCTTCAACAGCAGCAGACACCGCAGCAACACCACAGAACCCACCAATACCACCGCACCATAATGACCGCGCGCTATCATCAGGTGTCACAACAACAGACTCAACGCACCAACAGACACTAACATCAGGTGCCACAACAGACTCAGTATCTATGGCGGCCTCTACCACCACAACAACTTCCACACTACCAAGAGCCCCCTATTCAACAAGTCCCACCCCATCTCACCCACCAAAAACAGGTCAGACCAAGAAACGCCCCATGACCAGTACCCAGTCCCATATAAAAAAAACCCCGCTTGACGTCTGAAGAAGACAGTTTAGGTGACTTACCAGCTGACATTAAAGAAATATATACACAGAATTGGAGTGCGATTAAAACACATACAAACAACCACAAATATTTATCGACTTTCACTTTTTTCCATAATAACCAAAGAATTGAATGGGATCGTCTCTTGCTTCCTGTCTTTACACAACAGACAAAACGCTTCAAAATTAACTTCAGTCACCACGTAGTTTTGAGACACAGAGAAACAAATGACCTTCGCTTCTTTCACGCTTCCTCGAATAACACAGTCGTCTTAGATCAGCCACACTTAGTCAACAACATCACAGATTTCAAAGCTTTTCTCTCACAGTTACAAGACACCGACATTATCACAAACGCACAATTAAACAGACCAAACACAAAATACTTTGTCGAAACCATCCCAGCGACATCCTTCTATCTATATCATATTCAAGACCACTCAATCGCTTGAACAAACACCACAACAAAGTAGACAAAAACACATACTTAGACGTCCTCAACACACAACAGGCACAGGGTGGGAAAAATATCGGGTTCCGTGCACACAAATTCTCCATCTACACCTACGAACAACGCCACAACGCCCTATCTTACTTTTACATAAAACGACAAGTACACCCCGACAACGTCACCACCTCACACCTAAACATCTAAACTGTCTCTCTCTCTCTCTCTCTCTTTCTCTCTCTCTCTCTCTCTCTCTCTCTCTCTTTCAGATACGTAGACACACCCAATACACAACACCTCTGTAAAAGGTTCTTTCTTCTTTTTTTTTGTTTATTTCCCACTCTGTAAAGTGTCAGTCTGTATGCTCTGTAAGGAAGAGTGGTGTGTTGTTGAGATCAGGCATGCTCCAGTCTACCCAGCTGTAAATGGGTAACTCACCCTAGTCCTGAGTTAGGGAAGGCAAAGGTTCCAGGGGAAGCAGGCCCTAAACTTGGTCACTTCAACCGACGCAGGATGGTGTATGTATGGAGTAGAAGTGCAGAGTGTGATACCGCGAATGGTGTACTGTTCGTGTGCTGACCAATATAACCACTCATACACTTGTGTCTACAAGGCACCAATGCAGACTGCTGGAATCTTTGTTTACTCAATTTATTCAGACGTACACACTGGGACATACGAGTACATCATGGTATGTTGACATATCAATTTGTAGGTATACATAGCAGATCTGAAGTCATGACACATTCAGAAATAATGGGCAGTACATCAAAAGTTCAATGTCATGATACTAAACGCGTCAGTGAAGGCAGATCGGTAAATAACTAAAGTTACTTGACGTCCATAGTTTGTAGTATATATTATGAAACCACGAAAGAGGGGTTTCTAGCAAGATTGAGATCTCCCTGTCACTGTCCGATAATAGGATAAATAATCTGTTCTCTTGGCAGTGATCAAAACATATGATGACCGAAATCTAACATGGCCGCCTCCCTGAGTTGTCGTTCACTCATTCATAGGAAGGTGAATATAAGCCAGAGTTAATTTATAATGGGTATATAAATGATTTCATAAATGTTTCCATACAGCTCTACGGTGATCAGGTTAATTCACGTAGCCATAATCGCTGTAGGAAAGTCTGTCATCTTCGTCGATACAAAACACGACCCTAGCGATACGAAGCACAATGTTCCATCTAGGTCGAATCGACATGAGATCATCAAAATAGGGTCTGGCAATACATGGAGTCCGAATTATACATTGTACCGTACCTTAGGAGAGTCTCTAACATAAACTATAGTAGAGATGCCATCTCCTTTAGAAGAAAACCACTTCATGAATCATATTTCCTTAAGAATCTACCAGCCCTTTGAAAAGTGCGTACCCGCCATTATCACGGTACATCGGAACTCATCACGACTTGTCAAGACAACTCATACTTCCGCTAGACCGGAATAATAAGAATCTAGTCCCGCCTACCCATCCAAAATATACAATATAGGACTGATTCTACTTGTACTAATAATATGTAATACATATGAATTCAGGCCATAAACATAATAAGCAAATTAATATATTTTCTGGCCCTAAAAAATAAGTACAAACGTAAGCGCAATATCCTTGCGCCGGATCAATATCAAGAACGATTACTCCTATAATCAAAAGTGTGAATCAAACATGGATTCTCTCGCTTTTACCATAGACAGCATTTTCATACACAAATGAATGAATGTCTATATTTTTTCCCATATTAAATAGCCATATCGATTTTTGTAATATGTGCGTCAAAATATGCACGCAACAGATTACCACACCCCTCGGGGAAAAAAAAATGGTACATTTTTTTTTTTTTTTGAAATACATCTAGGAGCAACATACAATAGGCTCACAACGCACCAATAACAATGCGCAGATGATAAGCATAAGTTTTATGACCTTAGAGAAGGTACTTCTCTAAGTATTAATATTTCCAGAGAGGTGTCACCAACGCATACTACAATATTAGCAATGACACAATTTCCACATTAGTTTATACATAAATTTCATCTAAGATATCTTAACATCATGATCATCAAAGACGAAAAACATTGAAAGATCAGCGGTGAATAAATATCAATGAACCGCTAAGTAGTGTTACAATCAATATATGATATATTACATATGTGTACACATTTCAACATAGAAACAACTGTATCAAAGTTGTATAACAGTTATGAATCATGTGGGCATCTAGACAAAATATCTGCCATCACATTTTCTGACCCACGGATAGCTCGCACCGAAAAAATGAAATGGCTGTAGAGCAATCGCGTATCGCGTTGATCTCGCGCTCTTCAGATTTTTACTCTGAATAGCCGTAAGAGCTTTCTGGTCAGTTTCCACAATGAAATGCGCGCCCAGAAGAAATCTTTGCAGTTTAAGGATTGACCAAACCATAGCCAATAATTCACGGTCTAGGACCGAGTAATTCTTCTCTGCGGCATTTAATTTCCGAGAAATATACATCACAGGATGCAGAGTTCCAGAGTACTCTTGCATTAGTGCCGCTCCAATCCCGGTGGATGAAGCGTCACTACGAAGAATAAATGTCTTATCCTTAGAAGGCAATACTAGGATAGGTGAAGTAGAAAACACCCGTTTTAACCTTATCCAAAGAGGATTGACATTCTTGAGTCCAATGGACTACATTAGGAACCCTTCCCTTTCTTTTTTCCCTCAAAGAAAGAGGTGACATAAACCCCAATACAATTCCCATGAACTCGTCCAAAAACTACAACTTAGACCTAATAACCGTACTTGCTTTTTAATACAGGAATTAGAACATAAAAACTTCCCCCATTATGGTCCCCTTTTTTAGGAACCCATGACCAACACGGTGTCCTAACAAACTCATTTCCCCCACCCATCAAACTCATTAAACTCATACTTTAACATCACTCTACGCTGTCAAATGCTCCGTAACAAACACCCCAACACTATCACTAACCCCTACACCCATCCCCCAAGTCCCTCATACCACCCTCACCTCCCATCCCTCATACCAATCATCTCATCTCAAACTTCAACTCCTCCACCATCTACCCCCATAATCCTTTTCTAACACCTCCCTCCCTTCCATCCCAACCCAATTCCACTCCCCACTTCTACTCCCCCTCCCTACCCCCTTAAATTATAAACTTCACTATTCCCAATCCCCACCACACCAACTCCCCCAATAAACTACCCTCCTATCTCCAATCGACTAACTAATACTACAAAATACCTTCACTAACCCCACCTCAAACTAACCAATAACCCAAATCAGCATCAAATTTACCCCTCCCCTTGATTCAATAACCAATAACCCCTAAAAAAAACGCACACCCCACCCACTTTCCCTCCACATCAATCATTTCATAACCCACCAAAAACCCACACACAAGAACACACCCACAAACACACCATATCAATTCCCATAATTTCACTACCTTATCATCTCATCTAACACTTCCACATTACCTGTGCTCACAATATGTATCGGGATCCCACAGGATAAATCTGACTCTTACCCCCTACATTATGGTCCCAATAAAACCCCAATGTCATGTAAAATGACACATTTCACCAAATTCTCAGTACCCCAACAAAATCCCCTCAACAATTGTTCTAACATAGTAGAAAACTTGTTTCCCCTTACTCCTGGAATAATCTCCCCATAAAACAACATCTTTCATTTACAACCCCCCCTCATCTACATAACCTTTCATTCCCCATACCCTAATCATTCCCCCCCTTAATACCCCAACTTCTAACCATTCCCAACCTATCCACTGAAGAATCCATTCCTTAACTGGAATAACCACCCCTTTGCCTGGAACACCCAGGTTACCAATTCAGGACCCCACATCCAATAATTCAGTGAGCATCTCCTGATGTGGAAACACCCTTACCCTTCCCCTCCCCCTCCTCAAATCGACGAATAGCCAACATCGGAAATTTTTCCCAAGACATATCGTACAATTCCTTTCCAAGAAATAAGAAGACTATTTTTCCCTACAAGGTCCCCCACAAATGCTTTGTCACCTAACAAATCCCAAACATCTCCACAAATAAAAATTCCCCTTCCTTCTGTTTCCAAATTCAGAATAACACAGTTTGCCAAACACCCAACATGCTTCAATAATCCCCCCCTAAGTGCGATGACATATTCATAAGAGGATTCAACCCCCACCATATACATCGACCCTTATAGCATTTCTAAGATCCAAAGTTCATAACTATTTTTCGAAGTAAGGACATCCCCCCGCGGTTTCCCCCCCCACCCCCCAGACAAGTTCAAAGGGAGAAAATCCTGTTTGTTCGTTGGCGACCTCTCTATATGCAAAGAGAGCCCCCCCAAAACCCCATCCCAATCCAATGATCCAATTCCCCCTTACCCCCCCCCCCCCACCCCCCCCCAAACCCCCACCATCCCATTGGACATAGGATGATAAATACTACTCAGCGATCTCTCTATCTTCAGAGTCGACATTACTTGAGACATGGTATCCGATATGAGTTGGGTACCATGGTCGGATAATATTTCTGCTGGAAACCCCAGACGAGAAAATATTAACCAAAGAGCATCTGCGACATCAGCAGTAGTTACGCTCTTTAGAGGAACAGCCTCCGGCCAACGTGTGCACATATCAACACACGTCAAAATAAATTGGTGTCCTCTAGCAGACTTTATCTTAAATGGACCAATGATGTCTATCGCCATTTTTTGAAATGGCCGAATGGGAATGTCTGCAGCCTGAATAGGTGCATCATGGCGTGGACCTCTGGATTTAATCTCTTGACATACTTTACAAGATCGACAATAGATTCGTATGTCCTTATTCACAGCAGGCCAAAAGAAAGATTGAAGAACTCTAGCTTTAGTACGGGAAAAACCCATATGTCCAGCACACTGCGAGTCATGAAAAAAGCGTGCTGTAAGATTTTAAACTCTCATATTTTTAGGCACAATTATAAACTTCATATTTGAGAATGAATGGACTTAGCGGAGTCTTGTACCATACGTACAAGTACGCCATTCTTCATCGTAATCCAAGATTTACGATTTTTATCCTTATTCGGATCACCTTTTGTTGCCAGAGTAAAGAATTTCTTTAGAGTAGGATCATCTTCCTGCTGTTTGATAAAGGAATCGTGGGAAATCTCCAAGGGATCATCTTGCATCTGCGCATCATTATCTTCAAATGTGAAAGATTGTGGCATATTAAGAGCTTGAGCCCTTGTGATTACTACATTAGCAGATTGCATATTAACATTTTCCCAATTAGAAATTTGCTGTGGAGTGCATTCTTTCACTCCATGAATGCGACCGATGATAAGATCAGCGATCGGATTCGGCAAGAGACATGCTTGCACCTCTCCTGTAAAGAAAGGCGTAGCAATATTGATAATGGCAGTGGAGTACTTCTCCAATGTGCCACCAAATGTTACACATTTGACTATATTGCCTGTAGCTCGAGAAGGATTTACGAGTGATTGCCTCACTCCAATGGTAGTGCACCCCGAGTCGAAAAGAATTGATACCGGAGTACCATCTATTAGGCCCCTATTAAAGACAAGAGCACCCCTTCCATTATGCGCAATTGACGCATGGAGAGCGGGAAGCGGGTGACCGCAGCTTAAAGTAGACACTGTGGTTGGATCGAATAATGTTTTGCATTGCGAACACTGAGATGCTCTAGCAAAATCAAAAGCGGAATTTGCTACACTATTGGAGTCTTTTTTATCATTATTCTGATTATCGGTGTCGTGGAACTCCTGTTGTGCAGAGTTAGCCTGGTAATACGATTTACCATGTCTTTTGTGTTGTGATCTACCTCGGTTATAATTGTCTCTATAATTATCATTTCCCTTGTTATAACCCCTATTTGGGTTTGAATCATAATATTCATGATCATAATCATCATGCTCGTTATATTGAGTATCCCTGTAATATTGGTTTTTTTGTCTCCATGAAGCACTTGGGTAGTTCCTATAGCTACTCCCCTTTCGAGAATGTCTAAAATTATGGGTACCCCTCGCGTGTCGGGGACTATCAACCCGATTCCAGTTCTTCAAAGAAGAACTCTGATTTGAGCGGTTATCTCGGTTTTGATACTTATTCCAATTAACCTTTTTATCAAATTTATTTTTAGCTCCTTGGAATTTGTGTGAGTAATTCTGATTATATTCTGTTGCCGAAGCAACTGGCATACTCTCTTTAATGTTAGAGTTACTAAGAATCATGTCAGGGTGTGCCGTGGCATACTGGTCACAATATTCTTCCATTTGCTTTATTGTACCAGGTTTACGCTCATGTAAGAACTCTAGGAATGATTTATTTACAGAAGACATGACCTTGTCTCTTAGCAATAAATCCGTAAGACCATCAAATGTTTTCTCTGTTTTGGATAATTCAATCCATCGTGAAAGTGTAATTCGTGCTTTTGAGATGAAATCTGAGAATTCTACACCTACCTCAGGTCTCATTGTTTTAAACAAAAGACGATAACCTTCCTCAGACAGCTGATATCTCTTTATCAAAGCTGCCCTAACAGCATCATAATTATCTTTGTCGGCCTCTTCAACAAAATATAACTTACTTAGGGACTCCCCTTTTAGATTTTCAGACAACTGATTCACATACTGTGATTTGTCAACATTATGAGATCGACAAGCCCGTTCAAATCTAGAAAGCTAAAATGTTATGTCATCACTGGTAGGGTTAAACGCTGGTACCTTGACCTTGTACACAAAGGGTTTACCATTACCACCAGATGCCTGATTAACATTACTCATACATGTCAATTTTAATTTCTCTAATTCAAACTCATGTTCTCTTATTGCTTTTCTCTCTTCAGCTTCTCTATCTAATCTTTTCTGTTCTACGTGACGACAATGTGACGACACATATCCCTCAAGGTCTGGCCTGTACCCCTGTGATATTTTTATTTTGAACATACATCTTCCTATATAAATATGTATTATTGTACATTCATATGTGAAAATATCAATGTTTTATAATGTCACCATATACACCATACCAACGGGCTGATCACCCGTTTGCCAGTCACTTCGATTACGGAAACAACAGCAAATGGATTGATTTGCCGTTGCCCTAAAGACGCCAATAGGCGTGATGGGAAACAATGGCAAAGAAAACCTATCTGCTGTTGCCCTAAGACGCCACTAGGCGTAATGGCCACTGACTGCTTTGACGGTCGGTGGCTAAGGACGGAAGAAGAAGAAGAAGAAGAATATACACCATATAATTGTATATCCATTTGTGAAAATATCAATGTACATTTTGTAAAAAAAATACTATATATATTACCATGTATGTTTTACTTCAAAAACACTATTGAATATAAAATAAAAACTATATTAACTAAAACGCTTTTTTGTTACCTATATCGTCCGTTGTTTGTCTAAATGTTGTATAACTGTTTGTATAACTGTTCGTAAATGTATATCTAAATATATCATCTAATTGTTCGTATAACTATTCGTATAACTGTTTGTCTATATCTAAATGTATATGTCAATAAATATCATCTTCCTATTGTCTAAATATATCTCCCTATTATATGTATATATCGTCTAACTATCGTCTTCCTATTGTCTAAAAGTCTTCTTCTTATCTAAATATATCGTCTAACTATCGTCTTCCTATTGTCTAAATATATCTCCCTATTATATGTATATATCGTCTAACTGTTCGTATAACTGTTGTAAAATATGTCTATATGTAAAATAAACAATACACAACAATACCGTAACGCACTTTCGATGGTAGACCTAGTACAGGACTCTAACACTTCACTCCCATATATATATATATATATATACAACAATTAAAATACACGTACACAATAACCCATACCCCAACACACCCCACTATACATCGTCATCCTCCCCCCTCGCACAAAAACAATACCCGCTTCCTTAAAAAATCCATTAGTAACCTAAGTCCCTGTTATCGATTTTTTATATTTTCCTCTTTAACTCAAGTATTCTTTTAAAAGAGATCATTAACTATATACTTCTATCTAACACTTCACCCCTGCATCATACATACAACCACCAGCTACACCCCAGCACACACCCATGAGGGATCACCGCCAGCCAAAAAGCAATACCCGTTCCCTTAAAAAACCCCTTAGTAACCTAAGCCGCCGTCACCACAGATGCATCCTGACAACGTCACCACATCTCCGTATATATGAATGTATATATGTGTGTATATATGTCTAAACAAACACACCAATACACTACCAACACAATACTTCACACAAAAATCAACCCTAACCCACCCCGCCAGCTACATCGTCACAAACGCCAGCCCAAAAAAGGCACTTCAAAAACCCTCTTAGTAACCCAACATTATCGATTTTTTAAATTTTCCGTCATTATCGATTTTTTATATATATATTATATATATTGTATAAACAATACCATTATCGTATATTACTATATAAAAAGTCATACGTCTGATCGTCAGAGGAAGCCCCGCAGCTAAAATATATCACTATATAAAAAGTCATGCGCCACCGCCTGAATGATACCTAAGTTAAAATATATCACTATATAAAAAGTCATGCGCCACCGCCTGAATGATACCTAAGTTAAAATATATCGCTATATAAAAGTCATGCGCCGCCGCCTGAGAACGCCTGAAATCGATCGGAGTATTTTGCTATATAAAAGTCACACGCCGCCGCCTGAATGATACCTAAGTCCAACATTCCCTACTACTATCAGTACGTCCTCGGCTTAGGGATACCCCACTCGACATAACGTATGACAACTTGGGACATTTTATACAGACATGGGAATCATCGTATCCATGAGAAGCATTTAGAGACACATGGACTGTGTAGATTACTCACCATTTTGGTAACACGTATGATATTACATCATTATCATTTCGCTTTACACCAGTTCATTCTTAATTAGCTATTACTTAGTTACCTGCAATTTTAATATCTCATCTGTATGTTTTGTGTGAATCGTCATTTACCCCCATCACGTTCTAACCATTACTAACCCTATATGTGTGTTTATTTAATTAATAAACCCAACAATCTTTTGATCATTATCTAGTTTGATAGTGTATTACTCATGCTGTCAGTGTAACATATTCACATATAGGAACATTTCTCTACTCAGATGAGGTTGGGGGCTTTTTCTGTTACGGGATCTAAGGGCAGAAGTTAAGGTCGTGGGGAAACAGAACTCTGTCCATAATTAATTAGAAAACACTGTCCAGTGGAAAGCATTCGCATTACCGTCTTCTTGTCCTTATCTAGAATAGGTCTTTATTCTTTCTTAACGAGCCAATTTCTAGAGACCTTCTACCTAACATCTCATAGGCTATTCCTGGCAAAAACTACTGTCGTAGTTGCCCCAGTACACACCACCGACAGAACTCCAGTTCATTTCTTGGAAAAATCAATAAAACAATTGATTTTCCCAAGCTGATTTTTGCAATACAGGATGTATATTCAACACCTACTCTCTCAGTTTCGACGGTATATATAAGACCGAAGCCTACATAACAAAAACATTTCTGCGCTCACGGATCTATCATTAAGTCAATTAATATGAAACAAATATAAAGGTATGTTATCAGGCACTCGCAGGAAATAAAGAAGTAGAACACCAGACAACAGAAAAACAACAGACATGAGTGGCTTACCCAGGATTTGAACACTGGACCTTCCGTGCGACAACCCCGCCTAGCCATGCAAGCGAATCACACTATCCGCTCTGCCATCTACGCGTCATAAAAATGATGTTTCAATGGCAGGTCAATAGTGCGAACCACAATACACGACACCAGAAGTCCTCCATGGGCAGTTCAGCCTATTAATGACGCAATCACTTCTGTTGTATTTCTATCAAGCAGTATAGGCCGAATCCAACAAGACCCTTAGGACCTTAACATTATCATTAAGTCACCTGGAAGGTATTTTGTTGACCTCGCACGCTAGGACGGTTGCGTAATTGTGAAATTTTCAGGTTACTGTTAAAACAATATGAGCATTTTAATGTTACGGTGCAGTCAATTTGACATGATCAATGTCATTGTTAATATAATATTTTTTTTTTTTTTTCTTAACCAGCGGCACTTTGGCTTTCAGCCCTTCGGCCCAATGAGTTAATATAATATAATATTTTCAATGCGATTTTTCCGACGTTAAGATTTTTATCAGAGTAACTTTTCGCTGGGACATGTTCAGTGTTCTTAGTCAGATATTACGATGTTTTCTGTGCTAGTGCATGAAAAACTGACATCTATCGTACTGCTCGGACAGCGCACTGTTGGCCACCACCTCTTGAAGTGCTCAGAACTCGATGATGTTATGACGATGCTCCTTCCACCGAGGTCAAATAAGTGGAACACCTTATATGGAGCCCAATAACAGCTTACGAGCACATGCAAATACCACTACATGGCACTGGCCGGCAGGAACTATCAATGCAGCTGACCTTCTTGTAGACAGCTTGCATGAAAGCATTCATTTTCATTTGGAGCAGTGGTTTCTGCAACAGTTTCTTTTATATGATGAGGTTGCCAGCCTCATGCGTAGCTTCATATTAGCCGCCTCTAACAACATGCCTTACTTTATCTCCTCAGAGACCCCCGGGAACCCCACACGGGGGACTGGGTGAAGTACTCCTTAATACTTGATTATGTAACATTGTACTGTTATAAAACTTTCAGTGCATTTTTAACAATACAAATATAAATGTAAATATCAGAGCAAACAATACCTTATGTGTAATCTAACAAAGTCAATAATATTCACACTTGCACCTTCCTTTTATGTTTCATATGGAGCAGAGGATCGCCGCCACAGCTGGCCCCACCACAAACAGTCTGCGACTAATCACATCAAGGGCTCTTGCAGTGGTGGTCTCTGTAATAATTTGTTTTACATATTGATGCATGTTTACATTCACAACTTCACATTTTTCTCCTCCTACGTGGGATCATTTGTTCTAGTAATTCTTTGTCTTCTAAGAGGCAACCGTAAACCACACAGGTTAATAATTAATATTAGCTACATATAAAATCGTAGCACGGAATTAATTTATTTGGTAAACTGAAAAATTCAAAGAACACTAATGCCTTTTCGTAGTCCACAAATCCGATGTAAAGCGGTGAATTCCATTCCAGACTTTGTTCAACTATTATTCTCAAAGTGGCTATCTGGTCTGTACATGATCTGTTTTGTCGAAAACCTGCTTGTTCATCTCTAGTTTCTTGTCTATGGACTCTTTTAATCTCTCAAGGATAATCCTGTTTACTACTTTTCCTGGCACTGATAGTAACATTATTCCTCTATAATGTGTGCACTCTTGTAAATTTCCCTTCTTAAGCAACTTAACCAGATATCCTTCCTTCCATTCTGCTAGTATCTCTTTCTTTTCCCAGACTTTACCAAGTAATTTATATAACATCTCAGTAGCCGTGTCGATATCTGCTTTGATGGCCTCTGCTGGAATGCCATCAGGTCCAGATATTTTCCATCTCTTAGAAGCTTTATGGCTTTCTTTATTTCTTCCTTCGTTGATCTATATATAAATCCAGGGTGTCCTAACAGTTACTATGCAGTAAAGTACCTCGTACAACGTTGCAGTACCACGCAGCAGTTTCTTCTACAGCAGATGTTGGAAATGTCTACCACGGGCCTCAAGACATGTCTGAACACGCTTCTTCATGTCGAAGACCCTCTGCAGGGTAGAACGGACAACTCTCACATCAAAACCGCTATTCTATTCTGCCGTATATTCAAGTGTACAGTAACTTTTCGGACACCCTGTATATACTCGTATATATATATATATATATATATATATATATATATATATATATATATATATATATATATATATATATATATATATATATATATATATATATATATATATATATATATATATATATATACATTTTTTTTTTCCTTAACCAGCGGCACTTGGGCTTTCAGCCCTTCGGCCCAATGACATGTCATTGCGAGGCTGGGGAACCTGAGGACTTTCCTTCCAACCCGGTCAGGAGCTTCGCTCCTTCCCATCCACAGAGGGTTTATCACAGGAGCCGTTCAGGCTATTCAGTCAAATTTCCGGCCGTAAACATTTCTTCAAACGCTGACACCCGGGTTTGAACCATGAACACCTGGTCGCCAGTACAACGCCGAAGCCATTACACCAGCGCGGCTCCCATACATATACATAAACACCATGAGGAAAAGAAATCCATGACCTTTAAATATTTTTAAAAACTCGGCCCAAAATGACCCGATTATTATTAAATTTTGTGACAATTATGATAACAATATACCTTTTCGAATTTCGAGTCTCAAATTTCGAATGTCAAATTTCACGCAACGAATTTTACGCCTTGCAGGTGGCGCTGCATACAACTGTAATTCTTCTGCTGCAAAATGGCTTTCTCTGAAGAAGAAAATAATGCTGTTAACGAGCTTGTGCAAAGTCAAGAAGGAAGTCAGCAAACACATCTTTCCCAACGTCAAATTGCTCGTCAGATAGGCGCTTCTCAAAGATCCGTGGGCAGAAAGAAAATTGACAATGTGGATGAGCTAATTGAGCGGATAAAGCAGGCACGGGATGAGCTAGAACAGCGCACATTCAACGCGTCAGTGAAAAAGTGGCGCACCCGACTTCAGTATGTGTTGCAGCTGGCGGCGGGCATTTTGAGCATCAAGTGAAATAGGCAAATTGTAGGTAAACATTTTCTCACCATTTGTACCAATTTTCATAGTAATCGGGTCATTTTCGGCCGAGTTTTAAAAATATTTACAGATCATGGGTTTCTTAGCCTCACGATGTGTGCGTTTGTGTGTATATATATATATATATATATATATATATATATATATATATATAGTGCTTTATTTCTGCCGGTACGCGTACCGGTAAACATTTAGGACCCTAGAAATCACAAAATATTATATATATATATATATATATATATATATATATATATATATATATATATATATATATATATATATACATATATATATATATATATACATACATATATATATATATATATATATATATATATATATATATATATATATATATATATATATATATATATATATATATATATATATATATAATAAGCAAGCGAAAACTAGAATTGTCGCCACTGCTTTAGTCCATGCCATGGAGTTTCTTTAAACTCTATGATCCCTGCAATCTGGTGCTGCCTTCATCTGCTGTAGACAATGTAGCTCGAAGTTTGCATTATTTCCGTGTGAGAGGCTATATTATCGATTAGAATCGATAGTCAATTATAGGATATCCTCTTTTCACCGGAAGTGATAGGAAGCTTCCTATTTCCGACTTGACTCTATCCACATGATGCGACTCAACTTTTTACAACGTGAATGAATGTGTTTCGTAATTCGAAATAATTTTACGCAATGAATTGTAAAATTACGCAGTTTTTCTCACGGCTAAAAAATTAAAACTTGCGAGCAATGAATCTAAGAGTGATGCCGCGGAAGCAAATTCTTTTCCAATGGATATTGCAGATGAAAGAGACCCAGAACCTGGAGAAATCGAACACGTGTTTTTTGCGACGGCGAAGAAAGAAGCACAGGAAGATCTGACCGACTGTTGGATTCTAGATTTAAAAAAAAAGCTGAATTTTGTGAGAAGAATGAGTGGTTGGTGAAAAATAAACATCTTGGCTGTAAAATATGCAAGGAAGTGGGTAGTTTGGGACCGGAAAGAAACAAACAAGGTATGAATATTTTAAAGCCATGTCCAAATGTTCAAATTTCTTACTTCGGTGAAAATAAAAAGAATCAAATGACTTCACTACACAAGAAAATTCATGAACATAAAATAAGTTCAGCTCATAAGGCTGCCACTAAAATAGTAGCCACTGCAAAAGAAAACAAATTGGAAGTAGCTTGTTCACATGCGTTTGAAAATGAAAAAGAAATCCCTTCTAAAATATTCAGAACAGCTTATAAAGTTGTAAAGAAAAATCAGGCTTTCAATGATTTTGAATCTGAAATTGATCTTCAAGAAGTCAATGGTTATGACATGGGGCGAATTCTATATTCCACAAATGCTTGCATTAATATAGTGAAACATATTGGAACTGAAATGAAACAAACCCTTATTCATAAACTAATTGAATCAAATTGTAAAATTTCCCTATTGATTGATGAGAGCACCACTATTAGCCAGTTTTCTTCTTTAATAATTTATGTGCGGACAATGATTCCTGATATGGAGCAACCCACAAACACTTTTATTGGCATTGTAGAATTAGAACATGTGTCCGCACAAGGTGTTTTCCAGTGCCTGATTAATGTCCTTAATGAATTGGGTTTTCATGATGACTTTTGAAAGGAAAATCTTATTACCATTGTTTGTGATGGGGCAGCTGTGATGTTGGGTAAGGAGAATGGAGTAGTGGCCTTGATTAATTAAGGAGCAATACCCAAACGTTTTGGTTTGGCATTGTGCTAACCATAGGCTTGAGCTTTCTGTTGGAGATGTTGTGAAAAAAGACTTCCCATCACAATTCAACCATTTTAAGTCATTTCTTGACAAGCTGTACTGCTTATATCATCAGTCGCCGAAAAACGCCAGAGAACTTGGAAAAGTAGCTGAAGATCTAGTCAAGCAAATCTTCAAAATTGGAAGAATTTTAAGTACGCGTTGGGTAGCTTCTAGTTTCAGAAGTGTTTCTGCAGTTTGGAAAGACTATGAAGCACTCACGGCTCATTTTGTAGCAGCAAAACAGGATGAAAACAGGGATAAGAGTGAAAGAATAATGTATGAAGGCCTACTAAAGAAAATTATTTGTATTGATTTGGTTTTGGATCTTGGACTGATGTGTGATGCTCTCCAAGAATTGTCAGAGCTCACTGTCGAACTACAAGTACGTAATATTACACTCTACACAGCTCATAATATTATATCAAGGCAGATTCGGGTATTTGTCAGTGTCGAACTACAAGCACGTGATATAACACTCTACACAGCTCATAATATTATATCAAGGCAGATTCGGGTGTTTGTCAGTGTCGAACTACAAGCACGTGATATTACACTCTACACAGCTCATAATATTATATCAAGGCAGATTCTGGTGTTTGTCAGTGTCGAACTACTTCTTCTTCTTCGATCCTTAACCACCGACCGTCAAAGCAGTCAGTGGCCATCACGCCTAGTGGCGTCTTGTAGGGCAACAACAAATTGATTCCACTTTGCACGGTCGGTGGCCATCCTTCGTACAGTGCCCCAACTCTGGTTCATTCTTTGCATCTCAGCCTCCACAGTCCTCCGCCAAGTTGTTTTTGGTCGGCCTCTCTTTCGCTTTCCTTCAGGGGTCCAAAGCATAGCTGTTCTTGTGATGGCATCGGGGTCTCTTCTGAGTACATGACCAACCCAGCTCCAGCGTCTGCCAGCTATGATGGTATGCATGTCCTCTTGCTTGCTACGAGTAAGCAGATCTTGGTTGTTGATGGTATTCGGCCAAAAGATTCGGTGAATTTTTCTTAGGCATGTTGTGTGAAAAGAGGACAATTTTGACATTTCCTTCTCTGTGACTCTCCAGCATTCCGCACCATAGAGAAGCACAGAAAGCACGCAACTCTGGTATAATCTTAATTTTGTGCTTGTGCTGTATTGGGAGGACTTCCAGATGTTATTTAGGCTAAAGAAGGCTGTTCTTGCCTTAGTCATTCTGATGTTGATGTCTTTGCCTGCCCCACCGTCTGGTGTTACTATGCTTCCTAGGTATGTGAAGGTATCTGTCTGTACCAGTTGCTGATTCCGAACTACAAGCACGTGATATTACACTCACACAGCTCATAATATTATATCAAGGCAGATTCGGGTGTTTGTCAGTGTCGAACTACAAGCACGTGACATTACACTCTACACAGCTTATAATATTATATCAAGGCAGATTCGGGTGTTTGTCAGTGTCGAACTACAAGCTAGTGATATTACACTCTACACAGCTCATAATATTATATCAAGGCAGATTCGGGTGTTTGTCAGTGTCGAACTACAAGCACGTGATATAACACTCTACACAGCTCATAATATTATATCAAGGCAGATTCGGGTGTTTGTCAGTGTCGAACTACAAGCACGTGATATTACACTCTACACAGCTCATAATATAATATCAAGGCAGATTCGGGTGTTTGTCAGTGTCGAACTACAAGCACGTGATATTACACTCACACAGCTTATAATATTATATCAAGGCAGATTCGGGTGTTTGTCAGTGTTGTCGTGAGAAATTCTAATCCACATATCTAAATTAAAAAGTAAATGTAAAGCCTAACGAATTAATTCAATAAAAGGAAAGAAGACTGGTAAAGAACAGTGCCGTCACTATAGCGTACGCCTGTGTTAATAGAACGTCATGCTAGTTAAACAAGAAATCCCCTTTTTCTATGCTCCGTCGGCATAAAACTACACGCGTTTCTAAAAATACAACTAGTACTGTGTTTCTTAGAAAACCTTGAGATACGCAAGCTGCTTAATGACCTAGATACACAAATACTAGCATTAATGTCATTATATACACTGCGTAATGAAAAGACAGATGGACTTAGGATAGAGAGAGAGAGAGCGATGTACGAAGGAACACATGCAACACTAACACGCCGTCTCGCGATATAAAATTAATGCCACCCTCCCCGCGAAAGGCATGAAGGCTTGATTTTTTTCAAATAAACAGTGACAAAAAAACACTACCAATACACGGTTAGGTTTAAAAAAACATGTTTAATGCTTATTAGGAAACATGACATTCTACTGTTTTATGTCTGAAATCCTGACATTAGTCTTACAGAACAGTCGAAAAGGCAGGACAGGTGGCGGTTCTAAAACAATAAAAAATAAAAAAATACACGACTATCCTAGAATACATATTTTGAACGGAGCCACTTAGCCCCATTAAATTTATATATTTGGGTTCCTTAGGACTTGCTGACAAAGAATATGTTAAGTGTTACGCAAATAGTCTAGGAATTAACAAATTATAGCCAAAATAAAATAGTGAGGTTGTCTGACAGCACCAAATCATAATTGCTCAGTGGCATGTTTTGAAACCACTATTTTACGGGAAATAGGCCAACAAGTTAAATCCGATTTTATTGGCTAGAAGAATATGTAAGCCTAAACATGATTAGTCGATTGCAGATACTATTTTTGGTTGTTAATAGAAACGATAGAAAGGGTACTTATTTTTTTCAAATGGTTTTGTAAACATGGTCCCATTGGCCAGACCATTTAATATAGTCAATTAGGAGCGTCAGTTCAGTGCCACTTTTTGAAAATTCAATTTGTAAAAGCAAGTGCGTTGAGATCCAGCTCATATTTTTCTAAATAAAAGCCTGGGACAGAGGTAGATCGGAATTGTGCCATAATTCATCGCCAGTCAACGTATTTGTTTATTATTTCCATGAATTGTGGTAAGCTAGACATTTGATATCTTTTGATGAAAATTGAATGTGAATTGATAATGTATGTCTGTATGTGTGTGGTTCAGTAGCAAACATGAAGCAAAGCCTAGATAATTGCTCCACCATGAATAAAACTTGTCGGAGAGGAGTTTAACTGCCTAGGCCTATATGGAATTGCCAAATAGTACTATGACACCTATCTTATTGAATAGAAGGAAATAATGCTGGAATTGCAGAGGCGTTGTAAACCATTAGGGAGAGGAATACTGGTGTATACTGTTACATGAGAAGCTAGCAGTTGGCCTACCGCGCTGAACTCGGTGTTTGTTATGTATTGTGCTCAGTGTGGAAATAGATTATAAATTAGTTCTGAAGTAGGAGGTACAAACTTCTTGTTTCAGGGACAGTGGTACTAACATATTAAAGCAGCACCTGGTCTGAGTTGTGCTGAATCCAGAAGCTGGTAGCAGACTCCTTGGTCAATATATCGACCAGTGTTGGTTCTCAAGAACACGGTGAAGCAAGCGAGCAGTGGAGACTGTTTCCTGCCGCCCACACAGAAGATAAGAGTCGTTGACCAGAGCAGCTCAATCTTATGTACCCCCCCCCCCCTCTATAATTGACAGTATATTAAATAAAGAGGGACAATTAATTGTTTCAAATGGCAGGAACTGTGAACTTTTCCAATACTATTTCCACCAGTGTGGTAAGATGGGATGATATAAATATTTATAGGGACTTAGTGTACTGACTGAGATCAGCTGTGAAGGTATCTGTATCTAATATGTGTAGTGTTTTACAGATAACCTTACTTACTGCCACATATTTATATCTCAGTCAGAATTATTCTGGAATATTGTGTTGGCAACGTTATATGTCTAGGGTTATGCAAATGATGAAGTGTAAGTCACCACAACAACAACAGATAAACAATTTAATTATTCCACCACACTTGACAATACTGTGACACTCACAAACAGTCAACACTCTAGAAGACTATCTTAAAAGATTCAATGATAAATTTCAGATATGTACATATGTATTGATTTTCTCTATAATAGTGATCCTGATTCAACTACACAGTGAACCAGGCAATATAATAACGTGCAATTTCAAATATTATGTACACAGATATAAATGTGGTCTTTGCATTGACATACAATATTAGTATTCTATGTGTGTGAGTTGTGATGTGGTAATATGAGGTAATACTGGTTTTGTTCTTCAAGATAGATTCTTATTAGACATCATGACTGCATGTGCTTGTGTATGTTGGAACTAGTATTGGAGATGGTCTCAGTTCCGAACATTAAAACAATTAATTGCCCCTCTTTAATTAAGTTAGTGTCATTTACGAGGGGTACATAGTGTTGAGCTCTTTTGGCCACAGTGGGCTTAACTTTCGTGATGGCGGCAGGCAAGGACTCCTCTGCTCGACTATTCACTGTTTCTGAAGACACCTCACTGGTTACTATAGGGACCCAAGAGTATGCTGTCAGCCTCTGGATTCGGCAAACGCTCAGACCAGGTGCGGCTTCAATACTAGGACCACAGTCCCTGAAACAAGAAGGATGTACCTCCTACTTCAGAACTAATTTATACTATCTGGCTAGACTGAGCACAATACATCACAAACACAGAGTTCAGAGCTTTATTTTTACTGCTATCTTCTTCTGAAGCAGTTTACTCCAGTATTAACCTCCTTAATGGTTACTACGCCTCTGCACTTTCAGCTATAAGTCCTTCCATATCATAAGGTAGGTGTCAGTGTACTATCTGGTAATTCCATGTAGTGTTACTTTTCTCCGACACCTTCTGTTCAGGTTGGAGCACTATATATATTATAGGCCTTGCCTCTTGTTCGCTACTGAACTGCACATATATACAGACATAAATTATCAATGTACATTCAATTTTCATTAAAAAGAGATCAAATATTTCAGCCTACCACAATTCATGGAAATAAACACAGATACGTTGACTAGCAATGAATTCTGGCACAAATACTGGCACAAATTCCCATCTGCTTATGTTCCAGGCTTTTATTTAGCAAAAATATGAGCTGGCTTCAACGCACTGTTGCTTTATCAAGCTTATTTGAACTAGTGGTCTCGAACTAACGCTATCAATTAACTATATTAACCGACCTAACCAATCAGGCCATCTCTACCCAATCGTTTGAAAAAAAGTACTCTTACTTCCGTCTCCCTTGACAACAAAAGATAGCATTTATAGTCCGACTAATCGTGTTTAGCCTTACATATCATTCCATCCAATCAATTCAAATGTAACTTGTGGCCTATTTCCGTACAATGGTGGTTTAAAATTCTTTCACTGAGCGATTCTGATGTTTTGGGGCTGTCTGACACCCTCACTATTTTCTTTTGCCTGTAATTTATTAATTCCTGGACTATTTGCGTAACACTTAACATATTCTTTGTTAGCAAGTCTTAAGGAATCCAAATATATAAGTTTAATGGAGCTAAGTGGCTGCGTTCAAAATATGTATTTTCTAGGATAGTCGTGTAGTTGTTTTTTTATTTTTTATGTTAGAACCGCCACCTGTCCTGCTGTACTGTCAGACTAATGTCAGGATTTCGGACATAAAACAGTAGAATGTCAGGTTTCCCCAATAAGCGTTTTTCAGGTTTTAAAACCTAACTCTGGGAAGGGTAGTGTTTTTATCACTGTCCGTCTGAAATAAAGTTAGTGCATGTGGCCTTACACCGTGTTAGGGGTGGCATTAATATAGCGAGACGTGTGTTTAGTGTTGCTTGTGTTGCTGCCTTCAGCCCTCCCTTCTTTCTATCTGAGTCCATCTGTTCGTTCGTTTTGGTAACGTAGTATAATTAATGTTAGGATTAATTTAGGTCATTACGCAGTGTGCCTCTCAATGTTTTTCTTAGAAATGTAGTACCCGTTTTATTGTGTTGTGGAAACGCTTGTATTATGCAGTGGCTTTTATTAACGTGGAAACGTTACAATTTGCAGACGAAGCATAAAACAAAGGGGATTTCGAGTACTGTCATTGTGACAGCACTGTTCTTTACCATTCTTCTTCCTTTTATAGAATTTATTTGTTAGGCTTTACATTTACTTTTAATTTATATATGTGGATTTAGAATTTCACGACAACCAGAAGCAAACACTTGAAGTCGTGATGACACACAACCACCTAGCTAGAAAAAGCCAGTATTACCTCATAGTACTACATCACAACTTACACACATATGATAATAATAATAATAATATGTGTCAATACCAAGATCATATCTATAAATTGTGTACATATAACTTGTGATTACATTTGATTGTGATTCCTGGTTCACTTTGTAGTTGAATCAGGAGATCTAATATTTGAAGGAATTAATACATATAATTTTAAACTTTAAAACTTGACTTATTAAGATAGTCTTATAGAGTGTTCTATGTGTGTGAGTGTCACAGTGTTGTAAAGAGTTGTGGATTAAACTAAATTGTTTATCTGTCTGTTGGTTGATGTGAACATACACTTCATCACTTTCATAACCCTAGACATTCAACGTAGTCATCACAATATTCCAGAATAATTATGACTGAGGTCAAAATGTGGTAGCAAAGTAAGGTTATCTGTAATACACCACACTTATTAGATACAGATACCTTCACAGCTGATCTCAGCCAGTACACTAAGTCCCCTATAGATATTTATATTATCCCACTTTACCACAAGTGTCGAACTACAAGCACGTGACATTACACTCTACACAGCTCATAATATTATATCAAGGCAGATTCGGGTGTTTGTCAGTGTCGAACTACAAGCTCGTGATATTACACTCTACACAGCTCATAATATTATATCAAGGCAGATTCGGGTGTTTGTCAGTGTCGAACTACAAGCACGTGATATAACACTCTACACACCTCATAATATTATATCAAGGCAGATTCGGGTGTTTGAAGACAGAAAATTTAACAGTGGACCTTATTATCGTGCAGCTCTACAAGCAGTAGAAAATTTGAACTTTCAAGGAGTCACTCTAGAGAAGAGGGTAACAAATCAACCAACCAAGACACTCTAGAGAAGAGGGTAACAAATCAACCAACCAAGTCACTCTAGAGAAGAGGGTAACAAATTGACCAACCAAGTCACTCTAGAGAAGAGGGTAACAAATTGACTGTTGCGTGCATATTTTGACGCACATATTACAAAAATCGATATGGCTATTTAATATGGAAAAGATATAGACATTCATTCATTTGTGTATGAAAATGCTGTCTATGGTAAAGCTAGATAATTCATGATTGATTCACACTTTTGATTATAGGAGTAATCGTTCTTGATATTGATCCGGCGCATGGATATTGCTCTCATGTCCGTACTTATTTGTTAGGGCCGGAAAATAGATTAATTTGCTTATTATGTTTATGGCCTGAATTCATATGTATTACATATTATTAGTACAAGTAGAATCAGTCCTATATTGTATATTTTGGATGGGTAGGCAGGACTATATTCTTGTTATGCCGTTCTAGCGGAAGTATGAGTTGTCTTGACAAGTCGTGATGAGTTCCGATGTACCGTTTACAATGGCGGGTTACGCATTTTCAAGGGCTGGTACATTCTTAAGTAAAAATGATTTATGAAGTGATTTTTCTTCTGTAGGAGATTGTGTCTCTACTAGAGTTTGTGTTAGAGACTCTCCTAATGTACGGTATCATGTATGATTCGGACTCCAGGTAATGCCAGACCCTATTTTTGATGATCTCATGTCGGTTAGACCTAGCTGGAATATTATGCTTCGCAACGCTAGGGTCATGTTTGTATCGACGAAGATGACGGGCTTCCATGCAGCAGTTATGTCTACGTGAAGTAACTGGACTACTGTAGAACTGTATGGAGAGACTTTAGGAAATTATTCATATGCATTTCAAATTAACTTTGGCTTATATATACCCTCCTGTGCGTGAGTGAGCGACAACTCAGGAAGGCGGCTATGTTACATTCCTGTCATCATATTTTTGAATCACTGTCCAAAGAACGGGCATGTATCTTATTATTCGGACAGTGGCAAGGAGATCTCAATTTTGATAGAAACCCCTTATCGTGGTTTCATAATATGATATAAACTATGAACATAAAGCAACTTTAGTTACTTACCGATCCGCCTTCACTGACGCGTTTAGTCAGATAGGGGATGCGGCCATAATGTAGCATGACATTGGAAGCTATTGATGTACTACCCATTATTTATGAATGTGTCATGACTTGGGATCTACTATGTATGCCTGCAAATTGATGTGTCAACCTATACCCATGATTTACTCGTTATGTCCCAGTGTGTGCGTCTAAATAAACTGTGTAAACAAAGATTCCAGCAGTCTGCATTGGTGCCTTGTAGACACAAGTGAATGAGTGCTTAGATTGGTCAGAACACGAACAGTCCACCATTCGCGTTAATCACACTCTACACTTCTACTCCATATATACACCATCCTGCGTCGGTTGAATTGACCAAGTTTAGGGCCTGCTTCCCCTGGAGCCTTAGAGGGAAACTACTGCTTACAGTTGCCTATGCCTTCCCTAACTCAGGACTAGGGTGAGTTACCCATTTACAGCTGGGTAGACTGGAGCATGCCTGATCTCAACCACTCGGTACACTACAATGGACATATACAGTAGTGGCACCACCAACAACATGTTACAGTGATTGATAGTGGAGCTTTACCGAAGAAAGAGAACACACCATACACCACACACTTTACAGTATGGACACACAGTGACACTTTACAGTGGTGGGCCAGGTTCCTGGGTCCAGCCTACGCAGTCTTGTTGTGTTGAGAATCACATTTTACAGTTGCAAGAACATTTGTTTGACCACATCAACACCTGTAGGACAGCTATACAATCAATGTCAGCTTGACCTGTTCTGACAAGTGTAGCAATATCTGGGTCAGCACTTGTTGACATTTGGCACAGTACAGTCAGTGTTCTAAACTAGTGATTGTTTATTCTGCTGAAATAGAAGAGCAATGTTGAACATAAAGTGCAAATTTCATCGTTGGATCTTCTAATGTGCTCAAAAAAATTGAACAGTGTAACAGTTAGAAAGCAAATCTATTACTCAATAAAGTGGTAGTCTAATCTGTTAAAACTGAGCATACAGTACAATACATTACAACTGCAACACATTTCATTATATTATGTACACATTTATGATATATATGTATTTTTGTTTATATATTATTTGTTTATATGTGTGATTGTTATGCTTTGCGGGCCTGGATGGGAGGTGAGTAGAACAGGTAATACCAAGTGATATTGGTCTTGTTCTGGCGTTCTATAGGGAGCAATTTCTTAATTGAAATTTGCATGCAACATTGTTTGCAAATATTTGGTTAGCTGTGACGACTGTGTTCATATTTGTATTTGTAATATTTTTCTGTTCTTTATTTTTGTTTGATTTGTTTGTATAATTGTAGGTCTCATCTTTTCTTTCATTTCAGTTCTTTACACACTTATGTTTATACACTGTGGCGTTATTTGTCTTGTTATCTTATTGCAGTTATCATCACAGATTCTGTGATCATTTTTTTTTTCATTTCTCCTATTTAATTTAATTTGATCTCTGCAAATGTTTTCAGATTGTCTTTTCTTGTTTGTCCTTTGTAATGTCTTTAGTTGACATATGACATAGGAGGTATAGTTGAATACACTTATATTATAGTACAGATCAGTACTTTATGATTATTATTGTTATAAAACAAAGTGTACAAGACCTTTGTAAGGCTTGTCTCCCAAAAAGATTGGTATAGGAAATATTATTTTCCACAGGTACTCGAGTGACCATTGATTACATTAAGGTATACAAGACCTTTGTAAGGCTTGTCTCCCACAGTATTTGAGATATACAGTTATTGTTTTCCACAGGTACTCAAGTTATCATTGGTTATTATAAACAAAATAACCATACAAGTTTTTCACTAAGACTAAGTCTATGGTATAGACTTGTCTCCCATTAAAGTGAAATAAGGTAATTTATTTACTTTTTCAGGTTTCTGATTTAAGAAGACAAGATGTCTACATTAGATTACTTTATTGCACAAGGAAAATCTCTTGATAAGACTGGAAAAGAGTTAGAAGAATGGGCAACTGCTCAATTTGCTATTGCATTAAAGTCAGAAGTACTGAAAGCAGAAGTTGAACAAAAGAAGATAGATGCTGAGAATTTCAGATTGCAGATGCAAGCTGAGGAAAGAAAAGCTGCGGCTGAGGAGAGAAAACTTCAAATAGAAGAAAAAAAATTAGAAGCTGCTGCTGAAGACAGAAAAGCTGCTGCTGCTGCTGAAGAGAGAAAAGCTGCTGCTGCTGCTGCTGCTGCTGAAGAGAAAAAAGCTGCTGCTGAAGAGAGAAAAGCTCTGGCTGAAGAAAAAAGATTAGAAAAAGAAGCTGATGCTGCTGCTGATCTAAAGAAATTGCAGATGCAAGTGGAGGAAAGGAGATTTGCTGCAGAACAGAAGAAATTAGAAGCTGCTGCAGAACAGAAAAAATTGGAAGTTGCTGCAGAACAGAAGAAATTAGAAGCTGCTGCAGAACAGAAAAGATTAGATAGAGAAGCTGAAGAGAGAAAAGCAATAAGAGAACATGAATTTGAGTTAGAGAAATTAAAATTGACAAGTATGAGTAATGTTAATCAGGCATCTAGTGGTAATGGTAAACCATTTGTGTACAAGGTCAAGGTACCAGCGTTCAACTCTGCCAGTGATGATATTGCATTCTGGCTTGATAGATTTGAACGTGCTTGTCGAGCTCATAATGTTGACAAATCACAGTATGTGAATCAGTTGTCTGAAAATCTAAAAGGGGAATCTCTGAGTAAGTTATATTTCGTTGAAGAGGCCGACAAGGATAATTATGATGCTATTAGGGCAGCTCTGATAAAGAGATATCAGCTGTCAGAAGAAGGTTATCGTCTTTTGTTTAAAACAATGAGACCTGAGGTAGGTGTAGAATTCTCAGAATTCATCTCAAAAGCACGAATTACACTTTCACGATGGATTGAATTATCCAAAATAGAGAAAACATTTGATGGTCTTACGGATTTATTGTTAAGAGACAAAGTCATGTCTTCGGTAAATAAACCATTCCTAGAGTTTTTACATGAGCGTAAACCTAGTACATTAAAGCAAATGAAAGAATATTGTGATCGGTATGCCACGGCACACCCTGACATAATTCTTAGTAACTCTAACATTAAAGAGAGTATGCCAGTTGCTTCAGCAACAGAATATAATCATAAGTACTCACACAAATTCCTAGGAGCTCAAAATAAATTTGATAAAAAGGTTAATTGGAATAAGTATCAAAACCAAGGTAACCACTCAAACCAAGGTTCTTCTTCGAAGAACTGGAATCGGGCTGACAGTCCTCGATACGCGAGGGGTGCCCAGAATTATAGAAATTTCCGAAAAGGGAGTAACTATAGGTACTACCCAAGTTCTTCATGGAAACAAAAAAAACCAACATTACAGGGATACTCAGTATAATGAGCGTGATGATTATGATCATGAATATTATGATTCAAACCCAAATAGGGGTTATAACAGAGGAAATAATAATTATAGAGACAATTATAACCGAGGTAGATCACAACACAAAAGACATGGTAAATCTTATTACCAGGCTAACTCTGCACAACAGGAGTTCCACGACGCCGATAATCAGAATAATGATAAAAAATACTCCAATAGTGTAGCGAATTCCGCTTTCGATTTTGCTAGAGCATCTCAGTGTTCGCAATGCAAAACATTATTCGATCCAACCACAGTTTCTACTTTAAGCTGCGGTCACCCGCTTCCCGCTCTCCATGCGTCAATCGCGCATAATGGAAGGGGTGCTCTTGTCTTCAATAGGGGCCTAATAGATGGTACTCCGGTATCAATTCTTTTCGATTCGGGGTACACTACCATCGGAGTGAGGCAATCACTCGTAAATCCTTCTCGAGCTACAGGCAATGTAGTCAAATGTGTAACATTTGGTGGCACATTGGAGAAGTACTCCACTGCCATTATCAATATTGCTACGCCTTTCTTTACAGGAGAGGTGCAAGCATGTCTCTTGCCGAATCCGATCGCTGATCTTATCATCGGTCGCATTCATGGAGTGAAAGAATGCACTCCACAGCAAATTTCTAATTCTGAAAATGTTAATATGCAATCTACTAATGCAGTAATCACTAGGGCTCAAGCTCTCAATATGCCGCAATCTTCACATTCTGAAGATAATGATGCGCAGATCCAAGATGATCCCTTGGAGATTTCCCTTGATTCCTTTATAAAACAGCAGGAAGATGATCCTACTCTAAAGAAATTCTTTACTCTGGCAACAAAAGGTGATCCGAATAAGGATACAAATCGTAAATCTTGGATTACGATGAAGAATGGCGTACTTGTACGTATGGTACTAGACTCCGCTAAGTCCATTCATTCTCAAATCCTTGTGCCTAAAAATATGAGAGTTAAAATCTTACAGCACGCTCATGATTCGCAGTGTGCTGGACATATGGGTTTTTCCCGTACTAAAACTAGAGTTCTTGAATCTTTCTTTTGGCCTGCTGTGAATAAGGACATACGAATCTATTGTTGATCTTGTAAAGTATGTCAAGAGATTAAATCCAGAGGTCCACGCCATGATGCACCTATTCAGGCTGCAGACATTCCCATTCGACCATTTCAAAAAATGGCGATAGACATCATTGGTCCATTTAAGATAAAGTCTGCTAGAGGACACCAATTTATTTTGACGTGTGTTGATATGTGCACACGTTGGCCGGAGGCTGTTCCTCTAAAGAGCATAACTACTGCTGATGTTGCAGATGCTCTTTGGTTAATATTTTCTCGTCTGGGATTTCCAGCAGAAATATTATCCGACCATGGTACCCAACTCATATCGGATACCATGTCTCAAGTAATGTCGACTCTTAAGATAGAGAGATCGCTGAGTAGTATTTATCATCCTATGTCCAATGGGATGGTGGAACGTCTGAATAGAACTCTGAAAAACCTACTAGGTAAGATAACAGAAGATCATCCTCAGGATTGGGATAGGGTTTTACCCGCGGCTCTCTTTGCATATAGAGAGGTCGCCAACGAACATACAGGATTTTCTCCCTTTGAACTTGTCTTTGGCGCGAAACCGCGAGGTCCTATGTCCTTACTTCATGATCTTATAACTGCTGATAATATTGTCGATGACACAAAATCCTCTTATGAATATGTCATCGCACTTAGACGCAAGATTATTGAAGCATGCAAATTGGCAACTGCTTCTTCTGAATTTGCGAAACAGAAGGCAAGGGAATTTCCAATAAAAAGAGATGCTTGCGACAACTTTGTCCAGGTGACAAAGCATTTGTCTTGCTACCTTGTAGGGAAAATAGACTTCTTATTTCTTGGAAAGGTCCGTACGATATAATATCAAAAGTTTCCGATGTTGACTATCTCGTCGATATTGACGGGAAGCGTAAAACCTTCCACATCAACATGCTCACGGAATTCCATGAACGTCCGGATTATTTACAACCTGTTTTCCAGGCAACGGACGATTTTCCAGTCCAACATGGACAGTACTCATCTCTGTCAGTAATACAGGATGAGGAAACGAGTTTCTCGGATGTAAATCTACCTTTTCCAATGATTCCTCTTCACTCTAATGAATCATGGAAAGATGTTGCAATTTCTCCAGAATTATCTCCAGGAGAGCAGAAACAAGTTTCTACTATGTTAGAACAATTTCAGGATGTCCTTACTGACTTTCCTGGTCAAACTGATGTCATTCAACATGACATTATTCTTACTGACCATAGTCCTATAAGAGTCAGACCGTATCCTATCCCGATACATTTTCAAGCACAGGTAGAGAAAGAGTTGGATGAGATGATAGAGTTAAAAATTATTGAACCATCCACATCAGCATATTCTTCGCCGATGGTTATTGTACGAAAAAAAGACAATAACATACGTCTTTGCGTGGATTATCGCAAATTGAACCAAGTGACGAAATTTGATGCTGAACCTATGCCTTTACTAGAAGAGCTACTTACGAGACTATCGAATTCTCATTTCTTTACTAAACTCGATTTGTCTAAGGGATATTGGCAAGTTCCATTATCCGAACACGCCAAACCGTTTACTGCTTTTTCGACGCCTAGGGGTCTATTCCAATGGAATTTCATGCCTTTCGGTCTTATGAACGCCCCTGCAACATTCGTACGCATGATGCGTCGAATCCTATCTCATCGCTCAGATGTCATTGCGTATCTTGATGACATCTGTCTTTTCAGTGCTACTTGGAACGATCACTATAATGGGATAAATGAACTATTGTCTATCTTACGCGAGCATAACCTGACAGCGAAACCATCGAAAGCATTTATTGGTTTTAGCTAAATATCTTTCTTAGGACACCGTGTTGGTCATGAGTTCCTAAAAACAGAAGACCATAATACAAGTAAGATACTTAACATTTCTATTCCTAAGACTAAAAAGCAAGTGCGAAGTCTCTTAGGTCTAATACAATTTTATGGACGATTCATTCCGAATCTGTCCTCCATTATGTCACCTCTTTCTTCCTTGCTAAAGAAAGGGTCTCCTAATGTAGTCCATTGGACTCAAGAATGTCAATCCTCTTTGGATAAGGTTAAAACTATGTTTTCTACTTCACCTATCCTAGTATTGCCTTCTAAGGATAAGACATTTATTCTTCGTAGTGACGCTTCATCCACCGGGATTGGAGCAGCACTAATGCAAGAGTACTCTGGAACTCTGCATCCTGTGATGTATATTTCTCGGAAATTAAATGCCGCAGAGAAGAATTACTCGGTCCTAGACCGTGAATTATTGGCTATGGTTTGGTCAATCCTTAAACTGCAAAGATTTCTTCTTGGCGCGCATTTCATCGTGGAAACTGACCAGAAAGCTCTTACGGCTATTCAGAGTAAAAATCTGAAGAGCGCGAGATCAACGCGATACGCGATTGCTCTGCAGCCATTTCATTTTTCGGTGCGAGCTATCCGTGGGTCAGAAAATGTGATGGCAGATATTTTGTCTAGATGCCCACATGATTCATAACTGTTATACAACATTGATACAGTTGTTCCTATGTTGAAATGTGTACACATATGTAATATATCATATATTGATTGTAACACTACTTAGCGGTTCATTGATGTTTATTCACCGCTGATCTTTCAATGTTTTTTTCGTCTTTGATGATCAGGATGTTAAGATATCTTAGATGAAATTTATGTATAAACTAATGTAGAAATTGTGTCATAGCTAATATTGTAGTATGCGTTGGTGACACCTCTCTGGAAATATTTATACTTAGAGAAGTACTTTCTCTAAGGTCATAAAACTTATGCTTATCATCTGCGCATTGTTATTGGTGCGTTGTGAGCCTATTGTATGTTGCTCCTAGATGTATTTCAAAAAAAAAAAAATGTACCATTTTTTTTTCCCCGAGGGGTGTGGTAATCTGTTGCGTGCATATTTTGACGCACATATTACAAAAATCGATATGGCTATTTAATATGGAAAAGATATAGACATTCATTCATTTGTGTATGAAAATGCTGTCTATGGTAAAGCTAGATAATTCATGATTGATTCACACTTTTGATTATAGGAGTAATCGTTCTTGATATTGATCCGGCGCATGGATATTGCTCTCATGTCCGTACTTATTTGTTAGGGCCAGAAAATAGATTAATTTGCTTATTATGTTTATGGCCTGAATTCATATGTATTACATATTATTAGTACAAGTAGAATCAGTCCTATATTGTATATTTTGGATGGGTAGGCAGGACTATATTCTTGTTATGCCGCTCTAGCGGAAGTATGAGTTGTCTTGACAAGTCGTGATGAGTTCCGATGTACCGTTTACAATGGCGGGTTACGCATTTTCAAGGGCTGGTACATTCTTAAGTAAAAATGATTTATGAAGTGATTTTTCTTCTGTAGGAGATTGTGTCTCTACTAGAGTTTGTGTTAGAGACTCTCCTAATGTACGGTATCATGTATGATTCGGACTCCAGGTAATGCCAGACCCTATTTTTGATGATCTCATGTCGGTTAGACCTAGCTGGAATATTATGCTTCGCAACGCTAGGGTCATGTTTGTATCGACGAAGATGACGGGCTTCCATGCAGCAGTTATGTCTACGTGAAGTAACTGGATTACTGTAGAACTGTATGGAGAGACTTTAGGAAATTATTCATATGCATTTCAAATTAACTTTGGCTTATATATACCCTCCTGTGAGTGAGTGAGCGACAACTCAGGAAGGCGGCCATGTTACATTCCTGTCATCATATTTTTGAATCACTGTCCAAAGAACGGGCATGTATCTTATTATTCGGACAGTGGCAAGGAGATCTCAATTTTGATAGAAACCCCTTATCGTGGTTTCATAATATGATATAAACTATGAACATAAAGCAACTTTAGTTACTTACCGATCCGCCTTCACTGACGCGTTTAGTCAGATAGGGGATGCGGCCATAATGTATCATGACATTGGAAGCTATTGATGTACTACCCATTATTTATGAATGTGTCATGACTTGGGATCTACTATGTATGCCTGCAAATTGATGTGTCAACCTATACCCATGATTTACTCGTTATGTCCCAGTGTGTGCGTCTAAATAAACTGTGTAAACAAAGATTCCAGCAGTCTGCATTGGTGCCTTGTAGACACAAGTGAATGAGTGCTTAGATTGGTCAGAACACGAACAGTCCACCATTCGCGTTAAACACACTCTACACTTCTACTCCATATATACACCATCCTGCGTCGGTTGAATTGACCAAGTTTAGGGCCTGCTTCCCCTGGAGCCTTAGAGGGAAACTACTGCTTACAGTTGCCTTTGCCTTCCCTAACTCAGGACTAGGGTGAGTTACCCATTTACAGCTGGGTAGACTGGAGCATGCCTGATCTCAACCACTCGGTACACTACAATGGACATATACAGTAGTGGCACCACCAACAACATGTTACAGTGATTGATAGTGGAGCTTTACCGAAGAAAGAGAACACACCATACACCACACACTTTACAGTATGGACAGGAAAATCGCCTGCTATCTGAAGAAGACACACAAATGCCAGAATGGTCAAAAGTGCTGTATCCAGAATGTTGGCCAGATAATGTCGAGAAGAATGTCACTTTTGGTGAGATTGAAGTGGAGAGTTTGTGTAAGAGGTTTGGGATTTCAAAAAGACAGGTTCTAAGAGGTTATCGTGAATTCCTGACAGAGAAGAAAATTCCAGCTGGGCTATTGCCACTAATATACACTATTAATTGCATCCCCATTTCTACCTGTGAATGTGAACGTGGCTTCTCCCAAATGAACGTAGTTTTTACACCAACAAGAGCTTCTCTACACCTGAAGACTGTGAGTACACTGATGTTCATCACGCTGGTTGGTCCTCCTCTACGTGTTTTTTGGCCTTTACCGTACGTCAATTCCTGGTTCCTGAAAGACAGACATCTAGCAACTGACTCGAAGAGCAAGGAAAGGGTACGCGAAGATGGCAGCAAAAATGTATTGAGCCCAATTTGGAAACTATTGTAAATATAAGGTACTAATTTGATGGGGGGGTTTTTTTTTTCCTTGGCTTTACTGGCATAATGGAATGGGGTGATAGGGTACCGGTAAACTTTATTTTAGAAACAAAAAGCACTGTGTGTGTGTATATATATATAACGCGATATTTTTCACATATTTATATATTTACTGCTTGGCTTATACATTATATGTGGAAAAAATACTCGCTTTTATTTTTGTGCCCGGCTTAGCCTTGAAATTATCTGGGACACAAAGTGTTAAAGGGGAGTAATTATATACCATATACACTATACAGGGTACTTACTTATTTAGTCGTTCCCCTTTTACCGTGAGGTGTAGAGGTTTGGAAGAGAGAGCGCCAGACTTTCCTATCGGCTGTCTTCCTCCTGGTATGGTTCCATTCTAGTCCTCGGTCCTTCAAAGATTGTCTAATGTTGTCCTCCCAGCGGACTCTGGGTCGTCCTAGGGGGTCTGGATCCCTGGCTCTTTGTTTCCCATGCTTGTCGTGGTAGCCGATCTTCTCCCATTCTGCAGACATGGCCAAACCATCTTAGTTGGGTCTGTTCTACTTGGGTCTGCAGGGGTTGGGAATTTAGGCCTTGACGTATCGTCTGGTTGCGGACCATGTCTCTTCTTGCTACTTCAACCACCTTCCTCAGATACCGCATTTCTGAGGTTTGGATCTGGCTTTTGTGGGTTGTAGTCATTGCCCATGACTCGCACCCATATGTCAAGACTGGGACATAGGTGGAGCGGTATACAGGCATCTTCGTTTTCTTACCAACCTCTCTCTCTCTTTCTGAGGAATCCTCGATTTATGGCCTGAAAAAGTCTCCCAGCTGCTGCTTTTCGAGTGGCCAACTCTTCTTTGATGCCTCCCTTTCGGTCTATAATAGCTCTGAGGTATTTAAAGTGGTCGACCTGCTCCAGGACCTGTTCTCCCAGCTTAATCTGATGTCTTCTTTCTTCTCGTGATATCATCATGGATTTTGTTTTAGAGCTGCTTATGACCATCCCTCTCTTCTGCAGATCTTCCTTCCAGACTTGCAGGTTGGATTGGAGATGTGCCTCTGATTTAGCAATCAGGGCAACATCATCAGCAAATGCCAGCTCTGAAATACAGACCTGTCTCATCTTCCAGTACCCCACTGAATACTTTCTTTTTCTATCCTTACATGCCTTGATGACATCGTCCATGAGGAGTATGAACAGATAAGGTGACAGCATATCACCTTGTGTTACACCAGTGGTGGTTCTGAACTCTTCTGACTTATGGTTTGCTGTCCTCACATAATTTCTGCAAGACTTGTAGAAGCTCTGTATAGCATGAATCAGAGGTGCTGGAATGTTCTTCCTTACCAAACAGTCCCAAAGTTTGCACCAGGGGACCCTGTCAAACGCCTTTTCCAGATCTATGAAACAAAGATGGATCTCACTCTTATACTCAAGGGCCTTTTCACTCAGCTGTCTGAGTGTGAAGATTAGGTCTTGAGTACTTCGGTTTGCTTGGAATTTGCGCTGGACCTCATCCAAATGTGGCTCAGTGTTACGCTTTTGTTCGTACACATGGGTGCATTCTCTAAGGGAAGGCATTGATGTGGGAAGGCATTGATGTGACCCAATGAGGTAACACCTAGACGCACCACTAGTAAACCACTCTATTATAAGTATTTGTGGTGTCAGTTTTCAGTAAAAATTAGGTATGCAAGTCTGCGGTAGACTTGTAACGCCCTCTTGTGGCCTGGGGACTTGGAGGTGTTCGGACGCAAGTGTGAGAGCTCGGATTGTGTGTGTAGAAGTCCACTGCATAAGTTACAGATTCTATGAAGAATATATTTCTATGTGTGCTTGTGATGGATGGATTGTAAAGGAAAGTATTTAGTACAATATTAAATGACTTTTGGACGAGTTTGAAATGCAGTGGTAATTCGTGGACATTATGACTTTTACTGACGGTAATTCTGCCTACCGGTCGTTGTATTTTATTCCTTGGTGATATGAAAATGCATGCTCCCATTTTTCATCAAAAGTTGGAGCTCATCGTTTGTCCTGTGTAAAATAAATCCTTATAAATGACTTCGAAGTAAACGTCCATTATTCGCGTTACATGTTGCAGTGTTCGTATGTTCAAGTCCTGAAAACACCTTTAACATTTCTGGTCGCCAGTATGGGGAGAGGTGTTAAATAAAGACACTGCAGGAATTATCTACTTATTATTATAAAAAGGGAAGAAAGTACGCTTACGGCCAACCATACTTTTACGCGCGACATTCCAGCAAAGATTTTTCTCTGCTACAGAAGTTTTTAATCAAGAATATCAAAGAAATATTATTCATAACGGCGGTCTCAGCCAAAGTACTGTCGATTGTCGTAGTTTTTGAGGCAGAAAGGCAGAAGTATTTCAAGTAATCATCGGTGGATTGTAACCAGCCACCTCGTTCTATGATAGGAAACTCTATTACAGAGCGATGCAACAGGAGGCAATCTGTTCATCAGAAGAGGTTCCCCCCGTCGATCAAGTGTTTCGGTTCCAAAGCAACCGGCAGTTTAAAATGGCGAAACGGCAAGATATGTCACTGAAGACCACTGGGGATGAAGTTGCTCTGTTTTATAAGCTATAGTGTAGCACTGATACCGTACTTATCAGACGCGTTTCTGAGAGGAGGATCTTTTGAAGATAAGTGCTCTTATATTTATGTGGTCCAAGGCTATTTACGATTTGGTAGCAGAGCTCTTCTCCATTTATGTTCTTTGTCATATGTGTATTATTGTGTTGTAAGCGGGTTTCGGTTGGTAGGGACTTGATTTTTAGGAGCATCTTGCTGCGGCTGAGCCAAGAATCAAAGTATCTATAAGATCTAGACGTAATCTTCTCGTGGAGCAGCTCAGCTTAAAAATGCTGTATGTTTAGCGAGCTTTACGAGTTCATTACATTCCTCATCGTTGAGAAGTGCTGTTATATTTCTTGTAGTTCGTGGTTGTCGAATGTTTCGTTATTTTGATTCATTATTGTTTGTATTTGGTAGGTCTAACCTTTCTATCATTTATTGGATTTACGTATATTTGTTGTCTGCGTTGTGGTGATGTCATTTATGTATCTGTAAATTATTTTTTTTTTCGTCTTTCTTATTTTTTTTTGGTCTGTTGCTTACACTGTTGTCTTTTCAGTCTATATAGCATTGTATGATCCATTGTTATTCTTTGATGATATAAAAATTTAATTTTGAGTGAACTTAAGAATCCAAAATAGCGGCAAGTGTGCTGGGGGTGCTCAGCAAGACTTAACGTTGAGTATACACTAAGTAAGGTCTAAATAAGTTACAATATAAGTTTACAACATGTCGACTTTAGATCATTTTATCCAGCTTGGAAAGGAGTTTGGTTTAGAAGGGTCAGACCTTAAAGATTTTGCCACGGAACAAGTGGCTAGGGACAAAGAAGAGAGAGTACAGGCAAGAGAACAAAAAAGGATAGAAGAATACCGAACAATGGAAGGGAAAAAATGGCCATAGAAGAAAATAGAATGGCAGAAGAAATAGAACAAAGAAGACAAGAAGAACAAGAAAGAGAATTAGCAGCTCAGAAAGCACAATATGAACATGCAGAAAAGATGGTTGCAATAGAGCTTGAAAAATTTAAATTGCAAAATACAATTAAACAAAATGGTAATGAGTTCAAAGGTTGCTCTAGAAAAAAAAACATTGCTTCTTCTAAGCTGAATTTACCAAAATTCAATCAGAACATAGAGGATATCTCGGATTTTTAAAACAGATTTCAAACAGTGTGCAAAGAACACAAATTAGAAAAACCATCATGGTGTACTCTATTGATGTCATTATTGACTGGAGATGCTTTGTTAGCTGTAGGTACCATGGATGATAGCAGTCGTAAGAACTATGATGCAATCAAAGCTTTGCTTTTGAGAAAATATCAGTTAGATGAGAATGGGTATCGCCTTCGATTTAAAACATTAACTCCAGATTCTAATACGAATTTTTCAGATTACATCTCGTTCATTGAGTTGTGCTTTAACCGATGGATTGAGTTGTCAAAAATCGAACACTCATTTGAACGCCTTATGGATCTTATGCAGAAGGATAAGGTGTTATCCGCCATAAGCCCTGATTTTTTGGCGAACTTGCATGAAAGGAAGCCCGAATCGTTGGAATCTATGGAATCACTAGGACGACAATTTATGACAGTACATCCCGGGAAAGTAGTCAGTAATTCCAATGTAAAGATGTCTTTGCCTGTGGCCTCAGCAAAATATGTCCACTTTAGCTCACCTAATTACAGATCAAATAGTGGTGACATAAATTTTAGATGGAACAGTGAACAAAACACTGGATCATAACGTGGAAGGTACAATTTTAACAATAATTCAACTTCAAAGCAAAGGAATCTCCGTCCATACCATGAGGAAAACCCATCATATCAACACTACCCTCGCTCAGACAGAAGTTGACATGGAGCTAGAAACTCATACCCAGAGGCAATAGAGCTTATTATGGCTATATCAATAAATCTAGTAATCACAATAGAGGTTACCAGAACAATAATGGTTATCGTTCACGCAGTGTGGAACGTGCAAACTCTGGTTCTGTACGTGATAACAATACAGGGGTAATGAATCAAAATGATAACAATAATCATGCCAATGCTTGTTTTGTTGATTTATCAAATGTTTCAAAGTGTGCAGAGTGCAGCACTCTGTTCCAACCAGATGTGGTGTCCAGGCTCAGCTGTGGTCATCCCTTGCCTGCATTAACTTCCGGTCCTTTGCCCGTGTTGGCATCGCATGAAGGAAGGGGTCATTGACCTTATATAAGGGTTATGTTAATAATCATTCTGTTTCAGTATTGCGTGACACAGGTTGCACTACTGTGGGTGTGCGTGCGTGCTTCTCTAGTTGATCCATCATGTTATACGGGAGAAAAAGTAAAGTGTATCACTTTTGGAGGCACGGTAGAGTATTATCCCACAGCTATAATACACATCGACACACCTTTTTTCTCAGGGCAAACTAAAGTGTGCATGCTCCCAGCACCAGTGACAGATTTGATTTTGGGAAACTTACATGGAATTAAGGATTGTTCTGCGCAGGAAATTGAAGAATAGGAATGTCAACATATTATGCCTACTAATGCAGTAACCACTAGAGCACAGTCACATGCTCAAGCTCAAGAAAATATTTTGTTGGGTAATGATAATGCTGATGATTAGTGTCAGGAAACTAGTATAGCGTGGATTTATCAACATCATCATATAGATATAATACTATATCACCACCCAGGCTCATGTGTTAGAGGTAAGACCACAACTACACTATCTGACACAAACTCACCATAACACTGGCAGCAGGTAAGTTCCCTCTTTAATGACTCTATTCGTACACATACACAGAAATGCAATACATGACACACCACAAATGCCAATGACTTGCGATACACTATATCTCAATATACTAGCCAAAATAACCAATGACATAGTCTAGCCAGTAACCGCCATGGTTATCACTCACCGGCGGAATGCACTACTTACAAAGCACAGTGCGTAATTGCAAATAACTGATATCCAGGAGAAAATCACTAGGAACCACAATACCAATCTAGTAACTAATCAATTACTTCTGAACATATGCAAATCTCAATAAGAATGAACAAACTGGCATCCAAAGACTTCCCAGCACAACTGCTGACAGAGGCAACCCAAAAACACGTCCTTCACGGGACGACGGCCATCGCAAGAATCCCCTTTGCGCCAAAACGATTCTTCCGACTTCCGCTCAGCCAAAACCGGCTGGACGGGTATTTTCACTCTCCAGTGTGGCCACTATAAAATTTAGTGAATGTTTCTCCTATGACATCCCCCTCCCCTTAAGAAAGAAAACGCAGTTTTCTTCCATTGGAGGAGTCACGCCCAATACCCACTAGAGTAAGGGTGAACCAAAATGCCAAGAAAGCACCTACTCTTGCAAATAAGGAATACCAGAGTTTATCAACACCATTGTCGTACACACTAGACCTACAGAAGGAAACATGTATAAATACCCCCTAGGTACTGCCAGTCGTGAAAAATACCAACGACTGACTAATCCTGGAATAGTTTACATATAATGCATGATACACAAAATTTGTATACTTAATTGTCACCAAACAGCAACACGTCATCGTATAAATAATCATCTCTCATAATCTGATTGTAGATATACGATAATATGATCTCTGTCCATATCGACTTCAACTTCATAAATATCGCCTTTACGGCAGCATAAACAATACATTGTATACCAAAATATATCACCACGACATACGAATTTAAATAGGCATTGCAAAGCACTACGTAATTTCTACAATTTCATAACATGTCATGGTATAAACAAGCATTGCAAGAAATCTCCCAATCTCTACCAATTTACAAATCCTCTTATTTATAACAAAATAGAACTGGGGCGCGGGTCAGAGCCTTTCAGGTTCGGTTCACTTTAACCCAAAAGATCTTACTAAACACGAACCGGAAATCTAACCCTCGCTAATGCTGTACTATAAGCAGGTGGTTTTGGAGCAAAAACATATGCTTCTGCCTGACTGCCTTACGCGCACCCCAACTATTCGTAAAAGTCACCCGTGCCATTTTGGTACTGTCGCATAACGACAGTACTTCTACAAACTTAACCGGCGCGACCTCATCAAACACTCGTCTGAGTCTGCGCAAACTAGCCCTCCGTGGCACGTTACGCACCAAAACTGTGCGATCACTAGCTTTCGGACATTCGTATACGTCCCTACTGCTTCTACTCATGTCATTTGGCACTCGTCGTGACCTGCGTCTCCGATGTACCTTTTGGTCGTCCCTTTTTGGAGTTTGGTGCTGCTGAGCCTCTGCTCCAGCTACACTCGTGGCACTATGCACCCCGCGTACATTTCCGACGATCAAATCGGCAATCGGATCCTCTAGGACAAACGCATTTACTCTACCTCACATTAATGCACGCCTGGGGGTAAGTCTAAACTTTGCCCCCGAACGTGGTGCACTTTACCGTTTTGCCTGTAAGGCAGGAGTCGTCGATACACGATCGACGCACCCGAATTGTTGTGCATCCGGTGTCCCTCAACACCTGGACTGGTCTATTCCCCATCTTTCCTTCGTGGAGAATCACATTCCCAGTCTCATGCACTGCCGGCAGACATGGTGCCGCATGCCCACATTGAAGCACCAACCTCTCGTTTGTATGAAATAGAGGTCGACACCCTGCACAGTCTTCGCTATTGATTGTGTCCAACACAACCGCGAAATTTGCATGCTCAATCGGGGTAGTGCAGCTATCAGCACTATGACCCCTACCACCACAATTGGTACACACGCGCTCTTTCTTCTTCTCATCGCGTGTACTTTTGTTGGAAATCTTCGAAGACGAAGACCCCGCATCAGAGTCAGAAGACCGACTCTCTGAGGACCCACTCCTCAGCTTATGATGTTTGGTTTTGTACCAAAATCGGTCGTCGTCTGGAGAATCCTCGAAATGTACCTGTTTATGAGTTCTGTACTCCGTTCTGTCACTATCGGTATTGTACCGTCGGTTTTGACCTCTTGGCCGACTGTTCCTATGAGAACGAAAGTTCCCATAGCTACCTCTATGTGGTTGAGAGGGGCTGGAAGGCTTCTCGTACCTCTGCTCTTGACCCCTGTCTAACTGATTTCGCCAAGGATGGCGTTGAACTTTGCCAACACTGGCAACTACATCTTCTGTTAGACGCGATTTCTGAATGGGTTTGCCCGGATGGGCCAGGACATAATGGTGCCCTAATTGGGCCATGGACTCAATGTCCTTTGGTTGACGTTCCTCGAAGAACGCCACCAACTCACTGGAGCACGAGGACAACACTTTGTCCCGTAGAACTAAGTCCAGCAAGCCATTAAAATCCTTCAGAATTCCCTCCATTTCGATCCATCTATTTAGAAGAAGTTTGATCTTCGAGATAAAATCCTCGAAGTCTTGGTCTGAGCTAGGCATCGCGTTCTTAAAGCGCGTCCGGTACCCGTCAGCAGTCAGACGGAACCTCCGGAGCAATCTCTCCTTCACTTTGTCATAGTCGGCTCTTTCCTCTACAGGGAGGCTATAAAAAGTCTCCATCGCGGGCCCAACTAGCAGTGTCGACAAAAGAGATGGCCACTGCTCCCTATCAGCTTTATAGGCCACACATGCGGCCTCAAATCTTTCTAAAAAGAAATCCAAACTATCGATTTTCTCATTGAAATTAGGTAGGCACAGCCTAAAAGGACGATGAGCCTCACCAGAAGTTGAACTCTGACCACTCGCACCCACTTCTAACTTCTTCAATTGTATTTCTTTATCCATCATCTTCTCTTCCATAGCTATTCTCATTCTCTCCTTCTCCAACTGTAACTTTCTATCTTCTCTCATTTTCTTTTCTTGCAATTCTCTCTCTTCTTTTATCTTTCTCTCTTGCAATTCTCTCTCTTCTTTCATCTTCCTCTCTTGCAATTCTCTCTCTTCTTTCATCTTCTTCTCTTGCAATTCGAACTCTCTATCTTCTCTCATTTTCTTTTCTTCGAATTCTCTCTGTTTCCACTCGCTTTCTTCTTTCATCTTCTTATCTTGAAGTTCCAATTCTTTTCTCTTTATCTCTAACTCTTCAGCTCGAGCATCTCTTAGAGCATTTTGTTTATCAATTCTCTCCCTCTCTTCCTTCTCTTTCCTTTCCTTCTCCTCCTTTGCTTCCTTCTCTTTCCTTTCCTTCTCCTCCTTTACTTCCTTCTCTTTCCTTTCCTTCTCCTCCTTTGCTTCCTTCTCTTTCCTTTCATTCTCCTCCTTTGCTTCCTTCTCTTTCCTTTCCTTCTCCTCCTTTGCTTCCTTCTCTTTTAACGTTTTTTGATTTTCAACTGAATTGAATTCTGCCTTGGCAAATTCCACCAATTATTTTCCTGAGTACCCGGCTTCCGTGCCAATCCGCATGCAAGTGTCCATATCCATGATGTACACTAGTAGTTCTCACTATTAACTTTAGTATAAGTCTTTACAATACAATTACTCAACTGTCTATATTGCACTCAAATCAGCAGATAACGTTATGCTTACAATAATATTCCGTAATAGTAATGGTAAATAAAGATATCACTTCATAAATTTACATATATATATATATATATATATATATATATATATATATATATATATATATATATATATATATATATATATATATATATATATATATATATATATATATATATATACACACATGAAAGTAAGTATCACCCCGTATTGTTAAATATAATTCACCTTTACGTTATACTCACAGTAAAGACTCAATTAGCCTCTTGGCTATATTATCATCACTTGTGAAAATCAAGTCTTTTCAACCCCTTATTTCCTATTATATTCTTACTCAACCTTACAGTAGTCGATAGATGAGTAATCACAACTTCCTTGTACTTTGACACCAAAATATCAACTTATAATGGTTGAATAACAACAAGTTTATGAAACTCTATGGTGCTACGACACCACTATATCAACTTAATCACCAATTAGATTCTACTTCACAGTCCTTACTGTCACCCACACTGGTGCTATAATCCAATACCCCTCTAATTATTACTTAACTCAATACTCTCTGTGCTGCAAGTACTTCTTATGGCAAAATGGACACAAATGTAGATTACACAGATGAAAGAAACATACACATCACTCCACGAAAACAAAATTCCAGTCACGGTGAAATAGATGATAGAATACAAAGAGAAGAGATAGATTAATATCTACACTGCGTGACTGAGCACGAACGAAAACAAGGGCTACCTGTAAACGTATTTACAAGATAGAAAGATAGGACAAGAGAACACACCACTTAAACGGAACACAAGGAATACAGAATGTACACGACACTATAAATACACACCCCACAAATCCCGCTAACACCAACAGAGCTCGGAATGTTATGCAGGGCAGTCGCAGGAAATTCGTCTGCCAGACTCCACCACAGAACAAACACAGCCACCACCTAATAGAATTGGTCTAATCCAATCTTTTCCTACAAAAGGCCAAAACTGGATTACACTCACACACCAATACACTATAGTACCAAAGACACTACGAAAACCACAATCAACATTGAGGTGCTAGAGGGTAACTCTTCCACCAAGCACTATCTTCCCCTCAGTGAGAATAAATTAAATACACAAACAGTAGAATAATACTATAATGTATCAAACTATAAAATACAGATAATTCCAAACTATCAAGAATATGGGACAAGATCAAATCTAACTAACAATTAATCTACCTACACACGAAGTCCAACTTATGCAATAAAGAAATGTTAAAACACGAGGAAAGACAACAATAATAAACCGAGAAGCAAATACAAAAACAGCACTACACTATTTACCAGGTGAAAGTAACTACTAGATATAATCAATAAAGAAGACAGACAATAACATTAAATTACCAGAGAAAGAAGAAAATATTAATATAACATATAATACATAAACATACAAACAATAACTTATCTGAAGCTCCAACGGCGCTTGAGCAAGCAGAATCCTCAGCACTGACGATGATAATGATCACAGACGAACGACACTTCTCACAAGGACACGTAAAATCCAAACGAATATAAGTCCAGGAATAGCATCAATGTCAAATCTGAGTGTATAATACTTTTTCACACAATGACCACACTGTACTTCACGGTGCTCACAGAGCACTGTTTATAATTTATATAGCACAGTCTACTTCACGGTGCTCACACAGCACTGTCTATATTATCAATGGAAATGTCTGCTTCTTCAAAGTTCAGCTACACAGCTTATAACACAGTCTCAGGTAAGTCCGCAAGGCATCGAGCACAACACATTCACCCGTGGTTGGGCAGAACTGGATTAACAGGCACGTCTGCGTTGACAGGCAATGACACTAGCGTCGGCTTAGGAAGGTCACGTCAGAGCTTACTACGTCAGTAAAGGCAGGTCCCAGAGATGACATCAGCAAGACCCCAGGCCCGTGTACTCTGAACTCACACCGGTCAGCACGCTTCACAGTTCAGGGCAGTCACACTCACAGCCTACTGCCCAAGAACAGGCGCAGGTAGGTAGCAGCAAGAGTCTGGCTGAAAAGTTCCTTCATGTGACGGGACCCGGACAATTGGCCTACTGCCAAAACACCCTAACAATCCTCGTCAGCCTATGTGAACTTAAAAGTTCACACAGGTACTCCACAACAACGCCTAACCCTTCTACGGTAACACTCAAAGCTACAGTGAATCAAGCAGGATAGCGCAAGAACCGAAGTCGTCTCCCAGCCCTGTTGAACACGTAACTTTACTCCGCGGGGAGCCTCAAATGTTACAAGACCTCGTGAAGACTACCTTGCTATCTAGTTATTTAAAGCCTGACTTCACTGCACCTCTATTACAAAGACTTGACACATATTTCATCAATGCTTGCCAAACTAACCACCTTTACATACTATATGACCCACTATCAACACCTGTCACTCCGTTGCTCCAGCTGGATCAATGTAGCCAACCACCAAACCAACTCAGAGCTACGTCAAACTGACCCGTCTGACGCACATTGTAACAACAGCTTACTACTTCAATAATCGTACCCAACCCTGCAACGATACCATAACAAACAACTTGAAACTTAACAACGTCTTATTTCACCGTGTATGGACTGAAATATACCGACAAAACAGCCATTCCCGATGTGATACTGGAAAAAAGGTCAGCCCTGGAAATCGAGGTCAGGTCAAAGACCGTAAACCAGACACTAACAGATCGACACATACACTGGACACTGAAATGTAAACAACTCACACAGTGAGTTGCAGAAAATATGAAGGCGCTAACACAGTAGCTTTACTAACCTTCTAACACTCTGTGTGTACACTAAATAATGGCATAATTACTGCCGCACAGGCTCTAAGGCCTTATTATCAAACAATATTAAGTCAACACGTCAGCTAGCTGGGAAATAATATTATAACGTACAGGCCTCCATAGCCAAAGAAATAGTCCGCAATAAATATGAGCCAAATACTAGAAAATCATTGGCCCTATGGCCTTCAACTTTCTGAACAAAAGCCCCCAAATGTCAGGAAACTAGTATAGCGTGGATTTATCAACATCATCATATAGATATAATACTATATCAACACCCAGGCTCATGTGTTAGAGGTATGACCACAACTACACTATCTGACACAAACTCACCATAACACCGGCAGCAGGTAAGTTCCCTCTTTAATGACTCTACTCGTACACACACACAGAAATGCAATACATGACGCACCACGAATGCCAATGACTTGCGATACACTATATCTCAATATACTAGCCAAAATAACCAATGACATAGTCTAGCCAGTAACCGCCATGGTTATCACTCACCGGCGGAATGCACTACTTACAAAGCACAGTGAGTAATTGCAAATAACTGATATCCAGGAGAAAATCACTAGGAACCACAATACCAATCTAGTAACAAATCAATTACTTCTGAACATATGCAAATCTCAATAAGAATGAACAAACTGGCATCCAAAGACTTCCCAGCACAACTGCTGACAGAGGCAACCCAAAAACACGTCCTTCACAGGACGACGGCCATCGCAAGAATCCCCTTTGCGCCAAAACGATTCTTCCGACTTCCGCTCAGCCAAAACCGGCTGGACGGGTATTTTCACTCTCCAGTGTGGCCACTATAAAATTTAGTGAATGTTTCTCCTATGACATTCAACATATTTCATTTATCAGCAAAGTGTCATTTGGTGAATGCCAAAAATCTGATGACTCACGTAAGAAATTTTTTAGATTGGTCAAATCAAATGATGATGATGGTGTAGACAATGCTCACCAATGGTATACTCTCAAGAATGACATACTTATTTGTAACTTTAGAGAATTTAACTCCATCCGCAAACAAATTATGGTTCCATCTAAGTTTAGAACCTACATACTGAGGCATGCTCATGAATCAAACTGTGCGGTCACATGGGAGTAGCGAGGACAAAATATAGAGTTTTATCTTCATTTTATTGGCCTGGAGTGGCCAGAGACACAAATTTATTTTGTAAATCATGTCTTACATGCCAACAAGTGGCTACAAAAAGATCATATCACATGGCTCCTATTCAGGCCTCTGATATTTCACTCCGTCCATTTACTAAAATGGCTATGGATATCATTGGCCCATTGTCAGTTCTTTCAGCCAGAGGTCATAAATATATCTTAACCTGCATTGACATGTGCACAAGGTGGCCTGAGGCAATACCTTTGAAGAATATTGCTACAACTGACGTGGCTGATGCATTGATGTTGATTTTCAGCAGATTGGGTTTCCCAGACAAACTGTTATCTGATAGGGGAACACAGTTTGTTTCAGATGTTATGTCACATGTTATGAGGCTGTTCAACATTGATAGATCTCTCAATTCAGTATATCACGCCATGTCAAATGGAAAAGTAGAACGTTTAAATAGATCATTAAAACAACTACTAGGTAAGGTGACTGAGAAATATCCTCAGGATTGGGATAGGTTACTCCCAGCTGTATTGTTTGCATACGGGGAAATCCTAAACGAACATACAGGCTTTGCACCTTTTGAGCTCATCTTTGGGGCTAAAACACGTGGACCTATGTCCATCATCAAACAACTACTCACAGGGTCGGAGTTATCTCCTGAGGTTCAATCATCCTATGAGTATGTGGTTAAACTCAGAGAAAATATTATTAGTGCTTGTCAGATAGCTGTTGATTCATCAGAAACAGCCAAAGCAAAAGCTCGTATATTTCAGAACAAACACAAAAGACTGAGACTATTAGCACCTGGTGATGAAGCTTTTGTTTTATTACCCAGAAACGATAATCGTTTACTGATATCTTGGAGATGCCCATTTAAAATTGTTGCCAAAATAGCAGATGTTGACTACATTGTAGATGTGAATGGTAAGAACAAAACATTACACATCAATATGTTACAAAAATTTCACACTCGGCCTGACTACCTGCAAAAGGTCTTTGAAGCTATTGATTAGTCTAGTGATCGTCACGCTTCTCTATCAGTCATTCATTAAGAACAGTCTTCCTTCCCTAACCTTTCTTTACCTCTTCCTGTAGTTCCTCTTCATGCTACAGAATCGTGGCAAAATGTCTCCATTTCTCCAGATCTTTCTATATGTCAACAGAATCAAATTCACTGTCTTTTGGAATCTTATCAAACAGGTCTGACAGACATTCCAGGTCACACTTCTGTCATTTTTCATGACATCCAGCTTAAAGATTAGGCTCCTATTCGTGTCAAACCATATCCTATTCCTATGCATTTCCAGGAACAGGTGGAAAAAGAGTTGGATGAGATGTTAAGTCTTAACATTATTTCTCCCTCCACCTCATCCTATTCTTTCCCAATGGTTATTATTCGCAAGAAGAACAAGTCCATCAGATTATGTATAGACTTTAGAAAGCTTAACACTATCACCGTATCGGATGCTGAACCTATGCCATTAATGGAAGATCTACTTTCTAAACTTTCTAAGGCCACATTCTTTAGTAAGTTTGACTTGTCTAAAGGCTATTGGCAAGTGCCTTTAACAGAAAGATCTAAACCCTTAACTGCCTTCATCACACCTCGAGGTCTTTTTAGTGGGATTTCATGTGTTTTGGGCTAGTTAATGCGCACACCACATTTGTGCGCATGATGCGTAAACTCTTTTCTGATAGATCAGATATTATGACTTATATTGATGATATCTATCTATTCCACAACTCTTGGGACGAACATTTTTCAAGTCTAAAATCTTTGCTAGATACTCTTCGCTCCCACAATCTGACTGCTAAGCCTTCTAAAATTCATATTGGCTTTAAGGAAATATCATTCTTAGGTCACAGAGTGGGAAATGGTTGTCTCAAGCCAGAAGATTCAACTGTATCTAAAATTCTGAACTTGTCTATTCCTACTACCAAGAAACAAGTTCGTAGTCTGCTTGGCCTAACCGACTTCTATCATAGATTAATGCCAAACATTTCTACTGTCACCTCAGTTTTCTCCACGTTGTTAGGAAAAGGTTCTGCTGACAAAATCGTTTTGTCTTTGGTCTGTGATAGAGCACTTAATCAAATTAAACATTATTTTTCAACTGAGCCCATTTTGAAGCTACCTGATCCTCGTTTGGTCTTTGTCCTCAGAACCGACGCTTCCCTGAACGGCATTGGTGCTTCACTTATGCAACACTTCAATGGAGTCCTACATACAGTATTGTATGTGTCACGTAAATTGACACCCACCGAATCCCGTTATCCCATTGTGAAACGAGAACTGTTGGCCATAATATGGTCAGTTTCCAAATTGCAATGTTACCTTCTAGGTGCTCGTTTCGTGATTGAAACAGACCAGAAGGCATTATCGTACCTTCAGCACGCCAACTTCAAGAATCAAAGAGCAGCAAGATACTCCCTAAATCTCCAGGTTTACGACTTTGAGATTAGGCCGATAAAAGGTCACATTAATGTCGTTGCAGACATGCTTTCAAGATTACCACATTCAAATAATGATGCCAACCAGTCCTCTAACATTTCAGTGTGAGGAAAGAACTGTTTTCCAGAATTGAAGAGAGAGCCTAACTGAACAGTGTAACTTCGGCAATTTTCACGCATCTATGCATTGATCCAGGAACAAAAATTTTGAGCATTGAACATTTGTTATCTGAGATGATGGGCTAAAATGAAAGACACCATTTGACATTTCACCTTTTGATCAATTGAAATCCTTCGCTTCTTGATGGCACGATGCACATTTTATTCCTTGGATTGATTAGATGACAACATGACACTTACTGTTGATTTTTAACCAACTATTTAGAATACTCCACTTGACATTTGAGTCCAGAGTTGCAATGAGAACCTTTACACTCAAGATGTACAGGTTGGATCGAGCCTTACTTATGGACAGTGCTAGTTACTTACCTCAGTGCAACAAACTTGCTCAAGATTCGAGTTTAAACATTGCCAATGTTATTATTTACCTATTATGGCAAGAACACTTGAAGTTTAATGAAGAGAAATCATTTAACTTAGTGAGATAACTTACAGACACTCACACTATTTATGTTACCGTCACTTAATTCATTCATTTACCATGATGTGTAATGTTTTTCTCATGATCATTTAATTCGATTTTTTTTCACTTACACATTCATGTCGTCTATTACTTTTCATGATCGTATGGTTCATACACCACCTCTATTATCATCAGGATCATAGGTTCATTAGATACTATTGTCGTGGTTGAGTTTGAGTGTAGAGTGTAGAGTATTTGTCGAGTTGGACAACAGTAGTGAAATCGACAAGGGATAGTGGACTGACAGAGTTATAGATTACACACACAGAGAGGTGTAAATAGGAGATGGACTTGAGACAACCTGGAAGAAGATTTATCAAAATGATCTCTCTCTCCAAGCCTCAACTCACTTATGTCTGTCTAAGCACCTCCTGCTCTCACTCTTTTCTCTTATCATACATAGAGATTATAGTAAAGAGCTAAAAACAAGTTACTTATGGATGGAAAGGTCGTGAACAGCGTATTAATAAAGGTGTAAACTTTATTAAATGAAGAAAAACATGAAAATAATGCATTTCATCACCACAACATAAAATTACATCAATAATCAAATAATCATCAATAGTCATAAATAATCATCAATAACCACCAATAATGCAAATACACACCCACAAACACACACACCACCAACATGAACCTGTAGAACACAGAGAGATAAATAATCGAGTGGCAGTCCTTCCGTTTTCGGGAACCAGATGAAATAGTCCAGACAGTGTCTTATATGTAGATCCTTCGTGAGGGACTAAGCCTACAAAACTGTCCTTGTTGGTACTAAACGCTGGTGACTCTCCCCTACTGGCGCGAGGTGGGCTGGGGGACTCTATTTACCTCCTGTTTACAAAAATGAATAAACTGCGGGTCAGTCCTTCCGTTTTCGGGGACCAGATGAAATAGTCATGACAGTGTCTTATATGTAGATCCTTCGTGAGGGACTAAGCCTACAAAACTGTCCTTGTTGGTACTAAACGCTGGTGACTCTCCCCTACTGGCGCGAGGTGGGCTGGGAGACGCTGTTTATCTCCTGCTGACCAACTGAATGAACTTAGCGACAGCCTGTCCGCTTTCGGGGACCAATGGAATAGCTCCAGTAAGTGGTTTTCTCGTATATATCCGCCATCGGTGATGGAATTAACCTGAATAAAATCACTGTATAGGCGCTATCGTTGGTGACTCCCCCCTACTGGCGCGAGTGGGGCTGGAACTCTGTCTATCTTTGGCTGGCCGCTTCTAAGTGCGAGGTTCTACATAATCCAGAAATAACTATAGGACGAAGTCACTTGAGGACAACTGATCCCAAGGCGCTCTTATCAGGCGCTAGAATTGGCTTAAAATCCGGTTTTGGCTGGTTGACTGTGGCTTGGCTGAGTGCCCCGTTTAGGCATACAGAGGCTTGGTGCTATCAGATTCTGCTATAGACATGCTGGGCTGTTTTGAGATTTTGGAAGCCGCAATGCCCTGACTGGTACTCCAATAGGCGAGTAGGGAACTACTACTGCCATAGGCGTTTTCAGATTGTTGCGTTGGCTCATTTCACAATGCGTGAGCTGAACTCCCGCGAGAGGGAAATGGCGTTGACAAAGGGTTGTTGTTTCAGGTATGGCTGTGACACTCGTGGGGCTAGATTTCCTCAGAATCCCTCTAGAGCGAAGAGACGGTGACATTCTTCGTCTGACTGGAAACTAGACTAGCAATTCGGTATCCCCTGAAACTGAGACCAAAAGGAGACACCCTTTTACATCAAGCAAATAATAAATCACACTAACTTTATACAGAAAGTTTCGCTCCACTATGGGATTGTAGTTATTGCTATGATAGTTTAGGGCTGTCTTTAACCATGTCTCCTGTTCCTTAAAAATATCAATTATCAACACGCGCCCGAATAGGCTTAATATCTTTTGTACACCCCTGTAACTGTCATTAAATGTTCTGACAGCAAAATCTCCTCCTCTTCTCCCAATCTCAACATACAGGAAACCTAACCTGTAGTTACAGTTAAATGAATATGCTTATTCATCTTACAACATTAAATGAATTTACATAAGCAGATTACAGCATGTGCCATTACACAAATAAATCGTATGTCCCCTTGGGGAAATATATTAGCATTCCACAAAATAAGTACATAGAAAATGCAATGTTCTTGCTATAATAATACAGTTGTGGCTGAATCATAAGATATAATTATATCTATGCCTGGTGACTGCTTTCTGTGAAAGTTATAGACTAGTGCCTAGCCACACAAGTAAGCATAAAATGATCCTCCCTTGCCACTAGAAATATCTATCAAAAAGGAATAAGTGACTATCTCCTATAATCCAGAGTTATTACCTGCATCTCACTATTCAGTTTTTAAGTGAACAATCCACACCTGACATTATCTTACAGAAATGACAGTTAATTTAGCCCATACTTAACCCATGATAGGCATCTGTGGACTGATTCTACGCCTAGTGAGTGTCTGTTATTGTAAGTCTATCATTTAACCCATTATAAACCCAAAAAACGTAAACACCACTCAACTAATTCCGTAGAGAGCGCTACATTATCACTGAATTAAATCACTTGGAGAGTCCTCAAAAATGAACTACGTCACCTTCCTATCAGATATATATATAAAAAGCTAACATGAATATATCATATTATAAGAGTTGTTTACTCACCCCGAGAAAATGCCAAGAAATAGGCAAAAAACATTTAGTTCTGTGTTAATGTTTGCCTTATTTCCATAATGGTCTATCTCGGGCCAGGAAATATTCACGAGTGTGTTGGCTTATTAAACCAATCTACTCTTATAGTTTACCAATAAACACCTGGCATGCATATTTCTACAGATGTATCGGCGTGTAACGTAATAAGAGTAGACAGAGGTTTCTCTTAGAGACTACATCAAAAGACAACAGAAATCGTGCGAAAGTTCCCCAGGTAGAGAAATGCATAACATTATGCTCTATCTTGTCTAAGGGGCGAAAACCCAAAGACTGACCGCGATTGTTATCTTCCCCTGAAACAGATCACACTCGTTACCCAGGCCTCAAAGGGTACCAGCCGCTCGTCATCAAAAGACTTAGAGCGACCAGAGAAATTCCCCCTTTTCGGACCACAGGGGGTACCCGCCGCTACCGAACCGTTTCTTTCACAGAAACCGTCTTTGGCTCGTTCTAACACTTTAAGCGTAACAGACGTTCTTCTGATCAGGCCAGGTGTGCTGACGTAACATTATCGTTCGCTGACCGCTGCAGGCTCGAACGTAAACAACCTCGGGTGGGGTTTGAGAAGGAGAAACCAATTGGGCCACACAGGTAGCAAAGCAAAGAGAAACAAAATGTCTAGGAGAACAGAACATTAAAGAGTAATAACATTGAGACGAGATGGAAAAATAAATTAAGTCACTGTCTACGTGACAACTATTAATGTTCTCTTGAAATTTTTTTTACAACTCCTAATGATTTGTTTGCATGTTTAACTGAGACATAACTCAGACTGCATGCGTTTTGACATTGGGTTAGGTTGGTGGTCCCTCGTTTCATAAAAAAAGAAAAAAAAACTTTGTTTTTTTTCTGGAGGGGCGGGGTATATAGTGTTACGCTTATGTTCGTACACATCGGTGCATTCTCTAAGGGAAGGCATTGCTGTGTGTCGTGAAACGAGTTATGTAAACCCACTACTTTGTTAAATCCCTATGTCGAGAGCCCAACCAATCAACGAGCACCGTTCACCAGTCACTGAGTCAGAATAAATTACAAGAAGTTACGCCCGAAAAAAACTTAAGCCCTGTTTTTTTCGGATGTGGGTCGCGGCCATCTTGTTCACGCAATATGGCGGAAGAAAACTGAATAAAACTAGGCTGTACGACGCCGGGGACTAAACTGCAGACAACCAATCAGCTTGCCCCACCAGGAACCAACCAAAAGCTTTCCTTAAGCTTTCATCTACCTATATAATCGGGCGAGATTGTATGCAAAAGCACGCAACACCGACACGAAGCCAGATACCGACCGACTGGAGAGGAGAAGCTGTCAACCTTGATTTATAGCTTACCTGAGTGCATTGACCTGCAGCCTGCTTCACTAAGTCGAGTCAAAACCTGGCCGGTTTAAAAAATCTTAGGGGGTAAATATAATGTACTATAAACTGATAGGAAAATAGGCTTTCAGCAGGTCTATAATGTTGGTATTTGTTGTGTCATTTATACTACCTACACCTGTATATATTTAATATATTTTGGTTCACTATGAATGTATCAGGTTACTGATTGTATCTTGGGGCATTAGGTATAATGATTGTATTTCCTGATATGGATTGATGAAGCCGAAGACTAATAGGACTCATACTTCAACCTATTGTCTCCTATAACTTCAGTCTATAACTTCAATCTATTATCTCAGACCAACTGAAATATAACCAACACAGTCCTTGTTAGGACTCAACCTATTGTCTCCTATAACTTCAATCTATTATCTCAGACCAACTGAAATATAACCAAAACAGTCCTTGCTAGGACTCATCAATCTATTGTCTCATATAACTCAATCTATTGTCTCGCATAACTTCAGTTTATTGTTTCAGATTACTCCCACCTGATATATAACCAAACAGTCCTCGTCTCATATACTCCTATCATAAGGACATAACAATATTGTTAGGATATATGTTACCAAAAGCACTTGTCAGAGAGGGCCTGGTATATTATAGGGGGAAGGAAATGGTTGTATCACACCTAGGTGTACATATTACTGGATTTATTCATGTATTGAATTAAATTATTTGATGTATTCATGTATTGAATTTATATTATTGGATGTATTCATGTATTGAATTTATATTATTGGATGTATCCATGTATTAATTTATCAGAAAGAATGTTTTGCAAGTAGACACCTGTCTTGTCTCGCTATTGCTAACTCATACTGAGCCACGTTGTCATTCATCCTACATGCAGACACCTGAGTGATAAGTGCAGATGTGATGAAAGGGAAATGATCTTGGGAAATACGTGTTGAGTAGAGTTAATTTTGGGTTAGAGTACTTGCTTACAGATTGGTATGGATTTGTTTAAAGATATCTCCTCTTAGTTTCGTGGAAGACAGTATGTCAGATAGCAGGTGAACTCTGGTCATAATGAACTGTTTCTGTACTGGTTTTAAGTGATGTGTGAATAGCTCTCGCGGCTAGTGTCCGCAGGGATTTTTGAGAGCAGTGTTAAGAGAACGGTAGATTCTCGTGACTGTGTGAACGGGGTGTGTTCCCGTGGGTTCAGTGTGTGCAGGGTTTTTGACTGAGGTGGTCAGCCCTAAGGTGGTTTTTGGATAATGTATGCCTGCGCAGGGCTATAGAGATTTTGTAGGCCTTGATTATTATATATCTGCCGTAGATGCAGTATTTGTGCACTGATGTGAAGTATAGAGATTTTGTAGGCCTTGATTATTATATATCTGCCGTAGATGCAGTATTTGTGCACTGATGTGAAGTATAGAGATTTGGTAGGCCTTGATTATTATATATCTGCCGTAGATGCAGTATTTGTGCACTGATGTGAGGAGTAGAGATTTTGTAGGCCAGGATGTGTAAGGGCCGTATGGTGTGTTAACTACATTATGAAGATTCATGTTTCGATGTAACTGTATTCGTCTAGATCTACGTGATGTTATAATTGTAATAAACCATGGTTAAAATATCATCAGACGTTACACCATTCCATGACTTGGTGTGTGCGCTACTGTGAGTGACTGTCCCAAACCACACTCACCGTCTTCACCATAAAGACATCCACCATAATCATAATTATCATTATATTTAACATTTGGTGGACCAAATCAACGGGTCGTAACACCCACATTACATTCGCGTGACAAGAGAGGAAATTAGGTCAGATTCTGGACCAGTCATTACAAGTGGGAACACTGAACTGTGTTATGTTTGGCTCTGTGTGGGCGTGGCTTAATTTAACTGTACACAGGTATCAGCTGACTGCGCATATCCATCCTCATATCTTGGCGTGTGTAGCAACTAAACTAACGTTATCAGTTGGTTTCGATATCAAATAGCTGTTATCTGATAGCGACATTGATGCCATAATTGTTACAGTGCTTGTTCCAGTCTTTCCATATGCAGATTCAACTATAGGTGCAGTATTTTGGAGAGTTCGTCTGCACTTATACCTCAAATGACAACTTGCAGAGTTGCTGTGATCGGTTCCTGTCGTCTGATGCATTGTTGAGGACATACTGTACATTGGCAGAGATCTGAAGACAAGAGAGCTTAGTCCTTCTACCTTTCTGCAGTGGAGTGTTTTAACGTCAGAACTTTGTGATATCCAGTGTGTTAGCGAAAGGGTCAGGATTACCTTCAGTTAAGTGCTTTTGTTGTGTGTAAATGTTGCCACTTCTGTCCATGTCAACGAGCCTCAATCTGCACTATCCTATTCTATTGATAACTATTGTTGTTGTTGTCGATAATTATATCGATTAATTATAGAATGTGATGATGTACAGGGATTGATGATACAATATTTGAAATCTAAACTTGATTTGGTATAATGAAAGTTTAATTTAGACATATATGGTTGACTAAGTAAACAAGTCACAATGGATTGTGATACAGATCCGGAGGATATGAGACCTGTATTAGAGTATCTGTTTCAGGAAGGGACAGATTGTCAGAGATTAAAAAGCCCAGAGCTTGAGTCACATGTTATGGACAGATTTTTGGTCTGTGCATCAAGAGCTCTAAGAGAGTTTGCTGATGAGAGATTTCAGTCAATTCCTCATGTGAGTATGGCTAAGGATCTAGCGAGATTGTTAGTTTTGGACCTTCGTCTGTTTTTGGACAAGCATATTGGTAACAAACGTGATGAAATATTGAAGATTATGCGTACGTTATGGCGCGACGACATGCATAGTGACCAGAAAGAAGAGTTAAGGGATGAGAAGCAAATAGGAGACATAAAACAGAGTACACAGGAGCTAAGGGAAAGTTGCTTAAAAAGTACTGCTGAAGTGAATAAGCTACAGAAAAAAGTGACTAAACTTACAGGTGATTTATGTAAATCTAATTCTGAGCTTGCTTGTGTTCGAGCAAAATTAGACTCGGCATTAGGCAAAATTAAAGAGATGGAAGCTCAGATTGGGAAAAAAAATGGCGAAGTTAGAAATCTGACTCAAAAAGTTCAAGAGAAGACGGAGATTTGTGGAAAATTAGAAGTTCAGATTAAGAAATATGAGAAGTTGTGTAATGAAACACTTATTGATCTGTTAAGTGACGATGAGATTTGTGGTCGCCAAATTAAAGAAAAGGATACTATATCCCTAGAGAAGGTTGATAGGCTTAAGGATAGCCATGTTATTGAGATTGAGAGGGTTGATAAAGAGAGAGTGAAAGAATTAATGATGGAGAAAGACAAATTGATTAAGATTGAAAATTTGCTAGCAGAGGAAAGCTGCAAGGTCTTAAAAGCGGAGAGTTTAAACAAGAAATTAAGTGAACAGATTGCACTTAAGGACTTTGAGATTGTAGAAGCAAGAAGAAGAATAAATGGTCTGCTTGACGTAGTCTTGAATAGCAATATGTGGTCTTCCGTCAGTGTTGACCATGATAGACAGAAAGTTTCTTATCATCAGAACACTAAAGCAAAAAGCCAGCCTTCTACACTTTTTGCGGATTCTACGGTCAAGAATGGTGGACATAGATCTTTCCGTGGGAGATATAACTTCTCACGCAATACAGATATTTCCAATAATATTGTTTCTTGGCGACAGTCCAACAAAGAGAATTCTACAGTAATATCCAGTCCTGTAGATAAGGTAGATAACAGTACTAAATCACAAGTCAGTGTGTTAAAAACCAACAGCGTATTTATTGACAGATCTGATAAATTGGTTACAAGTAACAAACATACTACTGCTTGTTCCATGAAGGAAGCAAATGTTGTGAAAAAAAATAAAGAGATTGTCAAACCTTCTAGTCATACCCAGTCAAGGCAGTGTGACTCATTTTTTAAACACATTGCCACAAGCAAAGAAAAAAATAGTTTTGATAGGAGACATAACCCTAAGGTTATAAAGTACCAAGGGAGTTCATCCTACGGTAACGTTTCTTCTCCCAAAAACAAGAAAAAATGTGACAGATCTCAACATTGTGATTCTAAAAGTTTTGAAAACTATAGCAGAAGTAATTATATGAAAGTTCATCAGTCAAGTAATAATTTTTCTGCTAAAAAGCCAGTTCTATCTGATAGACATTGTTATCTGGGAAGAAGTATTAAGAATAACTATTGTAACTGGGATTTAAATCAGTACAACGGTGTTAATAGAGCAAATAACAATGCTCTCAAAAGAAATTATACAGATCGCAACCAGGTTAGCTGTGCTCCACATAAGAGCAAGATTATTATTAATCAGAGTAATAGGAACGGTAATAGGTTCTTAAATGCTTTTGCTTGTCATGCTGATAGATTTGAGAGATCATCTCGGTCTTGTGAAGGTAGTAAATTTTTTTCAGCATACCGCACTGACAGCTGTGAATTATAGGTCAGGTTGTCCCTGAGACGTCTATGTTTGTCTGCTATGTGACGAGAGTTGTTGACATCGCAGGAGGGTCACAACCTTACACCACGGAGTTCGGGTAATTGTAAAGTGAATTTTCCGTGTTCACTCATAATCTTACCATGGATTAAAATAGATATTTTCATTTGTATTGTCTCACAGCGAGCGACTTTGCGAGCGGAGTCACCATTCTAATTTGACATTACCTGCGAGAGATATAGATCACTATGTACCATTTATCCATTCAAGCGAGCCTAGCCAGTACGTTAACCCACCGTGTCATGATGTCACCTTGCGTGTTGATGAGATGTTCGCAAGACCTCGAAGGAATTTTTTTTTGTTTTTTAAAGGTCCTGTTTATTTTTTGTTCTGTTTACAAACACTGAATGTTATTGTATTCTTTAGTATAGAACTTTATATGTTGTTAATGAAATATTATGTAATCTTTGTAACATTTGATTGCCATAATTATTTGTTGGTTGTTACTTATATGACTGTATTTTAATTATGCATTAAATAATTTCTATGCTCAAACTTATTTACTGAGACAATGTAATAGTCATTTTCATAGATAGTCCTGAGTGTTTTTTATGCACTACTTAAAATTTTGGTTTTGTCTTTCATCATGGGTTTCATACCATGTTTAGTTAACATATTTATATACAGATTATTTGAATTAATTGTTTAGTGAAAGGTAATTTTAAACATAACTTGTATGTATTATTAATGATTTTTCGTTGAAGTTAAGGACGTATTCTGAAACTTGGTTTTCATTTTTTCTAAATTATGACATTTGATAATTTAAACGATTCGATTTTTTGTCAGCTAGAATTAACTTAAATTTCCTATTAAATTAAGTGGGTAGAATTAACAGCGACGGCTGATACTCGTGATCATTTACAGAATTTAAATATCTGATTATAATACATAGTTAAGATAAATAATATTACACTTATATATTTATAACTTTGTAAGCAGTTCAACAGTTTATTACCCAATGTGACGTTTCTTTGATGTATTTTTTTTTTAAAAAGAAGAGAAAAAAAAAACTTACACGTTTTTCATGTATGTCTGTTTAAAGATAAGATTATTTTTATGTTACTCAGCTAATTTAATTGTTAGTTATTAATTATAGCTACATATTACTTAGAAATAAAAATACTATTTTTATTTAACCTAAAGAGAAGAAACATTTTTTGTATTGTAAATTTTTGGAAAATGTGTTTTGGACATTGTGATATTTATTTTTTTCTGCGCCAGCGCTAGATTGTATGTTAAGGTTACTATTATGTAGTGACATTAATTCTTTGAAAATGTTGTGATGTTTGGATGTATTTTTTGGTATTTAGCGCTTGACTATGCGTCAATGCAAAACTTGTGTTAGCGTTAATATTTTTGTTTGGATGATATTTGATGTAATTTATTTTTAGTTATGTATAAGCTTTTAATTTAGTTAAACTACTTATTATGCTGTGCTTGTCTTAAGCTTTCTTTTTTGTGTTAGTATATAAATATACTTTAGCATTTTTGTATTTTACAATACGTTGTTATATTTGGATAGTTATTGTTAGGTGTTGTTACCAACTTTCTTTACATTTGCATCTTTACTGTCATCTCTCTTTGTTGACTATTCGTCATTTCTTTACATCTTTTCTGTTGTCTTTTCAGTATTGTCTGATATTTTGTTTATGCTTCCGTGTTTCATCTTTGATGTCATTCATACTTCTAGTATACTTTTTTCGTGTTACGCTATTTATACTTTCATTCTTGGTAGTGTTAAGTTAATTATATAACTTTAGATAACGTAATTGGTTCTTATAATTCTATTTGTTTTACATGTATGGAATTGTTGTCTTCATTGTCATCTTATGATTCTATTTGATTCTTATCATATTCCCATTTCATATTTTGTCTTTTCTCGTATGATAATTTATTTTCTGTTTAGTTTGTACTATGTATACTTAACTTGGGTTGTGTATTAGATTAATTTTTATTTTGGTATGTTTGAATGATTATGTTGGATGATTTAGTCGTTATCTTACATTTATTGATGATATTTTTGTAGATGTGCTATGTTCTCTTGTCATAGGTATATTTTTGTAGGTAATTGATAGAATTTCATTAATTTTTAAAAAAATTTTTGGGAATTAATTTAAGAGATATTTGATATAACTTCATTGACCGTTAAATTTTTGGGAGTTAATTTTCAACAAAAAAAAATGATATAATCATTTTTTTTTTCCCTGGGAGTGTGGCAAACTGATAAGTGCAGATGTGATGAAAGGGAAATGATCTTGGGAAATACGTGTTGAGTAGAGTTAATTTTGGGTTAGAGTACTTGCTTACAGATTGGTATGGATTTGTTTAAAGATATCTCCTCTTAGTTTCGTGGAAGACAGTATGTCAGATAGCAGGTGAACTCTGGTCATAATGAACTGTTTCTGTACTGGTTTTAAGTGATGTGTGAATAGCTCTCGCGGCTAGTGTCCGCAGGGATTTTTGAGAGCAGTGTTAAGAGAACGGTAGATTCTCGTGACTGTGTGAACGGGGTGTGTTCCCGTGGGTTCAGTGTGTGCAGGGTTTTTGACTGAGGTGGTCAGCCCTAAGGTGGTTTTTGGATAATGTATGCCTGCGCAGGGCTATAGAGATTTTGTAGGCCTTGATTATTATATATATCTGCCGTAGATGCAGTATTTGTGCACTGATGTGAAGTATAGAGATTTTGTAGGCCTTGATTATTATATATCTGCCGTAGATGCAGTATTTGTGCACTGATGTGAAGTATAGAGATTTGGTAGGCCTTGATTATTATATATCTGCCGTAGATGCAGTATTTGTGCACTGATGTGAGGAGTAGAGATTTTGTAGGCCAGGATGTGTAAGGGCCGTATGGTGTGTTAACTACATTATGAAGATTCATGTTTCGATGTAACTGTATTCGTCTAGATCTACGTGATGTTATAATTGTAATAAACCATGGTTAAAATATCATCAGACGTTACACCATTCCATGACTTGGTGTGTGCGCTACTGTGAGTGACTGTCCCAAACCACACTCACCGTCTTCACCATAAAGACATCCACCATAATCATAATTAATTACATATAACATTTGGATTCTCCTTCACTAAAAAAAGTCTTTAATTATCACTGAGACGCGCTCATTTCACCCACACTAGAAATAGGTGGGCTTGAGGACAGAAATTTGCCCCTATTTTTGCTTGTTACAGGTTTTATTCGTGTCATCAAACCTGAGGACGTATGTCGAGTCAATCCAGCTGCCTGAAACTTCGCAAGAGCACAGAGATTGTACCTGAGCTACATCTTTAGTCCCCCTCAGTCTTGGGTGGGCTAAAGGAACGATCCACAGCAGGTGGTGTGTCAATCAAACTAAGGAGAACAGAACGTTTTGAGAGATGAGTACACATTAGTACCATTTCCGTCCGCAATTGTGAGCAAAGTTAGTGTCAGTGACGAGAAAGTGATTTAGCGTAGAAAGAGACAAGATTAACAGCATAGCTAATAAATGATATATATATATATACTTAATTAACAGCACAGCTGATACATGTACTATAATTGAATAACAGCACATCTGATATAATTTTTGTTCCTATAATTGGAAAACGTGTTGTAATATATTTATATATCTTTGTATATATATATAAATATTTGTAAATCATATGTAAACTTACAAATCCATTACATTCCATTTTTCAACATTCACCCTTCAGCACAAGTGTAGATAGTGTATATACTAAATAAATAATAAGGAAATTGTATTTGAAGACTTGTCAATTTTATCATTGTTAAGTAAAATCTGTTTCCTTGTCTTAATATCACAGTTAGTTACACAGCGGAGGTGGCAATTTATGTCGGTCTTCTCTCTACTAATTTTTCGAGATCAGATCATTCACAGCCGTAACTAGTTTGTGATACCAGTAGTTCTCTCAGACACTGGGACTTCACAATTTTCTGCAGAAATTCTATTTCTGTAATTGTCAGTACTATACTGATCCAAAAGCCAATAAAAACCTCACGCCACACTGTGGGCCGATGAGGTAACACCTAGACGCACCACTAGTAAACCACTCTATTATAAGTATTAGTGACGTCAGTTTTCAGTAAAAATTAGGTATGCAAGTCTGCTGTAGACTTGTAACGCCCTCTTGTGGCCTGGGGACTTCGAGGTGTTCGGAAGCAAGTGTGAGAGCTCGGATTGTGTGTGTAGAAGTCCACTGCATAAGTTACAGATTCTATGAAGAATATATTTCTATGTGTGGTTCTGATGGATGGATTGTAAAGGAAAGTATTTAGTACAATATTAAATGACTTTTCGACGAGTTTGATATGCAGTGATAATTTGTGGACATTATGACTTTTACTGACGGTAATTCTGCCTACCGGTCGTTGTATTTTATTCCTTGCTGATATGAAAATGCATGCCACCATTTTTCATCAAATGTTGGAGCTCATCGTTTGTCCTGTGTAAAATAAATCTATATAAATGACTTCGAAGTGAACGTCCATTATTCGCGTTACATGTTGCAGTGTTCGTATGTTCAAGTCCCGAAAACACCTTTAACACTCAGCTAGGCGTCGGAGTCTCTGCTCTAGGATTCTAGAGTAGATTTTACCGGGACACTGAGAAGGGATATGCCTCTATGGTTTCCACAATGTCGATTGTCACCCTTTTTGAAAATTTGTGTTATAATGGCAATCTCCCAATCCTTTGGTATGGTCTTGTTGCACCACGCTGCCTGTAGGAACCTTAAGAGTAATAGGTCGCCTGATGCTCCCATGTAAGAAAGGTAAAGGATCCCGTTACACGCTCATTGAGGCATATTGGGAATATGGTGTTTGGCCCATATTTTCTTGACCATCGGCACACTAGGGGTGATGTGGTCAGCATCACACCGGCCGCCTTAACCTTCCCAGAGTTGCTCTGGTACCCAATTAGGACTGGGTCGACCCAGGAGCCGTTTGCGGTCTAAAAAAATCCCACCTCATCTGGGGATCGAACCATAGACCACTGCGCTAGGAAGCCAGTGCACTAACCACTATGCTACCGCGGCTCCATGATGCTCCCATGTACTTAACCATTTCTGGTATTATACCATCATGCCCTGCTGCTTTGTCCATCTTGATTTTCTCCAGTGCTGCCTTCAGTTCTTCCATCTTTATGTCATCTTCACCACCATTGGTTTTCTCTTCTGTGCTAGTGGTTATCATTTCAGATGCTTGACCTTGCTCACCATCCAGGAGTTCTGAGAAATATTCTTTCCATCTTTCCTTTACTTCCTTCGGGGCAGTAAGCAATTTGCCTTGCTTGTCCTTTATAAATTTGAGAGGGCATTGTTTTTTTCCTTCCTCGTGTTCTTTAGGGTCTTATAGAACAATTTCTGGTTTTCTTGCGCATCTTTTTCTAGCTTTTCCCCAAATTCTTCCCAGGACTTCTGTTTTGCTGCTAGCACCGTGTTCTTTGCTTCTGTTCTGAGTATCACATATTCTCTATATTTCTCCATTTGTCCTGTTGTGTTTTTAGCTCCTAATTATTGTTTCCATGCCATTTTCTTCTCTATTATTTTCTCTTTGACTTCCTCTGTCCACCAAAAGTGTCCTCTTTCTCTTCTTCCCAAGTCGGACCACCACATGCTTCTGCAGCAACTGTCTTTATGATGTCCTTGAATTTATTCCAGAGGGTTTCCAAGTCATCAGGTTGTTCTTCTGTGTTGCTCACCGCTGCAGCAATAAGCCCCTGATATCTGGTCTTAATTTCTGGCTCTCTCAGCTTGTAGGTCTTAATGCTCATTTCTCCCGTTCGTTTACTTGGTTTCTTGCGTGATGTTGGGCAGTTCCTAGGTACAGGGTACTTACAAATATTAATCATTCACCTCAGGAACAAATTAATGTTCATTGTTTAGGCTTACAAGCCAGATTACCAGGACAGGAAACCTCACACAATATAGTAAAACATGGATCATCATCATCAGTGACTTTCAGGTCCCGGTGGAGCACATGTCCTCAAGAGGAAATTGCCACGCCCTTCTGTCATATGCCATACATTCAATGTCTTTTCATATCTTGTTCATCCCTTTCATGCCCGTCTCCATTTCTCTTCTCCATGTATTTGTGATTTCCCTCTATTTCTCTTACCTGAGGATACCAGAACAGAGACTACTTTGTAATGCTACAATACTATCGTATGAGAATGGGAAACATCAGTTAAATCACCATACAATCAGCAAAATAAATAGGGAAAAACGCTGGAGCGGTTATCTAATAGAAATAAAGTTTTGCTGATAGCAGTAACACTAACTGAGTCTACTTGTAAAGTTTTATGATTCTGTTCAAAGCGTGACACAATATATCAACATTCCAAGCAAGAGAGCGCGTAACATAACGAAGCTAGTTGAATTCGTTAGTTAAGGTTAGACGGTGGGGTAAATCTCATGAGCCATAAGTGCCTTCTTTAGATCTATAATTACAACCACTGATGTTTGATTGTACCCCCTATTGTAACCGATTGTTTTATAACCGGCAATTAAAGTCTTGATCTTAGAAATTTTTTACTAGAAGCCAGGGAAGGTGTGCCAGCAACTGTCAGAAGGTTGCAAGGATTGTTTTTTTTTTTTTTTGTTAAATTAAAGCACGTAGATAAAATATTGCGTATTTAAATGGGCATAACAGGCACAAGTAAAACTAAAAAATTTGATAAGTTTGTTAATGCTTCCTTTTCTATATATGCAAATATATATAACATGTACGAAAAACACTCGTGCTCGCACAAATATTCATAAACGTTATGCATCTACACAAATACCCACGTATGTGTACAATCCCAAACGCACACACATATACGCATATTTATATAGTACACGCACAAATATATACGTATTTAGGGATACACACACACTCATATATATATATATATATATATATATATATATATATATATATATATATATATATATATATATATATATATACATACACACACACACATAAAGCAAAATCTGTTTGTATATATCGCATACAAATCCGCATGCCTCGCAATGTAAACGTAAAATATGGCAGAGTTACTCTTTAGCGACTAGCTAACTTATGAAGATCATCCTATTTGCTGAGGGGTTAGAGCGCTTACCTCTCGCGGTAACATTACCAGGTTTCAGGTTTGAAACCTGGTATCCTCTAACAACAGTTTACTCAGCTATACATGGGTACCTGACTCTGCGTTTATTTACTGAAAGCAAAAGCGAGTAGTAGACTGGTACTCCACCTCATAAAGCAGTATCTAGTATAGTTAAGCCTCTACCACATTTCTTCCCTTATAACAGTATCTTATATGGACTTGACGACTCATCTTGAAACACATTTACGGTAAACATTAATTTCTAAACGTTTTAACTGAGAGGACAAGATTAGACAATCTTTGAAGGACCGAGGACTAGAATGGAACCAGGCCTAGGAGGAAGACAGCCGATAAGATAGTATGGCGCTCTCTCTCTCTCTTCCAAACCTCTATACCTCACGGTAGAAGAAGAACGACTAAGTAAGTAAGTAAGTAAATAAGTTTAACTCCAACAGCTGGATAAAATAATCAAAATACTAATTTGATGTGACTCTCCTTCCAGTCTGATAATAATTACAACTATCGTAAAATAGTAAAATTCATTCAATAAAAATTATCCCTTGGCAAAAATTAACAAGCTGTTGCATGTGTGATCCACAAGGGATAGAAATGACTTGCGAGGCAACGATTGGTTTACTTAAAAGAATCTAAGAAACTTTACATTCTAACATTTATGACGAAAAGCCCCACCACAAAAAATCGCTCTATGACAACACACAACGTGATGTTTGCGTAAAAAGGAACGTTCTACAAGGGCACTACTCCAGCAATACTCTAGAATACAGTGCTGGAGCGTCTTACATTAACGCGATCAGTAGACTTTATAGTAAATTGTTCTTTGATTAAGTTGTCAGAAATACGCACGTGCCCAGGTTTTGTCTTAAGCTAGAGGAATTCGCTTTCTAATCAGTTTCAATCAGCCAACTTCCAGTAACTCCTTTGACACCGTCAGCACAGACAACCCGCCTAGATCCGATCTTGAGTAATAAGTACGGTAACAGAGCTTCACACTCCATCGACGATTCTAAGCAAGCTGTCATGCTCCCCTGACAAATACAGGTAGTGCAATAAGCCCCTTACCTTTTTGCTTGAAACAAAAGACTTTAATATGTAATGGTATGTGTAAATGAAATGCACTATAACAATGACAGAATGTCTAACAGTCTAAGGGGAAGAACTGTGGTTAAGTTTAGATCAGTTAGGCATGGGCAGTTAGAAAAAGAGCAAAAGCTGAAACATACGGAAATGCGCGGAAGGAAGTGCGCACTACGGCCGATCCAGAAAGTTCGAAGATTAATTGATATATTCGAAAAAGATACGCTTCCCAGGAGAGTTCAGAAGCGTCAGTGAGAAAGTGCAGATTTCACTAGTTTAGGCGGCGGTCAAGTAAAGGTGGACCAGACATCTTGAAATGAAATTGCTAGCTCTTCGAGTTTTGTAAAATCGATGGTCTGCGGTAGCCAGACACAGCAGTAATTGAAGTGAAGTGAAGATTACTTCATCAGCAGGCGAACGTTGTACGAATCAACAATGAAATGTACCACACAGAGATTCGTTCATCAGAGAAAGGGTACGTAGACATTGGTAGTTTAGAAGTTCTGTGGGCCAGTGGCGTGAGGCCAGTGTAGCAGTATAGGTTTTAGGAAAAGTTACCATTCCCCGGAGTTGTCCGGTTTCTTGAAAACCAAAGAAATAATCTTAATCGTTGTAGTCGAGTAGTAACGAAAGAAATTCAAGATCCGTTAAGAAGTAAGAATATCGAACGTTCCATGGCCTTGAACACTAGAAGAAATTATCTGATAAAACGCTCTACAAGATCAAATGTTGAAGATCGAGCTGGCCATTCAATGCAGATGTGTACAGTGTAAATAAACTACTGTTTCAATGTAGCCGTGGATTTATCGTCTGTCCCATAGAGTTGTGTTATTATGTGTCATCGTGACCACTTTGTATGTTTTCATGTCGAGACCCACTACTGAGGTAAAGAACCTGGGAAACAAAAACCTGTACGTGTAGTCAACGTAGAACGAACAGGCTGCCACAAATACTAAAATTATTTACTATTAATTATAAAGTTAATTACACTAGTCAACAAATTTTCAGAAGTTATTTGTACCAGAAATTAAATATTCCATTTCTTATTGATTTTGACATGCTGATTTCAAATATCATAATGAAATTCACCAATTGGCTCTGGTTTTTTTTTAAATGATGAATTTACATTACAGTAATACAAATAATGTATGCTTGTTTAATTCTCTGGAGTGAGCAGCTAGTCTTTCTACTTTAGCATTATAAAAATTGTGGTTACATACTCAATTGATTGATATTTCAAAATAAAATGATAGAAAAAATAAAAACATTATTTAAAGTTCACATATCATGTTTTAAAAAGGCACATTTGTACCAATTCAGTCATTATTCAGTCGCGGTTCGAGCTCTCTTTGCTTGCTTTTTGTAGTCAATCGATGAGGTGTCTCTTGTCACAGTCCAACAGTAATCAGCAAGCATTGAAGGGCTCCAATTGCCTTGATACCTTGTCTCCATAGCAGCAATGTCCTAGTGAAATCGTTCACCATGCTCATCACTGACCGCTCCACAGTTTGACGTAAAGAAATCCAGATGAGAATCCAGAAAATGAATTTTCAAAGACATGTTGCAGCCAAGACTCTTATACTTCAGAAGGAGATTTTCTACAATTTCATTGTAATTATCAGATCTGTTGTTCCCAAGAAAATTGTCCACCACTGACTTAAATGCTAGCCATGCTGCTTTTTCCTTGCCATGCAACACACAAAGAAAGTCGTCATCATGAAGAAGTTTTCGAATTTTCGGACCAACAAATACTCCCTCTCTTATTTTAGCTTCACTCAGTCTTGGAAATTTTCTGATGAGGTATTTGAAAGCCTCATCTGTTTTCGCCATTGCCTTGACAAAGTTTTTCATGAGACCCAGCTTAATGTGCAAGGGTGGCAACAAAATCTTGCTGGTGTCGACAAGTGCTGGGTTCTCAACGTTCTTACTGCCAGGCTGCAATGACTGCCTGATTGGCCAATGTCTTCTGATGTAATGATCACTTCGTGCACGGCTATCCCACTCACAGAGAAAGCAACAGTACTTGGTGTATCCACCCTGTAGTCCAAGCAAAAGAGCGACCACTTTTAAGTCACCGCAAAGTGACCAATGATGATGATCGTAGTTTATACACTTCAAAAGCTGCTTAATGTTTTCATAAGTTTCTTTCATATGAACTGCGTGATCAACTGGAATTGACGGTAACACATTACCATTATTCAACAAAACAGTTTTAAGATTCGTCTTGGATGAATCAATGAAAAGCCTCCACTCTTCCGGTAGGTAATTGATTTTGAGGGCTGCCATTATACCAGAAATGTTGTGGCACGCAGAAAGGTCACCCTCTTTGAAAAAGAATGTAATAAGCGGCTTCTGGCGGTTCCTATACACAGAAATTGTAACATCTTGTGCCAGGAGATTCAACTGTTGCAATCTGGAACCCAAAAGCTCCTCCTTGTTCTTCGGTAAATTCAGATCTCTTACAAGATCATTCAGTTCACCTTGGGTTATTAAGTGTGGTTTAGTGGATGTAGTTTGCTCAAAATCTGGGTCGCTTGAGGTTGATCGTTCAGGACCACCAATGTCCTCTTCTTCATCAGTGGAAGCAGCTGAAAATGATTCTGGCACTTTGGGAACTGGTAGGTCATCGCCATGTGGTACCGGACGTATTGCAGAGGGGATGTTTGGATATTCCAGAGTCCATTTTTTCTTCTTTGATATGCCTTTCCCAATTGGAGGGACCATGCAAAAGTAACAGTTGTTGAGATGATCAGTGGGCTCTCTCCAAATCATTGGGACTGCAAAAGGCATAGCTTGCCTTTTGCCAGTCAACCACAGTTTAAGATGTGCTGCACATGTATTGCAGCATATGTGTGGCGCCCAGCTCTTATCTTGATCTCCTATTCTGCAGCCAAAATGCAAACTGTATGCCTTCTTAATCACTTTAGTTATATTTCGTTTTTGTGATACAAATGTCACCTCACCACATATATAACAGAAATTATTAGCACTGTTCACACATGTCCTAGGCATTTCTAACTACGATACTTTTGATAAGGACAAATGCACTAACTAATGGCAAAATTTTATCAGAGATAAGATATGTATACACAAAGGTGATGTAATCATAGGTAGGATTGCATCATCAACTTTTAGTTACACTTTTAATGGTCATTAGAAAAAAATTATGCAATCGCCCAGAACAGTTGTGTCATATATATAAATTGACCGTAATTAAATAAACTAGTAGCATATATCTTGAAAACTAGAGCCAATCAACATTTTTAAATATTTTCCTTTTCAGCACACCAAAATTAGTTAAGATCAGCTATTTTCATTTCTGGTACATTTTGGTTGTTGACTAGTGTTATCATCCAAAATAGTGTCTATGTGTGTTCATGCATAAAGTCAGCCATTTTCAAACCTTGTACCTCAAACTCTTTGACATAAATCTTGGTCAGTTCTTTAAAACTCGTCTGCTATTCCTGCTTTGTGATCCTCTAAGGTTTTACCATTCCGACAACATCCTTTGTCTATTAATTATCCCCATATGAAATAATCAGCAGAAGTTAAACCAGGAGAGGGGACCTAAGACGCAGCAAAAGTGATAAATGCAGTCAGCGACCCATAGCTTGACTGTTTGCGTCAGGGTCAACGAACCAGAGCTGACCAAGACCGTACTCCACCTCCAAGTGGTGGTCCTGGAAACAAGTTGCATCACTGCAGTCTGGCTGAGAGAGTAGGGATCGAAGAGGGAAGGCAAACCTGGTCCCAAAAATGCCGTGCTGAAGTCGGATGTGTCGGCCGAAAGGCGCAAATATTGCACCTTCTCTGTAAACGGACACAACGCAACCAACGTCCTTTTCAGGACGAACGAAGAAGAAGAAGAAGAAAACCAGGAGATCTCGCAAGCCGTTCTATTGGACCTCATCTTTAAATCTATCTGTTATGGAATTTGTAGTCAATAAAACTTCTAACAAAAAGGGAATAATAGCCTTTCAAAAATTAAAAAAAAGGATCAGGAGAAGCAGACATCATCATCATGTTAATGTTAACTACGCATGGAGCACAGCCACCACTACAGCTGGTCTCCTTGCAGGAAATCTGCACAAGCAATCATGAGATTTTTACAGTGGTGGTTTCAGTGGCAATGTCTGTTTCATGATGACGCGGCAAACCTCATACACAACTTCATGTTAGTTGTCTTGTACAAATTGTCTGAGGGAGCTATATTCCTATTCTTTCTTTGTCTTATCAGAGATCCTCCTGGGTGTGGGGGGGGGGGGGGTCCACAGGGCGGAGGTAGACATGGTGTACATGAAACGTTAGGGTATCCCGCAAAAAAAAAAAAGAAATGCCAAAATAATTTTATTAGGATAATCTGCTACGCATTTCTTCATATGTCATATTTTGAAAGGGTAAGTGTATGTATAGCTCATAGTGTATTATTAGTAGTGCTAGGATTTTGATGATTGTGCATCTTTTTTTCTTTTTTTTTTTTTTTTTTTTGCTTAACCAAAACTTTGCTTAGTTGAATATAAATGTGTTTCATAAAAAACTGACTTAGGAGCCTTTGTTGAGGCATTATTTTGCAATTTTGGGCATGTTAGCGCATTTTTTGAAAATTGTCGGTTATTTTACAGCAGTTATGTGTCTTTCTTCAGTCATTATTTTGCAGATTTTGGCATTTGTAATAAAATAAATATAAAAAAGGACGGCGAAAGAGAGACAGACCAAAGACAACCTGACGGAGAACAGTGGAGGCTGAGATGCAAAGCATGAGTTGGGGCACGACACGAAGGATGACCACCGACCGAGCAAAGTGGGGAAAGTTTGCTGCTGCCCTAGGCGTGATGGCCACTGACTACTGTCGATTAGGGGCTAAGGATTCAAGAAGAAGAATTAACAATAGGCATTTTGTAATGTTTTATTGTTATTGTTTAGTTTTTTACAAATTACCTCACTGTTTTCCCCATGCTGTTTAATCATTTTCCCTAAGTCCCTGAAAACAAATTGTCACGGGTTGCCTCCCCTTGCTCTGCAGTAGTGGTCCAACAGTGGCCAAAACCTAGAGTATCTAATGTGGGCCTTCAAAGGTGTCTTACCTTCGCACTAGATTACTCTTGGCAGAATTGTAGATAGAAGGATAATGATGCTTCTACCTCGAAGGAGTCTTCACAAGATATTTCAGAAGTCAAGAACAATGCTGAATGAGTCTGAGCACGTTAACTTTGTATCTGACCCGCCGCCTTTTGTGTAGATATATATTGCATGATTTAGCTCGTTTAATACCCCAGCTAATTTAATTCAGCGAAATTCCTCTTATTAGCTCGATATATATATATATATATATATATATATATATATATATATATATATATATATATATATATATATATATATATATATATATATATATATATATATATATATATGAATATGTACTTGCGGTTCTGAGTCATACGAATGCCTCTCTGTTACGGTAGTTTTATTGATATCGTCTGCTAGAATTGGCAGTGCGCATTTTTGGGGTCAATAGAATTAATATAAATTGATTTTTATACTTCACGGATTAATGAACGCGAAATACACGGTCAAATTATGACGTGTTAGCGTAGATAAAGTCACGCTTCGTGACTTAGTTACTGGAACCTTGTTACGTTGTCCATCAAGCCGTGAAGTCGTGTTTTACCTCCTTCCACTATTGGGCTTTGTTAATAGCCATATTTATGTAAAGTGATACTAGGACTTCGGGTCAGTCCAGATAATAATATATATAAGCGAATTCAAAAGGTTAGTGATTAACCTACGTTAAGGAAGGATGGTCGATAAGTAATTTGATTATTTCCGTCAAGACATTATGCGCTCACTTCTGGCTGTTGGAATCCCAGCAGCACATGTATATAGCCATGATGGTCTGTCGACATGAATTTATTATGACACGGACGGATATGAAAATATATGCAAGTAAATTCTAATTAACTGTATGTAAATATTGTACCTGTATGACTGTCTTCGTATATGAACTGTGAATAAACCATGGACTCTAACTTGAAGACTTATCTACGTCGATACGTTGCGGATGTGTGGCTGCATTGACAATGTTGATGTATATTACCTTGAAGAACTCTTCCAAATGAGAAGACTTATAATATCATAATAAGCTTCGAAAGGAACAAATGTCTTCTTGGACAGCCAACACATAATGAGTCCATATAACGGTGACCCTCATTGAAGATTATAACCGAACGAAGCACGCATTCGCGATTGAACAAATACTGAACCAGCTGCAGCAGCCTTATCAGCCCCTTATCCCAGTCTTATCAGCTGGTGGCCATGATGTGGTGTGGAATTATAATCTAATCGTCAAAATTATCAAAGAATACCGAGTTGAAAAGAAAAAATTTCCCTTTGAGCGAAAATGGTCATTTTTTTGCATCTACACCTATGACGTCACATGCCCTTGACAACAAGATGAACCGTTTCTATCAATGGAAGCCACATTTTGACGTCTGTCAAGGAAATAATTCATAAACGCTCAATCAACCATATAACTAGAGTCAACCGTCACCATCATGAATAAGAGCTCTTTATACTGTCGGTGAAACAGGCACTGCACAAATTTATCGAGACAAAAAAAGCTAAGTAATTGTGTTCGACTTACGCTGTCATGTCTTGTTTGCTATTTCGCCGGCCTGTTTTTTGCAAATCAGTGTTGACTGTTGTTTGTGTATATCTATTATGTTGTATTTTATGTGTTAGCGGGTTGGTTGGCGAGGGAGCTGAAACCTCTGGAAATGTTGCGAAAAGCTGACCCAGAGATTGCAGCCGTTCTTAGGGTTTATTGAAATTTTGCAATCTGTACGGGAGCCCATTACACATATTAACCAGGGACTTGTTCTGCTCGACATTGCAAGATTTCGATATTAAGTGTTTAGCTGTGCAGTTCTGTGAATACCTGGAGTATTTTATTGTATTCAGTTTCATTTTATTGAGTTCTGTATTATTGTTCGTAACCTATCTCGTCAATTCTAATCTTGCTATAACTTATTTCATAGATTTTGTAGTAACCGTCATGAGTCCATTGTTACGTCACTGATTTTTGAGTACATGTTCATCTTGATTTAGTTCAATCCTTGACCTTCGTATTGTACTTCCGATTTTTTTCTCCTTAGTGTATAGATTCATTTTATGTCTGAAGTTGTCAGTTTGTGATGTGCCAATGTTCTGTACAGTTTAGTTTATTGTTTGTCTTAGTTATTCATTTCATATATTAATGATTTAATAATATTAGAAATTTAGTATTAGTAGAATAATACAATAATTTGATTAAATTTTTACTAAACCAAATGATGACTTAAGTGATGTCATCATATTGCAGTAGTGGTCCAATGCATTATTGAGGCACATTATACATGATGCCTAAGGCATAAAGTCATAACTTTATATTCACAATAAAAAAATTTTTGAATTAAGATAAGTTTATTAAATAACTGTTTGGTATTCACACCAAATTAGGAAACTATATGTGATATAGTACAAAGTACACGGACATAATACTACATTGGTGACTTAGTACATATAATTGATTGAATAACATAATTATAGAGGGACAATACTCATATTTATTGTAGGATAATATTATATGCATGATATAAATTCAGCATCTTAAATAAATAAATAGCATAACTATTTATGATATACATTAGTAGATACATATAATATTATTACAAAATATTATATATTTGGGGAACTTACAACTAATAGTACAAGAATATAGTTGAATATGATGGGTATTTGTTTGACTACGTTGAGTCACCAGACCATATTGGTTTATTAGTGCACATATCTATAAATATTGACTCAGGGAGTCATATATATAATTACTATGGATATTTTTGAACATTTTCTCCGGGAGGCGAAATATGAAGCAAAAATGGAGGAACAGAGAGAAATTGCTAGACGAGAAAAAGAAAGAAGGAGTACGCCATAGAACATTTTTTACTTCATATGAGCGATGAGCTTATAGACTGTACTCAATATCATTTGGGATATCAAGATTCAAGGGATAAAGCACTGAGACTTGCTAAAGTGCTATCCACTGTTTTTTATGAGGAAAGTAAAATGACTACTCAGGACTGTCGTAGTGTTGAGTTGAACGAGTTAAAGAAAACCATAAATGAGCATAAAGGTAAGGAGAAGGCCCTTACCGATGCACTACAGCAGCAAAAAGGTGAATATGAGAAGAAGTTGTCAACATTGGATTTTGAAAATGCTGTATTGAATAATAAAGTGACCGTGTTGATGGAAGATAATAAGAAATTGGATGAGGTTTCTCTTAGTCAAAAGAAGTTGCTAGCTCAGAAAAAGGAGTTAGAGGTTAGGTTTTTAAAAAAATTCTGCCAAAGATTCTAATAGGAGGTGAGGTTGAGGCTCAATTTAAAAAATTACATGACTTTACATGGTTTATTGAAGAACATACATGCATACCTTTAAGTTGGAAGTGTCAACAAAATCGACGACAAGATTCAAGAACTGAAGTCTGAGATTACTCTTTTGAAATTACAGGGTGATATGACAGAAGTGAAAACCATCTATAGGATAGAATTAACTGATAATAAATTGAAACAAGATAAACTAAATGAGGAAAATAGTGAACTAAGGTCTGAAGTTAGTTCATTAAGAAAACTGCTTGATCAATCAAAGAGTGTTACTGATGAAAAATTAATTGCCTTCAATAAATTTCTGATTGATTCTCATAAAGATAATGAAACGTAAGAAATTAATTGATGACTTGAAATCAAGATGTGAAAAACTAAAGTCAGATTATGACTCCTTGATTTCAACTATAATGTAAAATTAGAGTAACAATTGGAAATTAATAATCATAGCTCGAGACATCGAGAAGTATGTTACAGAAGGGGAAAATGGGATAATTCTAATGATCATTCATTTGATGACAATAATATAATGGATGTATGTCATACAGATAATGATAAATGTTATGAATTTTGTCTTAGACAGGAAAAAAAGCTGGACGATGAGGTAACCTCAGTGAAACTGATGCTGAATGACCAGATAGGTAAAATGAAATCTTCCACGCGTGACTTGGCATTATTGCGTGAAGATAATAAGACACTTATGGTTAATTCCCATGGAAGTAATGAGACTTGTAAAGAATTAATGGATGAAGTGCAATCAGCAAACAAAGAAGAGAATACAGAATCGGGTATTAGTGTTACTGTATCCACCTCGAGTGATGATTGTTTCAGTGATGACAGGGTGACTGCATTAGAAGCGTTACTCCTAGTTTGGAAAACAATAAATTTTATCCCACTGAAACCAAATACATGTTAAACACAACATTTTTCGCAGATCACACTCAATTCTTTACAGGATAATGAGAAGAATAAAAACACTAACTTGGATAAAATAAATAAGAAACAGAGGCAGGAGATTGCTTTCCTGACTTCTGAAAGGAATAAATTAACAAAGAGGGTTGATTATCTACTCGATGTACTAGCAGGTAAAAATATATTGATGAACAACAGAGGGGATAAACGTATTTTACGACATGCAGTACTCAGTACTAGGTGAGGAGATACTAAGGTGTCTACACACCCAGTGAAGATTAGTAGATCATTCCGGGGGAAATATACTTTCCATCGACAAGGTACTACTGCTAATTCTGAAAATAGATGTTGGCGACAGGATCAGGCTACAACTGATCCAAAGAAAACTGTTGATGTTGTCGACATTAAAAAGGAGAGTACTAAGAAGAGTAAGATGTTGAAAAATAATATTGGAGTTAAGAATAATGGAAAGATACCAAAAAAAATCAATACCAGCACATTGAAACAAAAGAATGTAGGTCGTTCTTGTGATCCGTCTACGACTACACGTGCTACAAATACATTATTACAGGGTAAGGGTCTTCATACTCAGGCCCAACATAAGAATTCTGTATATAAAAAAAAATAATAATACGTACATGAGGGACATACATTGCAATGTACCTCAAGCAACTAAGGTTGCACATCAATCTTTTTCCCATGTTAGTGACAATGGTCCTACTTATATTGGGAAGGGTGCATATTCTCGCACCATATTAGTGCGTTATCTGCCACAAGGTACTACATGGCAGGCACTTAGGAAGTTCTTTAATTACACGGCAGACGTTAGGTTTGTGCGTCTGTTGCCAACTACCGACAACAGGTATGGTGAGGCTATGGTTACTTTTCGCATCAATAACTCGTTGGGTTATCGAGCGTGACAATGGTGTTTACTTTCATCACCATTCACTCAGGCTACAATTGGTACCTGATTCTGCGTCACGCAGATAACATGTTGTAGTAACACTATTTGTCTCATATCTTTGATGGCTCAGCATAGTCAGTCATCATTTCTTTATTTTATTGGTCATTAATTCTCATATGACTTATATCTTGTAGGCTTTTCTATGAGATGACATTTTGTTGTCTCATCTACGATAACACTTGGTATTTCTGTCTTTATTTGTTTTACCATGCCTACAATAGACAGTAACGTGGTTGTTTATTCTAACTATGCTCAGCCAATGCAGCATAAGTTTCGTATATCGTCTATTGTCTTAAGAAAAAAAAAGAAAGACATGCCGGTGAAGGTAAATTGGACCGACGAATGCGACAAAATTTTTCGAATGATACTAAACATCTGTTCAAATCCACCAATTTTGAGATTACCAGATACTTCTAAAAAGTTTTATCTTCGTACAGATGCCAGTAATTACGGTATTGGAGCTTGTTTACTTCAATATCACGACAATATACTCCATCCCGCGATGTACATATCAAGAAAACTGAAGTTACCTGAAACTAAATACTCTACTGTGGACAAAGAGTTGCTGGGCGTAGTTTGGGCAATAACGAAGCTAGAAAAATTTTTGTTAGGAGCACCTTTCGTGATCCAAACGGATCAGAAGGCGGTGGCATCGTTACGTCGCTCTAACCACAAAAGCCCCAAACTCGCCAGATTTGCTATCCTATTACAGCCATATGACTTTGTCATCGAAGCCATACCGGGACAAGAAAATATAATAGCGGATGCGCTTTCCAGACCCGACATATGGCCTATATATTTAAATTCTATACTGAAGTCGAATAATTGTCCACAAGTTAAAAGAAACTTGAACAAGATTGACTCTGAAACTCTCACTTATTCCTGTGTTATGAAATTGATACGAACCACCTCCATACGAATGACACTTCAAATACTTGCAGTGAATCATTCAATATAAACAGTTTTCGAAAGAAGATCCATGATAGCAGGAGACTTATTTCGATGGTTCTTTTCTAACGTTTGGACTTTGGTTAGTGTCCAATCGTTCTACAACACATTACGATATAGACGAGAATATGATATGAATCCAAGATGAACATATAACGTTATGCAAATTGAAAGGACTAATTCAACACGATGAAAATATACACTCGGTCGAGTACAAATCATAGTTGACCATTGTGAAATTTTTTCTGCAAAGGAACTTTCCATAAACTTTCAAAGGACATAACGACGGCTGGATCTTCATGTCCTACATTGTTAAGTTTATTAGTTATTAATTTAATAAAGAAGATAATAAAATTGAAGTGTGATAATTCAAAAAAATGAAATTGTGTCAAAAGAAAGAAAAAAATGAAAAAGAACAAAAAAATATCACACAAGAGAATACTTTAAATATTTTATTTATGAATATGATAGCTGTTATATGCATTTATTTATGATGTTCACGTGTATTGTATGAATTTTTTTTTCTCTTTTATTAAGTCATTAAGTTAATTATTTAGTAATTACTTGACACACATTTAGTTTACACACATAACTAAATTAATTTATACTTTATCTTTTTCTTTACTTTACTTGTCCTTACTTCTCATGTCTTTTGTTATGACATTAATTCTCAGGTTATTTAATTAGATGTTAACTAATTAATACCCTACATACTTACTATAAATAATTAGTTTAATTTTAATTAGTTAGAATAATTTTCTTTACATAACACTTCATTATTCATTCACAACAATCTTTTCAGTTCAGTAGATAACTATTTAGCGACATTTGACACTCCTTTGTTTAATAATGTTATATGACTGATATATTATCGACATGACCACGACACTGTTCTAGACAGAACATCGTAGGCCATATGTCGGGTTTTTGTTAAATTTATTTTTAAAAAAAAGTTTGATTAAGATAGTTCAAAAAATCTATCTAATAGATTTTTTTCCCCGGCGGGCAGGGAATTGTTACGGTAGTTTTATTGATATCGTCTGCTAGAATTGGCAGTGCGCATTTTTGGGGTCAATAGAAATAATATAAATTGATTTTTATACTTCACGGATTAATGAACGCGAAATACACGGTCAAATTATGACGTGTTAGCGTAGATAAAGTCACGCTTCGTGACTTAGTTACTGGACCCTTGTTACGTTGTTCGTCAAGCCGTGAAGTCGTGTTTTTACCTCCTTCCACTATTGGGCTTTGTTAATAGCCATATTTATGTAAAGTGATACTAGGACTTCGGGTCAGTCCAGATAATAATATATATAAGCGAATTCAAAAGGTTAGTGATTAACCTACGTTAAGGAAGGATGGTCGATAAGTAATTTGATTATTTCCGTCAAGACATTATGCGCTCACTTCTGGCTGTTGGAATCCCAGCAGCACATGTATATAGCCATGATGGTCTGTCGACATGAATTTATTATGACACGGGTGGATATGAAAATATATGCAAGTAAATTCTAATTAACTGTATGTAAATATTGTACCTGTATGACTGTCTTCGTATATGAACTGTGAATAAACCATGGACTCTAACTTGAAGACTTATCTACGTCGATACGTTGCGGATGTGTGGCTGCATTGACAATGTTGATGTATATTACCTTGAAGAACTCTTCCAAATGAGAAGACTTATATCATAATAAGCTCCGAAAGGAACAAATGTCTTCTTGGACAGCCAACACATAATGAGTCCATATAACGGTGACCCTCATTGAAGATTATAACCGAACGAAGCACGCATTCGCGATTGAACAAATACTGAACCAGCTGCAGCAGCCTTATCAGCCCCCTTATCGCTGTCTTATCACTGTCTATCTGTAATGATTAATTCAACTATGAATTTGTCAATATCTACATATACAAATCTAATGATCACTTACTTTAACACTTGTAAATAAATATGACTGATTTAATTATTAGGTTTCTTCGCCAAAATGTTTTTAGGCTTGATGAATCTGGCTAAAAAGAGTTCGGTTGCGTTTGGCCTGTTAAAAATGGGACTTGCCAAAATGATGAAGTGCCGATGCTGCTTTTCCGTAGATTCGTCTCTGTGGTGAGGGGCACGTTTCCAGATCAGTTCAGGAAGTAACTGCTCCTGGTCAAGGCAAGGATTTTCAGGTGTCGATCTCAAACTTTGAACCACAGACTAGTAGTACAGGAAATAGTCTCTCTGTGTCATGCTGAAAATAGTCGTGTCGCCTCATACTGGTACCACAAACTTTAGAGGGAAAGAAGAACAAATTCTGCTGCTACGTCTTTGTTCCTGATGTTAATCAGGCGCCTTTCCCGTTGTCCGCCAGCCGTTTGTTTTCTCAGATTTTTTAAACTCTCCCTGAGCGTATATCATATTACTCAAAGGGATATGATGAAAACTCACCATTATTTCAGTTAATTTAATGAAAATTGTGTGACTGGACAGCGGCAAGTGGCTTGTATCTGAAGAAACATATTAAGTTTACATACATTCACAAAATGATAATATGCATCTATGCACATGTTGATGTAATCATCACTCACTCCCTGCTCCATTCAGAGTCTGGGGTTACCTCTGCTTTTGGTTCTTCCGTGAGAACTAGCTTGAAGCAATCACCAGCGTTTGCTGTGGTGGTTCATGAATGTATCCTTTTCATATGGTGAGGTTGCCAGCCTAGTATGAATCTTTAACACCACTAGCCAATATAAAAATGTAAAATTCACAGCATAAAAAATATGTTACACTCGCCTCAGTAATTGAGAAATCTTAGACTTCTTGCTCAGTAGAATAGTCTTGGCAACAACACAGATGCCTCGAACACACGTATGGGGTAGTATTTCTATTTCAGAATCCCTCTGTGACTTGTGAATGGTCCTGTAGAATTCCGAGTTCCGTATTAATATTGGTGAGTTTTTTTTACTGATGTACAGAGATGCTCTTAATACGTTTTGTAAGGTCCTATACATTTAGAATCCAACTCCATTCTTTTTTGTAGCAAGATTCGAGCTGTCTAAGTCGACGATTTCTGAAATGCAATGCCGTATGTCAAACTTTTTCTACGTTATATCGTAGGTTCTCGGCCCACGCTTCCACCTGGCGTTTTCGACAAACTCCCAATCATAGCGATTATTAATTCGCGCCTCAAATTCCAGCCAATACATTCAAAGTACATGTTATGATAAAGTAGTGCTTATGCGATTTCCTGTGTGACTAATACGTTTGGGAATTCAAACAGTCATCCTCCGTATATGGAGTTGTGATATCCGTAAAATGTTGTCAAAGTTTACTTATATCACACTTCCTGCTCACTCTTAAAAATGTCTTCCGAGATTGCGTTTATCTATAATCACCTATCCCAAGTAATGCGGAAGTCTGATTACATAGTTTATCAGACGCTGCCGACCTCTTGTATCACATGACGTGTCGCAAACCAACTGCCTGTCTAGACAAATCGTGGTCTATACAATTAAACCTGTATTGCCAGTCCATTTTACTATCGAATCGGAATTGCTTATGGAATCTTGAACAAACATTTTATGCTCGCATTTACCTTGAGTCAATTTGTATTACCACGTTTAGTGGTTCAATTATTCTTTCAGGGATGGGCGATTGTCTGGCCTGTAATGCGTCGAATTATATAACGTGAACAATGACAGTAGGAAAAAAAGGGTAACAATTCTGAGTAGAGGATAGGTACGAAATTAAGTGCGTTAAATATGCTGAAATAATAGATAATAAAGACGATGAGAGGAAATGACAAAAATGCAAATGGGCTGTAATATCACACAAATTTTGCTGATAAATTTCCTTACATAATGTCAAATTTTGGATTTCTGCCTGGTGCCATTACTTCCTTAGAGATGTCATCAGTTCTATTAGTGGATCAGATAGATTTGATGAAGTCATCAGTTCTATTAGTGGATCAGATAGATTTGATGAAGAAAATAGTGAGTGACTTAGACAGTGTGAATGGAGACGTGAGAAAGGCTTGCAAAAGATAATTGAGCAAGTTAAGAAACCAAAAAAATATGGGATATGGAAAGTTGTGTTTAATTCCGCACTTTTCTCTTGGTGAATTTTCAGTGGACTTACAAGTAGACACAACTGACGTAGTTTATTTCAAGTATGCTCCTGTGGTGTGTCAGTAGTAGTGGAAAGGAACTTTTCATTGTTTAAAGCTTTGTTGGCAGACAATAGAAAGTTATTCTCATTTGAGAACCTATTAACCAGACCTCAAGGTTTTTTTAATATTTGGACATGCGCACTAATACAACCGATGGATCCTGTGTCGAGGTTAAACGGTGCTCGTCTCGCCAAAACGAAACAAAATTTTATTTTATTGAAATAATTTTTTTTTTTTCATTGTGAAAATCTGCACATGGTTTCCATTGTGCATTGCACTTAATTCGTTAAATAAAAAATTTCAGTTTGCCATAGAAACTGTAAAAATATTCAGTTATTATTTCATGACTTTTGTGTGTTTTTTTAATAAGGAATTATTTTTTTAATAACTACAAAATTTTAAGTCTGGCACACAAACTGAAAATTATAAACTCCATTTTTCAGGTGTTTGAGTGTGTGTGTGTCTTAGTCAATCAATCAATACCCTTTAGCTCCCCAAGGAGCATAGGCCTTCAACAAACACATGCCAAGTCTTCCTGTCCTGCGCTATTCGCTCAAGATTCTTTCTATGTTTTCCTCATCATTTTCACCTCTGTTTCCAGTTCTCTTCTCCATGTGTTTTTTGGTCTACCTCTGCCTCTCTTTCCCTGTGGATTCCAGAACAAGGACTGCCTTGTAATGCTATCAACAGGTTTCCTCTATGTGTGTCCTATCCATCGCCAGCGTCTTCTTCTCAACTCTTGTTCCACTGGCACTTGTCTGGTTCTTGTCATCAATTCCACATTTGTGACATTGTCATACCATTTCAGTCCTTCTATTCTACGCAAGCACCCGTTTATAAAAGTCTGTAGCTTTTTGGTTGTTGTTTTTGTTCCTCTCCAAGTCTTAGAGCCATACAATTGGACTGACTTCACATTTGAGTTGAAGATTCTTATTTTTGTGTTGGACTTGATTTCTCTTGTTCTCCGTATGTTTCCCAATGCAATGAAAGCTCCTCTTGCTTTTTGTATTCTTATTTTGATATCACTGTCTGTCCCTCCAACTTTGTCTATATTACTTCCAAGATATGTGTACGATTCTACATCTTTTAGTGGTGTTTCTTCAAGTTCAACCTTGTTATCATTTCTTGCATTTATTCTCATAATCTTTGTCCTTTCTCTGTGTATTTTCAGGCCCACTTGTTGTGACCTCTCATGGAGAATTTTCATTTTGTCTTGCATCTGATTATGGTTATGGGACAGAAGAGCCAAGTCATCTGCAAAATCCAGATCATCAAGCTCCATTTTTCAGGTGTTTGTGTGTGCGTGTGTGTGTGTCTTAGACTGCAGGTTTTTTATTAATAAAATAACTTTCAGTTTGACACAGAAAATGCAACAACAACAAAATGAAGTTGAATTTGTATTTCTTTTCCCTGTTTTGTTTTATTGGTCATTTTATTTTTGGTTAGTAACATAAAGAATTTCAGTTTGGCACAGTAACAGCAAGAAAATAAATTATATTTATTAGATTCTTTATGTTTTGTTTTATGCCTTTCGTCTTTTAATAATACAAAATAATTTTAGTTTAGCTCGAGAATTAATCTTGCTCTAATTTATAAGACATAAAAAGGCGACTCTGTGATTATAGTGGTTAAAATGGTTGCCTTCCAAGGAAACGTTCTGCCGTTGGCTTCCCGGAATACGATATACCTTTTATTTCAAATTCAGGCATGCGTCTTCAGTTTTAGTAAGTGTGTTTTTGTATCTGGATGTCTGTGTGTTGTCGGGTTTACTTGCTCGGTGAAAGGTCGACGGAAATGGAAAAGAAGAAATTGAAAACAGGAGAAAAAGAGATAGAAGTCGCACACCATAATTGTTTGCAGATATTTCGTGATGTAATGCTTGCCAGTTGTGTCATACGACGGGTGTTAGTAGCACATCCCTTGAGGCTGTCCTCCAGAGTCCCTTTTATAACCCACATGTCTGAACAACAGTTCTACTATACTTACTCGTTGATGGATCGTTGCAGCGTCCTCTTTGTTCTATCGAGTGTACTGTGGTAGTGATTGGCAATTTGCTACTGGAACAGGATGGGAGAAAGTGAAATTTTACGAAATGACATTTGGTCATTCTTTCTTCTTTTTTCTTTATATCATTTTACAACTTTCATTTTGGCATTATCTTACCTTCATTTTTTTTTTTAAATTTATATCTTCTTTTTTCGGAGTTTTTCACCAACCTACAAACCACTATCCCCAAAAAAAGGAAGACACATCTGTCATACCAATTAACCACGGAGCTAGACATCTCTGACGTCTAATCGTGTTTATTATCGCAATGTAATCCACTCGTTTCTATCAAAAACTTCTGACTAAATTGGTCTGGTCGCATCATCATGAAAAATAAATTGCCACAGAAACCTTCGCTACAAGATAATTTAAATGCTTGTGCAGGTTTTTACGGCACATGGGACCAGCTGTATTAGTGGTTCCATGCTCCACAAGAAGTGCAAAGAAAAGTGATGATATATATTCTAACAATATAGTCTTGCCATCGGCATCCATACGATTCCAATTCGCGCTATCAGTAAAGGTTGTTAAATCTTTTAGCATTGGCCAACAAATTCGAAATTTTCATGACCTTGTATTATATGCCATAATGATTTAGTTATTACCTCTCATTTCATTACATTAAGTAAGTCAAATACACTAATTAAAAAAAGAAGCGTTTTCCCCCATCATCGTTAGGACAAAAATAAATACAACTACAACCCTCCACGTTCCTCTAGTAAAAATTGTTAAAATGAATAACAGTGTGTTGTGTGGTGTGTGTTGTGTGGTGTGTGTTGTGTGGTGGTGTGTGTTGTGTGGTGGTGTGTGTTGTGTGGTGTGTGTTGTGTGGTGGTGTGTGTTGTGTGGTGGTGTGTGTTGTGTGGTGGTGTGTGGTGATGTGGTGTGTGATGTGTGGTGTGTGTTGTGTGGTGTGTGTTGTGTGGTGTGTGTTGTGGGGTGTGTGTTGTGTGGTGTGTGTTGTGGGGTGTGTGTTGTGTGGTGTGTGGTGGTGGGTGGTGTGTGTTGTGTGGTGGTGTGTGGTGATGTGGTTTGTGATGTGTGTTGTGTTATGTGTGGTGGTGTGTGGTGGTGTGTGTTGTGTGGTGGTGTGTGTTGTGTGGTGATGTGTGGTGGTGTGATGTGTGGTGTGTGGTGATGTGAGGGGTGTGGTGTGTGGTGATGTGTGGTGTGTGTTCAATACGGCAATTAAAAAGAATTGAGAGATACAGTAATACAGATTAATGGTAAAGGTCAGGTTTAGGAATTATCCTAGTTGTAGTAAGAGTATCCCTTTCACTCATTACTGACCATCGGAACGCGCCCGAAGTCGATGTCTCGGCGGGCGCGAGGTTGGGCGCTTGGGTAAAGAGGTCAAGCTGTTGCCCATGCAGCATGCCCCTCGAGGCTGGTTGGTCCAGAGGAACGGCGCGGCTGATACAATCTGGCACCAGTACACACACACACACACACACACACACACACATATATATATATATATATATATATATATATATATATATATATATATATATATATATATATATATATATATATATATATATATATATATGCTATACCTCATGTCCGTAGAGTGCGGATAATGTACGCATGTCACGTACCATTAGCATTTAATAGGGCAGACCTAATCCTAAACCCTAACTGTAATCTTAACCCTAACAACGGGGGCAACTTATTTGGTTGGATGGCATCGATGTGAGTATGAGAGGAGAACTGCCGTAAGACGGGGGTAAAACGGTAGAATGAAAAAAAAACATTACAGAAAACACACAAGAAGTAATACGACAGAAAACACACAAGAAGTAATACGACAGAAAACACACAAGAAGTAATACGTCTTACAAAGAGAAAGAATAGCATCGGAGAAGCCGCCCCACTATTTATCATTTCAGCCCAAAAATTAATGGGAAACATAATTATTATATATTGGTATAGCGTGGCAAGCAGCTCAGTATTCGTATTAAGATCAGCTGCCATCTTGGCATCAAAGGTCGGCCGCAGTGAATCTTCAAGTTTCTCAATGGTACACTCTGATAGACTTTTCCTCTCCATTTCTCTATGCTATTTTCCCACCTCTGCGAGTGTGTCTTCAACTTTGCCTTACATTGTGGTAGACTACTGGGTGGTTTTTTTTAAAAATAAAGTTATGAAGGCTTTTCAAATAGCATATTTTACAGAGCATCGCCTGAAGCACAATTTAAATGATGTCTAAAATACGTTCTGTCATTTCTTTATTCTCTTATTTAAAAATACATAATCCCTATGCTTTCATTTGTAATTATAAATATATATAAAATCCCAGCTTTTTCTGTCAGTAACGCTAAGGGATGCAACTGTGGTTGAAAGTTAGACATTAATTGTGTTGTTTCCCTTATATGTACTCTAACAAAAATAGTAACACTCGACAAAGAAATGTGCGCACATGTTGGTGTGAATGAACAGTTTGATTATAATGTATGGACAGAAGTCAACAACACAACTGATAAACGGCTTGAGACAGGAAAATGCGGAGATCCATGATTTAAGTTGTACCAGATATAAATCAAGAGGCTCTTCTGTCATGTTCAGACTTTTAACATCAGATGTAAAACAAATATTTTGGTTTTTTTTAAATACTTTTGAATAAGTAAAATTGCCGTTAGGTATTGGTGCTTTTGAATTTAATTCCCGTCTTAATGCGGGCTTTTACACTAGTTTAAATATAATATTTTGATCGAAATGAACAACATTAGAGCGTGTGTTCTTTACGCCCTTAAAAAAAGATTTCAGAGACACAGAAATAAAGAGTAAGGAATCCTAAACCTAACCTTAAGCCCTAACCTTAATCCTAACACTAACTGCTTGAGCGATTTATCTGGATGGCATCGAAAAACACGTCCTACTATTTTTTACTTCAACCAATATTTTTGTTGTTGTAAGGTTTAATTGTAGGGTCTGCAGTTCATCCTGTTTCTTTTATATGACACCACCCCCCAACCACCCTATGTTCCCGGAAATCTCTCTTGTCCCCCACTCCATGAAAAGAAAATGCAAGACAATGGGAAAAAAACAGTCAAAGAAAACTCATTTAAAATAAAGATGATATTATTAGTCAAAGAACAAAAGTGATACATTTAAAGTTCTTCTAACTTGATACTATTGTGTTTTTAAGAAGCTTTTGCCTAGATTTGGCGAGGCAATCACCGTTAAACTTAGATACAATGTTCATCTGTTATATTTGGGTGCATGTCAAAATAAAAACGATCTTCCATTCTTGTTGGTACAATAAAATCATAAATGTTTTTTATTTACAATAGATCGGAAAAGAGTGGAATAGCATCAGATGAGCTTTATTAGCCTCTTCTCATCTACCATCTCGACAGAGAATCTATCTTGGTGACTCTAATTCTCGACTGTAAATATGGCATTCAGTGTCATTTTATGTTCTTTTTATTACACTTACAGTTGATTGTCTTTGGCGATGATCTGTTTATATCAGAACATGTTTTTTTCCCTCCGTGAAATAGTTATAGTATACTTTGTTTTATTGTTTTGAGATTTAAAACCCCTAATTTCTTTAGGGTTTCTTTACTAGTCTTACTTTAAAGATGGAAGGAAATGGAAAAGAAATTTAAAACAGGATAAATAGAGATAGAAGTCTTACTTACTTAGTCGTTCCCCTTCTACCGTGAGGTGTAGAGGTTTGGAAGAGAGAGCGCCAGACTATCCTATCGTCTGTCTTCTTCCTGGCCTGGTTCCATTCTAGTACTCGGTCCTTCAAAGATTGTCTAATGTTGTCCTCCCAGCGGACTCTGGGTCGTCCTGTGGGTCTGGATCCCTGGCTCTTTGTTTCTGGGACGTGTACTGGAAATAGAGCCTACAGTAATCTGACAGCTTATTGTAACCTCATAGCTGCTCTATGATTTGCTAGCTAAAAAAAACATGCATTATATTGCCTGTCTACTTCGGCAGCTCACTTTTTTGTCCCGCCCTCTTTTCTTTAAACACGGGCTAACACAATTTTAGTGGCCTGTCAGTAATAACAGGAAGCAAATCAGGCTTCGTTTACTTCGTTCTACTCACGCGAGCTCATCTGTCAATCATAATACCTGGCAGACAGACAGCACATGAGAGAGCGACGGCACAGACCCTTTGTAGTTTTACTCAGGGAAAGTCTAGAACTCCCCGGGGCTCTTTGATCTCGAGACGCGGGCATTCTGAAGAGAAACCCGCTAGCAGAACTAAAGTCTTTGATGTCGGTCAACAACTTTAGACGAGAGACTCTGGTAGTAAGCCTTTCATCTTGGGCTCTAGCTTCTGAATCTTTGTCCGACACACAGGAGCGCAAAATTAACACCACTAGAGATCAGAGAAATCTAACGATACATAAACTGCTGTTTTCTTAAGCCCGCCATCAGAAGTCAGTCAGAATTTGAATAGTCTAGCGCGCAGTCCGAGAACCATTTTTCTTGTTGGAAGTGTTATAAGAGATTCGTGGAGATTTTCGTTCTGAATTTAATTTTCTGGTAAGAGGAAAATAGTGCTAAGGATTTAAAAGTGGTGATAGCGTTTAAACACTTGTACTTCTCTTAGATTTTTTCTCGCTAGTAAGATCTATTAAATAAAATAACGCGTAGCGGTTTTCATACCAGATATTCAATTAAAATGTTAGTCCACTACCCGACCGCTAACTCACTGAGACGAGGCGGTAATTATGTTTACAGTGTAGACGGACGCGACACTTAAACTCGACTGTTAAGCAGACCGGACCTTATAGGCGTTAGGCGACTGATAGCGGGAGTATAGAATACATGTTTATATTTCATTTGTAATTTTTTATTATAGCGTCTATTATTTTTAAATGCCGTACGACAAACAAACAGACATCGACAATTTAATAGCTATTTAATGACAGGCGATTCTGTTGTAGGTGGTGCGTACGAAAAATTAAATAATAGTTAACACCGTACGCTAACCGCCAGCCGCGAGCAGGGGCGGGTGAGTTATCATAAACTCGGTCCGACCCAGATTAGCGGCCAGCGACGTCTGCGAGCGTGTGGGCGTAGGGAAACACCGTGTGTCTTTTGAACTTAGTCAGGACTGACAGAGAAGATGAGATCGTCTTGTCCCCGTCGGTATATATAGAGATATCTACATAGAACGGTAGTATTTTTTCCCACAAATGTTCTCTTATTTTTCGCAGACCTGATCTCAAGGGCGACCAGCGGTCTTTTACTTTTCTGGTTCGTTATCCATTTCATTATAAGCGTGTATTCGCCGATGATATTGGATGACAATAAATATAAATACTGGACTTACAAAATCCAGATTACCATTTTTACCAGTGGTGTGTACATGTAACATTATTATTGTTCCCCGACTTCTGACAGTCGTACTCAAGTGGATTATATATACATATCTTTATACACTTTGCAGAGTCGGCGCTCTGACACAGAGTTGGCCGATAGAAGAACCATCATCATCATTTTAAAACATTTTTTAGCAACCAGATGTATCCCAATACTGAAAATAGTCCCCTCTATAAAGGGTAAACCTCAAGGATTCTCACATTTCCAACTATTGGTAGGAACACCTATATCCAGATAGAAGCACCATATTCGGCGTTCACCTCGCTAGTTTTTGTATTTGTGATGAACTGGGGCCAATTTAGATTGTCGAAAGCTGGGGGTGACAGCGTAATCATAGTGAAATAGGAATTATGTTCATGGAATAATTCTGTTACCAAGGGATACCACAGACCTACTATAGGAGCCAATTAGGTAAGAGTGTGAGAAGTGGCCACTGTGCGAGAGAGAGTGATGATTTTCTTGTTTTGCTGGGAATTATCCATAAATCTGATTGTTTAAATATTGTTTACTTTACTTGGTCTTATAGTGTACCAATATTGTTTTATTCTGTAACCTAGTGCTAACCTTCACCCTTTGGGTTAATAATGTTGGGTTTTTCTCTCCATACGGGGGAAGGCGCACCTATCTTTTTTATTTTCTATGTAAGTAAATGATTTCTTGATATCTTTTATACAATGGTGTTGTCAAGTTTAGTGATAATAAACTACAAAGAAACTTAACTTTGTGTTGGTCAGAACCAAACCCATTTATCCTTAGTTTTTCACGTTTGTGTGTCATTGTTGTCACATATTGTTGTGTGTGTGTAGAGTAAGCTGTTCTTCCATTAGACAGGGAGCCAAAGACTGTCGTATAATAAAGCATAGTTGTACGGATAGGCTGGATGAGAGAAACCTACTCACTCCAGAGACATATCTTTCCCTCAACCTACCACCTGTGACATCTATTTTCTACACATTCTCGAGTATCAGTCAACCTTTACTCTTTACTTAGACTGGGCCCAATAAAACAATAAACTTACCGTACGAAAGTTTCCCATGGTTGTAGTGGTAGCCGATCGCCCATTCTGCAGACATGGCCAAACCATCTTAGTTGGGACTGTTCTTCTTTGGTCTGCACGGGGTGGGATTTTAGGCCTTGACGTACCCTCTGGTTGCAGACCATGCCTCTTCTTGTTATTTCAACCACCTTCCTCAGGTACCTCATTTCTAAGGTTTGGATCTGGCTTTTGTGGGTTGTAGTCATTGCCCATGACTCGCATCCATATGTCAAGACTGGGACATAGGTGGAGCGGTATACAGCCATCTTCGTTTTCTTACCAACCTCTCTCTTGCTGAGGAATCCTCGATTTATGGCCTGAAAAAGTCTCTCAACTGCTGCTTTTCGAGTGGCCAACTATACTTTGATGCCTCCTTTTCGGTCTATAATAGACCCGAGGTATTTAAAGTGGTCGACCTGCTCCAGGACCTGTTCTCCAAGCTTAATCTGATGTCTTCTTTCTTCTCGTGATATTATCATGGATTTTGTTTTAGAGCTGCTTATGACCATCTTTCTCTTCTCCCGCTATTCCTTCCAGACTTGCAGGTTGGATTGGAGATGTGCCTCTGATTTAGCAATCAGGGCAACATCATCAGCAAATACCAGCTCTGAAATACAGACCTGTCTCATCTTCCAGTACCCCACTGAATACTTTCTTGTTCTCTCCTTACATGCCTTGATGACATCGTCCATGAGGAGTATGAAAAGATAAGGTGACAGGATATCACTTTGTCTTACACCAGTGGTGGTCCTGAACTCTTCTGACTTATGGTTTGCTGTCCTCACATAATGTTATGTATAGTATGAATCAGAGGTGCTGGAATGTTCTTCCTTGCCAAACAGTCCCAAAGTTTGCTCCAGGTGACCCTGTCAAATGCCATTTCCAGATCTATGAAACAAAGATGGATCTCACTCTTATACTCAAGGGCCTTTTCACTCAGCTGTCTGCGTGTGAAGATTAGGTCTTGAGTACTTCGGTTTGCTCGGAATCCGCATTGGACCTCATTCAATTGTGGCTCAGCTAGGCGTCGGAGTCTCTGCTCTAGGATTCTAGAGTAGATTTTACCAGGGACACTGAGAATGGATAAGCCTCTCTGGTTTCCACATTGTCGATTGTCACCCTTTTTGAAAATTGGTGTTATGATGGCAATCTCCCAATCCTTTGGTATGGTCTTGTTGCACCACGCTGCCTGTTGGACCCTTAAGAGTAATAGGTCGCCTGATGCTCCCATGTACTTAACCATTTCTGGTGTTATACCATCACTCCCTGCTGCGTTGCCCACCGTGATTTTCTCCAGTGCTGCCTTCAGTTCTTCCATCTTTATGTCATCTTCACCATCATTGGTTTTCCCTTCTGTGCTAGTGGTTATCATTTCTGATGCTTGACCTTGCTCACCATCCAGGAGTTCTGAGAAATATTCTTTCCATCTTTCCATTACTTCCTTCGGGGCAGTAAGCAATTTGCCTTGCTTGTCCTTTATAAATTTGAGAGGGCATTGTTTTTCCTTCCTCATGTTCTTTAGGGTCTTATAGAACAATTTCTGGTTTTCTTGCGCATCTTTTTCTCGCTTTTTTCCAAATTCTTCCCAGGACTAAGAACACAGACCTACAGGTGCTGCTAGCACCTTGTTCTTTGCTTCTGTTCTGGGCGTCACATATTCTCTATATTTCTCCATTTGTCCTGTTGTTTTTTTAGCTCCTAAGTATTGTTTCCATGCCATTTTCCTCTCTCTTTTTTTCTCTTTCACTTCATCTGTCCACCAAGGTGTCCTCTTTCTCTTGTTCCCAAGTCGGACTTCACCACATGCTTCTGCAGCAGCTGTCTTTATGATGTCCTTGAATTTAAGCCAGATAGTTTCCATGTCATCAGCTTGTTCTTCTGTGTTACTCACCGTTGCAGCAAAAAGCTCCTGATATATGGTCTTAATTTCTGGCTTTCTCAGCTTGTAGGTCTTTATGCTCATTTCTCCTGTTCGTTTACTTAGTTTCTTGCGTGATGTTGGGCAGTTCCTAGACTGAGCAACTCTTTCAGTTGTTCTTTTGATTGTAAGCAGGTAGTGATCACTTCCAATCTCTGGCCCCTCCAGACTGTAGCATCCCGGACATATTTGAATGAGCTCCTCCTAACAATGGCATAGTCGATCACTGACTTCTCATTATTTGTTGGTTCACATGTAGTGTATGCATGTATGCACTTATGATGGAACTTTTTGCTTGTAATGATCGGATTCTGCTCACTGCAGAATCTAAGAAGTCGCACACCATAATTGTTTGCAGATAGTTTTTAAAATGATCTTGTTTTTAACTGTATGCATTGTTTCTTTTGGTTGATTTAAAAAACAAATTGATTTCTTTTAAAATATTGTTTGAATTTTGTTTGAAATATTTTTACAAACAATTGTTGTTTAACTAAGGCTGCTCTGCTTTTCGCTCTTTTGCATCCAATACCAAGTTGAAGAGTTCTTGGTAATATCTACATTGTAGATCTAGGCTTTTCCTGTGGCTTTTTTGCCATTCCGAAACGTGCTGAGTTGAAGGCATGAGATCCAATTTTTCCAGCTTGGCTTGCATTTAAAGGATCATCACATCTGATCTCAAGCTAGGAGGAAGAAGCACGTGGCATACTGCATTCCCCGCTATCCACTGGGTCTCTGCAAATATACATAGCTAAAATACTGTGTTCTGGTTCTTTGCTCTCCCAAGGAATCGTCACGTCCTATACAGATCCACTTCTCAGCTTCCCCTGCCTTTCATTGGGTCCATAGTGAGATCCTCCTTCATGCAAAGAACCAGATAAAAGCATGTTTTTTTTTCCCCTCTGTGACTTTGTTTCCTTAATATTATTTTTATTATCATTACTATTTTTATTGCTACTGCTACACCAAACCATTGCTCCCGTCTTATTCCTTCATTTTTAACCACAGTTCCTCCCGTATTATTTCGATTCAGCCTCTCCTTTGTTCCCTGGGCTTCGTTAACTCATATTTTTTAAAAAACGGTTTATTCATCAACAACAGACTATCTACCCGATATTTTGTTGTTGAACAAATGGTATTTGAGTGTGCGGTAGTTGTTCTTAGTCTGAAAATTATCACTTCATTTCTTCTTAGTAAGGAGCAGTATACATCTATTATATTTGACGGTGAGTTAAATTAATGTTCTGGTGAGAGTAATAGGTATAGGTTCTTTGTAGACTTTTATGTTATAGAGTGACATCCCCTTGTTATGCCGGTACTCGTCTGCAATTTATGACCAAGACAAACATTACAAGGGAATGTCACTCTTTAATATAAAGTTCTAAAGAGAACCTTTACCGAGTAATAATACAAAGAATGACTAAATACAAGACAAACATAAAGCAGTTCTTAACTGTATTTATTACTACTCTGAATGAATGTTATGGGTAAAAACAGCGCGATAAGTTACCGTGCATATATTCATTAGCTTTCAACTCTCTGTGAAGCACAGGTGTTCAACAAGTTCAAGGCCGAGTTATCTTATCTTGTGCCATCCATTCAAGATCTTTCTATGTCTTATTTACCCCTACTAAGTCTGTCCCCCAGATTCCCTTCTCTATACTTTTTTCGGTTTCCCTCTAATTCCCTTACTCTGGGAATTCAAGAACAAGACGTGTCTTGTAATACTATCATAGTTGGCTCTTGGGCGGTGCGAAAGTTGCGCCCGCATCGATCGCCGACTTGGGGAAAGAGCCAAAACGCATTACAAAATAAAAATATTACAATTTTAAAAGAGCAAGAAATATGAAACATAAAATTTTACAGTAAATAATTATTTGCTTATTTGAAAGTGGGTGCCACGCCGAGACCTCATACTACCCTGAAAAATCCATAGGACCCGTTTTGAATACATTGAAGGGGCTTCCTCAATGTGCGTTCTATACAACCATCTCTTACCCCACTTGTACTTGTCTAGCTCTTTCCGTCCGTTCCACATTCCGTGATATCGCTGTAGCTTTCTTCTATTCTGCGCAAGCCCTCATTTATAACAGTCTGTACCTTCTTGGTCCTTGTTTGTTACTGGTATGCTATCATGTCCAGTTACCTTCTTGGTCCTTGTTTTTTTTTTAATTGGTATGCTATCATGTCCAATAATATTACCAGCTTAGCAGAAGGGAACAAGTGATAATCTTCAGACTCAGCACGGGTCACGGCAGAATAGGATAACATCTATTGAACAAGCTAAAGATATGAACTACCGATGAGTGTAACAGTGGCATAGATACAATGGCTGCTGAACATCTGCTTCAAAGATGCCCAACCTATGAGGAACAGAGACAGCATATATGGACGTCACCAGTACCATTTCTGGAAAAACTTTATGGAGGTACAAATAGCCTCAAGCTGACCACTGATTTCTTTGAAAATATTCAAGCAGACGTCTGAGAGTGTACGAAGAAGAAGAATGCCCAGTGATATTACAATATCACATGCTAACTTTCGTGCCCGTGTTAAAAGTTATACCCACATCTTGGAAAACACTTTACATAAACCAAATCTGCAAGTACCATACACCCTAGGGAGCGTAACAGGAAATGATAGAAAGTTCAAGAAAACGTTATACGAGAAAGAAAAAGATAATGATTTGAATTTGTTTTTTTTTTAATGAACTCATTTTGACGAACTGCCTTTTTATAGTTCCAGATTTTGTATAAAGCTAGTTTTTATTGGTTAGCCCAAGGTAGGGGTACATAAGAGCTTCACATGTAACAGTTGTACTGGCACAAAATTGACACTGGGATAGTAAGGTATTCAAGTATTACAAAATAACAATGTTAAGTCAGCAAAGCTTAAGTTTCAGCAGTTTCTATATATATATATATATATATATATATATATATATATATATATATATATATATATATATATATATATATATATATATATATATATATATATATATATATATATATATATATTATACACACACACACACACAATAGCAAAACTCCTATTCACAGCACCGTGTTGTAACAGTTTTACTAGAAGCTACAGAAATACGAGGGTCGTTCAAGTCAAACCGGGACTTTTGTTTGTACAAACTAAAAGAACAAATTTGTAGGAGTGAAATTGCCATTTTTTTTCGATATAATCCCCTGCAACATTTATACACTTATCCCAGCGTTTAATTAATGCTTGAAAAGCTTTAGCTTAGAAAGATATGTCGGTACTCCTGAGCCATTGTAGGACATCCTGCTTCACTTCGTCATCAGTGCTAAAATGCTGACCTCCAAGGAACTCTTTCAGGGGTCCAAACAGGTGGAAGTCGCTCGGAGCGAGGTCTGGGCTGTAAGGGGGATGTGGCAATACCTCCCACCCGAGTTGCTGTAATTTGCACGTGGTGCGGTGAGCGGTATGTGGTCGTGCGTTATCCTGTAGAAACACGACGCCTTTTCTTATCAATATTCCGAAATTTTTGGGGTGGTGCTGAGTCCGTATGCTTCCACTGCATGGATGCTCGTTTTGATTCCGGAGTGAAATGATGCACCCAGGTTTCATCACACGTAATGAAGCGATTCAGAAAATTCTGGCCTTACACCCAAAACGATCCTTCAACTCAGTGCAGACTTGAACTCTTCTCTGCCGGTCAAAAGCGGAAAGCTGTCTTGGCACCCAACGTGCACTAACTTTCCGGAAATGCAAATTTTCGTGAATGATAGTCTGCACCGTCCCCACAGAAAGATACGAGTATGTCTCTTGTGCAATTTCACGACACGTTATGCGACGATTTTCCAGGATCAGGTGTTCCACACGCTGGATGTTCACACGAACGACTGCTGTGGGCTGGGAGCCGCCACGGCCGGGATTGTCGTTCACGGATGTACGGCCTTCTTTAAAACGTTTACACCAATCAAATGTCTTACTGCGACTGAGTGTCTCATCACCGTACTGTGTTTGCAGTCTTCTGTAAATTTCTGCGGGTTTCACGCCTTCTTTCACAAGAAACTTCATTATAAGACGCTGTTCCATGCATGCACTAACTCTGTTGTCCGCCATTTTCATTATCTATCAGGGTCTGACCCGTGACGCGTACGCCACCTAACGGTAATAACGGTAACGGTAACGGTAATACGAGTAGGTCACACTTGTTACTTACTACTGTCAGTAGTACTACCACGCTAGCATTCCTTCCTGTACTTCCAGAACAAAAAGTCCCGGTTTCACTTCAACGACCCTCGTATGTATGTACATATTTTTTTCCTGTTAATAGTGGTTTATTTCAGATAATTATATATAATCGTTGACACACCCAAGTTCTTAAATTGGGCATGCGTAGTTAGTCCTTAAGACGCACTTTCTTTCATGTGGACTATATACTGGTTTGGGGTCATGACATTGGATTAGGAATGGTAAGTAAGCTTTACAAAGGTAGTAAGTCCTGCAGCTGGTAGTGTCAGGAAATGTCCCGTAGCCCTGGGTACAGACTGTGGAGGGAAAATAAAAATAAAAATTATTGAGATACAGTGAGGACCAGTGACAGCATGTTAAATAGAGAGATTTGTACTTACAGGTAGCACTGTACTTTCATTCATACAGGACACGACTGATTAGGATGTGAAAAGTGGAAAGTACTTATAAAAACTACATGACAGACCAATAGAGAGAGAGAGAGAGAGAGAGTGACAGAGAGAGAGAGAAGATAGAATGAGAGAGAGAGAAGCGTATACAAGTTTTACTTCAGTGGTCAAGTTTATGTGTTTTTATCAGCTTTACTTAGCAAGCTCACTTCATTGTTCTTTTTGTTCAATTTATTAAAGAAACTAGCTGTAAGTATCCGACTGTTATTGAGACTCCTCGTCTCGGCATCTCTTAATAATTTAATTTTCTTTGTTTTAGGATTAATTTTTATAACAGTTTTGTTTTTTTCTTAGGTGGCATGTTCGAGCGTATTATTTTAAACAATGATACTGTGGTGGGCTAAGTCAATTATTTTAAAATTAATCTCGAAGTATAAAAATCACGTAGTTTTAAAGCACTGTAGGAAATACACAGAGAACATACAAATAGACATTCAATGGTGTCCTTACGTTTGAAAATGAACGTTCGTAAACATGAACTTTCAAATAAATCAACAATAGTCGTGTTAGGTCAAGCGAGTGTATGTAATCTCATGGTCTAAAGGAACCAGAAGTTATTACAACCTGTCTATAGCCAGATATTTTCTACATTATAGTACTAAGCGCTGAGATATTTCCTACATTTTAGTACTAAGTGCAGACGCAGATGTATAGCAAAAAGTTATGAAGCACCGACCTACCATTAATGAAAGCAAAATCACATGAATTTAATTTGTTTCCCATGGCACCACAAATTACAGCTAAAAATGTTTCGATTCTATAGTAGTTAGAGATATACCTTGTATAAGAAAGCATTGGCGCTTGAGGCTAATTTAAATCTTGTAGTTTAACTTTTCCATTTAAACAACAAATTTAATTAGCTTCAGTTTGAAATTGCATTGTTGTAGCAACGCATTGTATCCATATAATTTGGACACGTATTAATTTTTTTTTTGTTTGCTATGACATAACTTACATATTGTGGCTGTGTACGGACTTGTCTACTGTTCTCTACTTCTGCTTTTGTTGATCGTATAGGTTCGTATCTCTAACCCTATCAGTAGACTGCTTGTATTTTACGTTCATAACATGCTTGCTGACACACATTCAAAGACATTTTGTAAGACGTCAACGGTAGATTTTCTTTTATGATGAACGAGGTGACTTTATTTACACAATTAATCTGAGAGCAGCTTTTATCTTGAACATAGCAATTTTACATCAAAACTTCTTCAGCCTTCAAAAATATGTGCTGACTGGCGAATCAGGAATGTGTATATTTCGATGGATAGTACCATGTTATGTTAAATTATAGAATAAAAGATACACCAGAGTATCTAGTAGTGTAGATATTTTCCTATAACTGACCTCGAAACCCTCGAATCGGTCGGTTGGATCGGAGGGTTGATCAGTGAGTTAACAATTCACTATCGTAAAACAAGCTATTGTTACCGAAACAGAACCAGGCTCGACAGTAAACATGACTCACTCTAATATCTTGGGGGCTAAGGAGATTTCTAAATTGGATACTGGAATGTAAGAACTATGTATCAAGACGGAAAATTGGAAGAAGTAATTAAAGAAATGGATAATTATAAGTTGGACTTATTGGGTGTCAGCGAGTGTAGATGGACGGGGAAGGGCATAAAATATATTTCAGAAGAAAAAAAAGCAAATTATATACTCTGGTAGTAATGATAATCGTCACACAGAGGGAGTAGCCATCCTAATGACACAGAAAGCAGCAGCATCGCTTATCAGCTGGGTACCTATCAATGAGAGGCTAATATTAGCTAGATTTCAGACACGATTTTTCAAGCTCTCAATTGTACAATGTTATGCACCAACTAACGACGCTCTTGATACCACAAAAGATGACTTCTATGAAGCACTTCTAAGTACCATCAACACAATACCCAAGCATGACATAATAGCAGTCATGGGTGATTTTAACGCCAAAGTAGGTGACAACAACGATGGAGTACAAAGATATCTCGGTACTCATGGCATAGGCTGTATGAATCAAAATGGCGAAAGACTTCTAGAACTTTGTGAAATATCAAACCTCGTTGTGGCAGACACCATCTTTCCACATAAGAATATCCACAAGATAACATGGAATTCACCTGATGGCAGAACTAAGAACCAGATAGATCACTTCTGCATAAGCGCTAAATTTCGCTCATCAGTTCAAGACGTCAGAGCATACAGAGGTGCAGAGATCGGAAGCGATCATAACCTCTGCATAGCTAAACTGAGAATTAAACTGAAGAAGTTATACCAACAGAATAAAAATAGAAGAATAGATGTACACAGACTGCAATCAAATGATATAAAGGAGGAATATAATGTCAAAATGAACAACTATTTCGATGCTTTAGGCAAAATTGACAACGATATCACCACCAAGACAATCGATACTAAATGGGAACAACTGAGAACAGCAATGACAGAAGCAGCAGTAGCGACCACCGGATACCTAGTACATAAAAAGAAAAAAATGGATGAGAGAAGATACTTGGGATAAAATACAAGAAAGGAAAACAGCAAAACTTAAACTACTAGCGGCAAGTACACATAATGCAGTTGAATCTTGCAAACTAACTTATAACTTGTTAAATAAAGAAGTGAAGACAAAAAACTCGAAGAGATAAAAGACATTTCATCAATGAACTGGCCGTAGAAGCTGAAAATGCTGCAAGAACTGGTAATAGTAGGTGCCTTTATCAAATTACAAAACAACTATGTCACCAGCCTACTGCTATGGAAACACCTGTTAAAGGTAAATTAGGGAATTCAATACCAACAGAAAAAGAACAAATGAAGAGATGGGCTGAGCACTTCATGGAGGTGCTAAACAGACCACCACCAACAGTAACACCTGATTTTAATAATGAAACACCCACAACCACCTTGCCAATAACTTGCGATGAATTCACGCTGGACGAGATCAAACAAGCCGTTAAAAGATTAAAAAATTTTAAAGCTGCTGGAGTTGACGAAATTTCAGGGGAAATGATTAAAGCAGTTAATGACAACAACCTCTTGAGAATTTTAGATATTATAAATGAAGTATGGAGAGAAGAACAACCACCACAACAATGGAAAGACAGTATTATTGTAAAGTTACCGAAGAAAGGTGATCTATCAGACTGTAATAACTGGCGTGGTATATCTCTATTATCAGTACCTGGAAAATTATTATGTTGCATGATGTTAGAAAGACTTAAATTGCATGCTGACGAAAAGATCAGAGAAGAACAAGCGGGTTTCAGGCCGAAACGATCATGTATTGATCAAATATTCACACTAAGAACAATTATAGAAGAATCAGTGGAAAGGCAATCGCCACTTATTATCACCTTCGTCGATTTTCAAAAAGCCTTTGATAGTCTACACCGCCCATCATTGTGGAAGATACTTACAATCTATGGTTTTCCAACAAAATATGTGAATATAATCAAAGCGCTATATGACAATGCAAGATGTTGTGTTAGAACAAATAAAGGGAATACAGAATGGTTTACAGTAGAAACAGGGGTGAAACAAGGCTGTATTATGTCACCACTACTTTTTGGAATAGCTATTGATTGGGTTATGAGAAACTATACCCACAATGAACAATTGGGTATAAAATGGACAAATGGAAAATTCCTGGGGGACCTGGATTTCGCAGATGATGTAGCATTCTTAAGTTCAACACCAAGACAATCCCAAGAAGCAATAAATAATTTGGGTCATCTCTCGGTGAAAATATGTTAACATACGGCTGTGAGAGTTGGAAAATAACAAAATCATTGGAGAACAAGCTGAATACATTCGAGAACAAATGTCTTAGAAAACTCATGAACATCAGTTGGAAAGAATTCAAGACTAATCGACAAATAAGAGAAGACTCTAGGCAGAAATATGTCTCCGACTATATAAGGAAAAGACGATGGTCATATATCGGTCATGTCCTACGAATGCAAAACAACAGAATACCACTACAGGCGCTCACTTGGGTTCCTGAGGGTAAGAGGAAAAAAAGGAAGACCAAAAGAAACACTCAGAAGAACAATAATAAGAGAAGGAAGAACGTTGGGCCTAAATAATGTGCAAGAGCTAAGAGGAGTGGCGTCACAACGAACAACCTGGAGAGCACTGGTTTCTGCCTTATGCGCCGTGTTTGGTGCTTAAAGAATTTATTTATTATTATTATGGCGGACTTAGGTCGAATTGTGGTGGCGCGCTGTGGTGGCGCGTGACTTTTTATATAAGGAAAATGTGGTGGCGCGTGACTTTTTATATAAGGAAAATGTGGTGGCGCGTTGTGGCGGCGCGTGACTTTTATATAGCGATCTATTTTAGCCGGGGTGACGAGCAGCTTGCGTCCTGATAGTGTGTGTAGTTATGTGTTACAGCATGTGTTGTTATGTCGTTGTTTATTTAGGTATACACATAGACGATATTTATATTACAACAGTTATACGATATATTTAGAATAGGAAGACGATATATTTAGACAATATATTTACAACAGTTAGACATATATTACAACAGTTATACATACATAGGTAACAAAGAAGGGTGTGACGATGCATGTTGCGATGTAGATGGCGGGTGTAGGTTAGGGGGATGTTTTGTGTGTTGTGGTATGGTTTTGGGGGTGGAAGAGAGATATTTTAGATGTTGAGGGGAGATGTGGTGACGTTGTCAGGATGCACATGTGGTGTGTTATTTAGACATATATACATACATATATACATTCATATATACATATATATAAAATATAAAAAATCGATAATGACGGAAAATATAAAAAATCGATAATTAGTAAATTAATAAGGGGGTTTTTGAAGCGAGTGGAGGTTTTTTGTGCTGGCGAGGGTGACGATGTATAGTGGGGTATAGTTTAGGGGGATTTTTCTGTGATGTTGTATTGTACTGTTATACATATATATTTACATATAATACATACACATATATATATATATATATATATATATATATATATATATATATATATATATATATATATATATATATATATATATATATATATATATGTATATAATCGATAATGACGGAAAATATAAAAAAATCGATATTGTTGAATTAGTAGGGGGTTTTTGAAGTGAGTTGAGCCTTTTTTGTGCTGGCCTGGGTGACGAAGCATGGGTGTAATGTATCCGGCGGGGTTAGGTTAGGGGGATTTTTGTGTGATGTTGGGTGTGTTTATTTAGACATATATATATATATATATATATATATATATATATATATATATATATATATATATATATATATATATATATATATATATATACATATACACATATATATATATATATATATAAATATATATATATATATATATATATATATATATATATATATATATATATATTTATTTATTTATTTATTTATTTATTTATATTTATATTTATTTATATATAAAATATAAAAAATCAATAATAACGGAAAATTTAAAAAATCAATATTGGCGGTTAGTAGGTTACTAAGAGGGGTTTTTGAAGCGAGTGGAGGTTTTTTGTGCTGGCGTGGGTGACGAAGCATGGGTGTAACGTAGCGGGCGGGGTTAGGTTAGGGGGGATTTTTGTGTGTTGGGGTATTGTTTTGTTATGTGAGTTGGTGTGTTTGTTTATACAGGCGACAGGCGCGTGACTTTTATATAAGGAAAATTTGTCGAGGAGTGTGGAGGAGTAGAGGTCTTGTTATATAGTAATATATAAGTTCAATAATGGCGGGCTTGTTGTTGTCCTGGTAGTGTGTTGTGTGATGATTATTTTACAAACAGTTATACGTACATATTACAGACAGGTAGACAATATTTATATTTACAATACTTAGACGATATTTAGTTATACATATATAGAAATATAAAAGAGAAAACACTAGATACATTTTACATATTTATTGACAAAGTTAGTTGTTCTATGGGTGACGTATAACCGCACTTCTTTTTTCGTATACGCCTAAGAGCTCTCATAACACAGTCGGTTCGGATTACTTGGCGAGTCTGTCACTTCTTTTTCGTGTAAGCATCTTCAACACGGTGAGTGTCTGTCGTTATCACGCCATCGTTTATGAAGGAAAAAACAGTCTTGTGGCGTGCTACCCAGGGTCTGACTAATTGAAAAAACTAATCGATCGTTGGCGTGTTGTCTAGCCGAAAAGGGCAGTAGGACGCGCTGCGTAGTACCACCGCGAGCTCTGAGCAAGATGGAATAAATGGCGTAGAGCCCACAAACGTTGGTAACTACATCTTGTAAATGTCTAGCGTTGTAGTTTAAAGGTCGGTTAGCTTTATTTAATTCTTTTAAAATAAGATGAAATGTCAAACGAAAGCACAAGTCTCAGCCGCTTGGTAGGTTTCTTCTTCTTCTTTGGTTGTAGATTATGTGTTTGTGTGTGTATGTGTGTGTGTGTGGGCGCTCGCGTGCGTGGTTATGTGTCTGTGTGTGGATGTGCGCATGTGCGGGTGTGGTTGTGTGTGTATGTTGGGTTGTAACAGGCGGGTGTACCACCATCGAGAGGTGAGAGTGAAGTGTTAGAGAGTTGCCTATACTAGGTCTAGCATGAAGAGGTGGAGTGAAGTGTAAGAGACGTAACTATACTAGGGCCAGTATTAAGAGGTGGAGTGAGAGTCATCTTAAGTGAGGTGTAAGTATCTGTTGTTATCACACCACCGCTTCAGTAAAGTATGAATGTGAGTGTCTGGGCCTTGGTCTGCCAAGTGTCTATATGAAGGAATACCAGTTTAATCTGGTTTTTGAAACGTGTTCAGACTTGTTTCGCGCTAGTCAGGGCATGATTATTGGAAAAACTAAGCGATACTTGACGCGTTGTCGATGTCAAAATTTTTTTTCTTTTTGTGTATTTAATGCAAGTTTAGGTATAGGGACACTGTCCAAAAGTGATCTCATCAGAACGGTGTTATCTATGTGGATGAGTTGTAGTCTTGTTACAAACAGCAAGCTGATTTAGAAGTAGCTTTAACATTTTTATTGGAAGGAGTTGTGCTTGTACCCTTTTACACGAATATAACAACCGATTTGTTCCAAAACCTTCTGTCTTAGATTATATCAAAAACAGAATTGTCTCTCACATGTGCAGTGCGCATGAGTGATCGATAATTTCAGAGCTCGCGCGCGCGGTTTTGTTCCACAATGGTCAGAAACCGTTATCGATATGTAATTTTGAGTGAGTAACGGTGGTTCTCGTGATGTTACAACCAGACTTGTGTGTTTTGTTCGCAGGGATTCTCACGTTCTTGAATAAAATAACTGCGTGAGAGTGCAATTTAAATCTATTCACCCCAATGACCATCTAGGGCTATGTAAGTGACCCCGCACACAGCCGTAGTCTCCAACATAAAAAAATAATGTCAAACGCTGGACAAGGCCAAATAGACAGTTTTATTGAACACAACCGTAGAGATACATGTCACAGACAGACTAGCTTATGGTACCAACTAGATACTCCTTAGTGTTGTAGTCTGTAACTGGAACAATGGCGAGGCCAGTTTCATTCATTTTTAATAAAGCCCAACACGCACGTGCTTTTACCCTCCCTTGTTTTGGAACCAGATCGATGGCCCGCGCAAAACATCGTGCGTAAATTTCTGTTCACGTCACAAGGTCAAAACGCAATCGATCAATAGTAGAAATTTATAAAAGAAACATTCCTTCGTTTGTGTGTTCAAATCCCCGCGACTTAAGTTTTCAGTTTTTTTCATACGGGCGACATCTGATGATAGGTTTTATATTGTCCCCAAGCGATTCATACATGCGGCGACCACGGAAATGTAATACATTAAATAAATGTAACTAAGTATTTGTTCCAGTTATCAAACGGGTATCTACGTTTGTCCTGTAATTTTCAAACTTTAGTAAAAGCTTTTCTTCCAAGCACCAAAGATGGTCCCAAAATTTTCTCGCAGGCTTGCGCAAAGGGTCCAACCTTAGGTAAATAGATCAACTGTCAAATACTTATTTAAAAATTTATCTTCCTTGGCAAACAAATTTCTTCCCCTTATCAAAAAATTTCTCCCCCTTATCAAACAAATTTCTTCCCCTTGTCAAAAATTTTCTCCCCTTTGTCAAACAAATTTCTTCCTCTTGTCAAACAAATGTCTTCCCCTTGTCAAAAAATTATCCCCTTGGCAAACAAATTTCTTCCCCTTGTCAATAAAAATATCTCCCTCTTGTCAAAATATTTCTTCCACTTGTCAACAATTTCTCCCCCTTGGCAAACAAATTGGGGAGTAACGTGTTAGAGACATGTGGATGTGTTGTAGTCTTGTTACAAACAAGTAACACAAATACAGAGATATAAAAAGCAACATACGTTTTTTTTGGTGGTGAACTTGACGTGGTCTGCTTTCAACGGTTGATTTTTTTTTCAGAAGGATGGTCTTGGTCTCAGACGGTTTTTGATGGTCCACTGGTTATAACGTGAGGTGATATAAATGTACCCGTGAGGTGATAGAAATATGCCTGTGAGGTGATAGAAATGTGCCCGTGAGGTGATATAAATGTGCCCGTGAGGTGATAGAAATGTACCCGTGAGGCGATAGAAAGGTGCCCGTGAGGTGATAGAAATGTGCCCGCCAGTTTTGTAGGACACTTTAGATATGACTCACCAAAGTATTTTCGCGCGTGTAGTAAAGGTTGGCCTCGGTATAAACTGACAGAAGCGGCCTTGAGCCCACTATCCCCAACGGTTTAAGAATTGCATCACTTCTACGCATGTACACCCAATTGGTGGGAACAGTAGAAGGTATCTTCAACGAGGTATGATCGCTAGTGTCTGTCGTTATCACGCCACGTCGTCAGTAAAGTATGAACGTAAGTGCCTGGCCTTGGTCTTCCAAGTGTCTATTTATATGAAGGAAAACTTGTTTTAATCTGGGTTTGAAAGGCGGCCAGCCTTGTTGTACGCTAACAGAGAGTTGCTTAGTTGAAAAACTAATCGATTGTTGACGCGTTGTCGATGTGAAAAAAAAATTTTGTGCGCCGCGTCCAGACATGTCTGAAACATGTCCAGGTGATGGTGTATGGTATAGCAATATATTAGTTCGATAAGGGCGACTGTGTGTAGGTAGTGTGTGGGTTGTATTGTAGTGTGTTGTATTGTATTGTGTTATGTGTTGTTTATTTATACAACAGTTATACGTACATATTACAATATATATTTTACAAACAGTTATAACATCGAGAGGTGGGAGTGAAGTGTTAGAGATGTCACTATACTAGGGTCACCAACTAGAGGTGGAAGGGGCGTGTTAGAAACTATACTAGGTCTACCATCGAGAGGTGGGAGTGAAGTGTTAGAGACATGACCAGAGCCAGCAGCGAGAAGTGGGAGTGAAGTGTTAGAGACTTGACTAGGTCTAGCATCGAGTAATAAAAGCTACTCACCCCAATGTCCATCTAGTGTTATGTAAATGACCCGTACACAGTCGAGGTTTCCAACATAAAAAATAATAGCAAAAGCCAGGTTGGACAAGGCCAAATAGACAGTTTTATTGAACACAACCGTAGAGATATATGTCACAGGCACACTAGCTTATGGCGCCAACTAGATACTCCTTAGTGTTACAGATTACAATCGGGACAATGTCGAGGCCAGTTTCAACCATTTTAAGAAAACCCAACACGCACCTGTTTTTTACCACTCGTTGTTAAACTCGATCGGTGGTCTGCGCTCGCGAGGAAAACATTATCAAATGTAATCGATGAATGAGTCATACTGTTTGTAGTCGGTTAGGGTGGGTGATGTCAGCGCTAAATATTCGTGTAAAAGGGTACAAGCACAACTCCTTCCAATAAAAATGTTAAAGCTACTTCTAAATCAGCTTGCTGTTTGTAACAAGACTACAACTCATCCACATAGATAACACCGTTCTGATGAGATCACTTTTGGACAGTGTCCCTATACCTAAACTTGCATGAAATACACAAAAAAAAAAAAAAAAATTTTAAATCGACAACACGTTAAGTATCGCTTAGTTTTTCCAATAATCATGCCCTGACTAGCGCGAAACAAGTCTGAACACGTTTCAAAAACCAGATTAAACTGGTATTCCTTCATATAGACACTTGGCAGACCAAGGCCCAGACACTCACATTCATACTTTACTGAAGCGGTGGTGTGATAACGACATTTACAAGATGTAGTTACCAACGTTTGTGGGCTCTACGCCATTTATTTCATCTTGCTCAAAGCTCGCGGTGGTACTACGCAGCGCGTCCTACTGCCCTTTTCGGCTAGACAACACGCCAACGATCGATTAGTTTTTTCGATTAGTCAGACCCTGGGTAGCACGCCACAAGACTGTTTTTCCTTCATAAACGATGGCGTGATAACAACAGACACTCACCTTGTTGAAGATGCTTACACGAAAAAGAAGTGACAGACTCGCCAAGTAATCCGAACCGACTGTGTTATGAGAGCTCCTAGGCGTATACGAAAAAAGAAGTGCGGTTATACGTCACCCATAGATCAACTAACTTTGTCAATAAATATGTAAAATGTATCTAGTGTTTTCTCTTTTATATTTCTATATATGTATAACTAAATATCGTCTACATATTGTAAATATAAATATTGTCTACCTGTAATATGTACGTATAACTGTTTGTAAAATAATCATCACACAACACACTACCAGGACAACAACACGCCCACCATTATTGAACTTATATATTACTATATAACAAGACCTCTCCTCCTCCACACTCCTCGACCACATTTTATATGTCTAAATAACACACCACATGTGCATCCTGACAACGTCACCACATCTCCCCTCAACATCTAAAATATCTCTCTTCCACCCACAAAACCATACCACAACACACAAAACATCCCCCTAACCTACACACGCCATCTACATCGCAACATGCATCGTTACCCCTTTCTTTGTTACCTATGTATGTATAACTTCTGTAATATATGTCTAACTGTTGTAAATATATTGTCTAAATATATCGTCTTCCTATTCTAAATATATCGTATAACTGTTGTAATATAAATATCGTCTATGTGTATACCTAAATAAACAACGATATAACAACATATGCTGTAACACATAACTACACACACTACCAGGACGCCAGCTGCTCGTCACCCCGGCTAAAATAGATCGCTATATAAAAGTCACGCTCCGCCACAACGCGCCACCACATTTTCCTTATATAAACAGTCATGCGCCACCACACCGCGCCACCACATTTTCCTTATATAAAACGTCATGCGCCACCACAGCACGCCACCACAATTCGGCCTAAGTCCGCCATACTATACTACTTCTATTTCACTTTTGTTCTCAACTGTTTATCTGCAGCTATTCTTGGCGTATCTGGTTAATGAAACTGGACTAACCGCCAGGGATGTGCGTTTACCATGCTATACTGCTCACTAGGACTGTCAGCTTGTCCACTGTACTTCACTCTAGTCATAAAACTCTTAATGTTCAACGTACCTGGTCTTTCGAACGCAACACATTTCTCTCACTGGGAACACTGACATCTCGTCCTCAAAATAAATTAAAAACTGTCGTACACAAACGTGGCAACCATCGAAATAGACGTCTGGGCAATAGTTCACTTTTTCTGCCACCGCAGAAGCAACCCAAACCATTAGATTATCGCCTGATGAAACTTCTACTCGCTACCACTTTTAGAAGCTAACTCTATCACATCTGGGTGTGACGTAGAGTATGAAAATTGAAGTCCCTGAATTGATGGATGATAAAGGATAGTAGCCTTGAATAGCAGCGCAGCCCCTGGATTGTGTGTAACAGAATAGTCAACGTGGATCCCACGCGGGCTCATTAGTATGCATCATTTCCACGTGGATTTTTACCAACGTTGGATAATTAATATGATAAACAGTTATCATGCGAGGATCCAGGAGTTTCGGTTTACCTTATGGGAGGTTAAACCACGCCTACTGCCTATCTCTACACCTTTCTGTCACCCCGCCTAGTAGGAGTTGCCAAAGCTTGTCAGGAGAGCGGTATCCTCAGTCGTGGTCCCAGAACGGACGAAGCAGTTTCACGCCTTCGTTTAGCACCTCAGTGCGAACCAGAGAGGAACGCTGGAATCGCGGCGGAGAAACAGACACGGGGGAAATCTAGAAAGATTTGCCAAGTGGCTAGTAACGCAGAATTTTCCCTGATATCAAATAAGTTGTGAGATTTCGCGTGTCCCCCTGATCCTTCAATTCTTTAATTATATATTGAGACCACTGAAGAATGCGTTTATCATTTGCGCCAGAGAGTCTGAAGAAAAGTACTTGCTTATAGAACAAGATTTCTCGCGGATATCTTCTATATTGGAGACTTAAATTCATTCTGTTTGTGCAAGCGGTAATATATTAGTTTCAAGTGATCAGTGGTCTAGTTCTTTCATTTTTATTTCATTGGATTTTGTGTTAATTTAAATCTATTAAATAAACCCATCTCAAAAGTTTCCAGTTGTAAATTAAATGATATATCTATACGTTATTTCCCAATTTAATAGATGCTTAAATTAATTTAGGAGCCGTTAAGGGATTTATAACCAATTAATACAGTTTAGTTCTGTATATACATGTATTTTTAACTATTAGACTCGCGGAAAGGTTCTTAAATACATATAATTGAATACGCAAGTGTATGAAATAGTCTTAACTGTAAAATTATCGCGCGTTAGAATATGATTCGTATTGGGTTTATGATTTCATGTTTTCTATTTTTTCACATAGTATGATCATATACCTTATCGTCCCAGCAATTATAGAGTCCTCCAGACTCGGTTCTTCTACCATCCAGAATTTTTATGAACCTTTAAATATAATCTTCATGTGCCGGCCCTGTGCGGTCTCGCTCTCTAAATTTACATGAGAGAAAGCAACCCAAAAACATTTTAAAACTCATTAAGCAATAAATTATGTAAAAAAACTGGAGAAGAACAATTGCCAGAAGCGATATATATTTAATTATTACTGCTCTACTGTGGAAAAGAATATATTCTTCATGTACACTGACAGTCCCGTTATTTCAACTGGATTTAAACCCCGAAGATAACATAACTCACTGATCAGTTTTTGTCATCACACTATAGAAGTTTTCCCCCACTAGCGGTGAAATCCAGGAGACCACTACCTTCTCATAACTATACCTGTGACAGTGCCATCCCTTAGAAACTTTAGATAAAATCAAAAAAAGGAACACTAAGGCTTCACCTTCCAGCGATTACGGGAAAATTTGCTGAACGCCAAACCCGATAGTCTGGGGCTGGAAAACGAAGGAAAAGACTAATACATTTGTTGAGTATTTACTAGCTGTTTGTGTTATTCTATGGTTTGCCAGATTCAACGATCGGTAAGTGTGAATGGGTGTGATGGCCATCACTAGCGTGCATGAATGAATGAGATATATTAGCTAAACTTATAATTTTCTTTACTTGGTAAATATCCTTATACTTCATTCATTGTATTTTACCTCTCTAAAGGGGGATTGCTTACCTTTTCTTATCTCCCCTCCCTTAATCTGCTTAGTCAAGGGATAACTTGGAGAATACTAGGACTCTTTTCCTACACCCCATTCCAAATATTGTAAAACCCCCTATCAGAATAAAAATTAATCTATCTTTTGGTTAAATTGTCTCTTTCTGATAACCACTTGTCTTTGGACTAGGTTTTTGTCTATCCAAGCGGGAAGGGCATATTGCTATTGAGATACTACTATTCTAAACCCCTTTTGTTATTTGTATTTTTCTGTAACTATGATCTTTTGATTGTACCATGCTAAATGTTGTGATTTTGGTTTAAATGATAATAAACACCATAAACCTTAAATTACTGTGTTGGCTGACCCATTACCCCACATATGTTATATGTAGTTTGTATTCACGTCTGTGTGTTTTGTAGCACCAAATTGGTGTGTGTACATGAGTGTTGAGTAACTGGCAAAAATGTTTTAGCCAGGAGAGATTTATGAGTCTAAAGATAAATAAAATTGTCGTAAGATAGGCAAATCGGAGAAATTACTCGATTTCAGAGACTGTCCTTACTCTGTTCAGCACCCTTGTGAATCAACTATCCATTTCTTAACCCTTACTATCACAGAGCCTTCACTATCATTCCCCACTTTGACGGGACCACTATTTCTAAGACCTATCTCAAATAAAATTACGACAATAAATGGGTTGCTCGCCGGGATTTTGAGTCTGATCTAGAAATTAGTACCACTTAACGGGTAGCCCCAGTAGGATCTGATCTTAAGTCTGGGTCTAACTCTAGATAGAGTGTGAGTGAGTTGTCTTTGTGAAGATAGGGAATACAAATAATTACACCCCCTAGACAACGCTTTTAGTACTTGGTGTCGACCACACAAAATAAATATAGGATTGTTTTCTTTCCACAGCAGCAGAGAGTTACGGAAAAAAAATTCGTTTTTTTTTTATTATTCTCTGGCAGAGAAAATTGGTAAAAAAAAATTTTTATGAAGATTGCTAGGATCGCATGACTGTAGAAACAGTCACAAAAGGTTGAAGTTGAGCAAAGCTAAAGACGCATTATTCTGATATTTTTAAAGTCTAGTTAATAACGTCTCTTCTCTTAACTGACTTCGGAGGGCGAGCTTTGTGGTGGAGATTATATTTTCAAGGAAATTTTTTTTTCTCCTTGAAATTTTAAAGTTAAATATAATTAATAATTTTTTTTTATATTTTGTCTCTACCGATATGTAATAGTAGATTTTTTCTAGTTGTTTCACCTACCATTTAATGTGGCATAGTCGCCTGCATTAAGAGTCTTAATTGACAGATAATAGCAGCGATAGGTTAGCAAATTAATAAAAAGGTAGGAGGTATCTCAGGTAATTTATATTTAGTGTTTTTCTCGTAAGCGGTTTAGAGTTTTTTCCCTTCTTTTCTTCTTATTATTCTCTAGTCGTAGTAGCATCCAGTTCTTTGACATGGCAGAAAGAGTTCAACTTAGGTCCATGTTGAGACAGGAGTCGAAGGAGAAAGGACTGCAAGGAGATGAAGCGACCGCGTTTGTCAACAGGGAACTTGACAGATATGACGCGAAGGAAGCACAAGATAGAGCAGAGATGAAAGAAGCGGAAGATCGTCAATTGGAACACAAGAAAATTGAGGCAAAGATGGAATCTCGAAGGAATAGAGAGAAGGAGAGACAACGTGAAGAGAGAGAGAAGGAGAGACAGCACGAATTGGCGCTTAAGGCTTTAGAGAGTCGGGGTGCTTCTACTTCCAATAATGGAGAGCCGTCTTCACTTCAGTCTCAGTTATCGGATCTCTCCAGCACTCAATCTGCCCAATTAACAGCGATGTCTTTTGTCTTAGAGTCTTTCCCTAGCCCTAATGAGAAAATTGACACCTTCCAAGAAAAATTCGAGAGGATGGCAAATCTGTATGGGTTAGAGAGTTCCCGGTGGTGCCTTAAACTTTCTCAGGCACTAAAAGGTAATGCTTATGATGTGTACGTGAAGCTGGGAAACAACCAAAATGACTACGACATGTTAAAGAAGGCCTTGCTAGAGCGTTTTGAGATGACCGCCCGAAAATTTCTGCAACTGTTCAGAAACAGCCGAAAGGAGAGCACGGAGACATTTCCCCAGTTCTCTTAACGTTTAACAGGCTATTTGATAAAGTGCCTTGAATTATCAGAATTACCTCTTACAAATGAGGGAATTCTTGAACTTGTTCTTGTAGAACAAATAAAATCAACTTTATCAAACGAAACCCGTAGATTTTTGGCTGAGCAGGGCGCAGTCAAGCTTGAGGACATCCTCAATAAGGCTGAACGTTATACAAATGGAATGGCCGAAATTCCCAGCATGGCTAAGGATCCCAGACACAACGGAGACATCTTTTCGAAGGATAGCGTATTGTATCGTAGAACGGGCGACCCTGATACAGGGAATAACCAGCTCCTAGTATCGACGCAGTACAGAAGCCAGATCTTAGAAATGGGGCACTCTCTTCCCTTTAGCGGACATATGGGACAAAACGCCACTATTCAGCGAATAAAAACCCACTATTGGTGGCCGGGAATGAACTTTAAGATTATCAGGTACGTGAAATCCTGCGCCCAGTGCCAACGTGTGGCACCCAAGCACTTGACACCCCCAGTCCCTATGGGGCAAATGCCAATAGTAGGGACTCCATTCGAACGGGTTGCTGTCGACATCATTGGACCCCTGGAAAGGACCAAAAGAAGGAACAGGTTCATCCTGGCCTTAGTCGACACTTACACAATGTGGGCCGAAACTATACCGCTAACATGCACGGATTCCAAGCATGTCGCAGAAGCCCTCGTGCAAATTTTTACACGGTTGGGATTCCCTCAACAAATTTTGGCGGATAATGGATCCCAATTCCGTAGCCTGTTAATGGAGGAGATCTTTAAGATCTTGAGGGCCAAACACATCCACATAAGTCCCTACCATCCGGCCGGAAATGGGCTCGTGGAGCGTTTTAGCGGCAGCCTCACCATGATGTTACGTAAGCTGGCTCAAGAGAAACCTGGAGAGTGGGACCTTTATATATCTGCAGCTTTATTCGCCTTCAGAGAAGATCCCCAGGCATCTACAGGATTTCCGCCAGCTACACTTTTATTCGGCAGACCTATAAAGAGGCCACTAGAAGCCTTACTTCGGTCCCCGACAGACCAAAAAGCCGACGAGACAGTCGTCTCAGCAAGCAAATATGTATCTGAGCTCAAGGAAAGGTTACAGCTAGGATGGGATCTAGCTACTACCAACCTTAAGAAAGCCCGCGCTAAACATGCTAAAAGATACAACAAAGCTGCAAAAGAGAGAGAACTACAACCAGGGGAGAAAGTTTTGTTGCTACTTCCAACCGGAAACAACAAACTTCGCATCGGATGGCAAGGGCCGTTTACCGTCCTTAAAAAGATCTCCCGCACTAATTACAAGATCTCCATTAAAGGAAAGGAGAAGGTCTTTCACGTTAATCTGCTAAAAAAATATTTGGAAAGACCAGTGCCGTCCTCCGAGCATCTCCTGGCGGTCGCCATAGCAACGGAAGACGAGGAAGATGACGATAGTTGCATGGAGTACCCATTGCAACAAACAGAATCCTTTAAAGATGTCAAATTCGGCGACAATCTCTCAGAAGAACAACAGACAGAAACCAGGGCGCTACTGAAACAGTACGCTGCAGTCTTAACGGATGTACCTGGTCGAACAAATCTCATAGAATTTGATATGAAATTAACCAACGAGACCCTGGTTCAAACCAGAGTTTACCCCATTCCGTATGCTAAAGCTGATTCACTACGTGGAGAAATAGACAAGCTGCGTCAGGCAGAAATTATCAGTGAGTCTACATCTCCTTACAGTTCGAGTGTAGTACTGTTGCAGAAGCCCAATAAGGAAGTTCGGCTGTGTATAGATTACCGGTTACTAAACGCTGTAACGGAATTCCAGCCCGAACCTCTCCAGACTGTTTCTGAGTTGTTCACCAAGCTTAGCAAAGCAAGAATTTTTTCCAAGATTGACCTGAGTAAAGGTTATTACCAAATACCAGTCAAGGAGGAAGTTAAACCTTTGTTAGCTTTCAGCACTAGTGAAGGACATTACACATTTAATGTGATGCCGTTCGGACTGCACAACGCACCAGGAGTATTCACCAGGATGATGAGGAAGCTTTTAGAACCTTTGCACAGTCCCCATATCCATAATTTCATGGATGACATACTAATCGCATCCGAAACCTATGACGAACATATTGCTACGGTTGCTACGCTCCTCAGGAGACTACAGGAAACTGGTCTCACAGCCAGACCTAGCAAATGTCTCATCGGGTTTGAAAAGCTAGACTTCCTGGGGCATACTATTTCTCATGGCTGCATGTGGCCTGTTAGGAAGAACGTTGAGAAAATAGTTGCAGCTAAAAGGCCCCGAACGAAGAAAGACACCCGTTCTTTCTTATCACTATGTGCGTATTATCAAAAATATATCCGGAATTTCAACGGACTAACGGCACCCCTGACTGACCTTACAAAAAAAGGACGTCCTGATAAGGTTATTTGGGATTCGCAGTGCGAACAAGCATACAGCACTTTAAAAGAACAGTTGTCCGGATACCCCATTTTGAGGTTACCTGACCTCAAGAAACCTTTTGTATTGCGGGTCGACGCGTCGGGTCAGGGCATCGGGTCAACACTGCTGCAAGCAGATGACACCGACCCGAATATGTTATTCCCAGTTGCGTATGGCAGTCGAAAATTAAATACGGCTGAACGTAACTACAGCACAGTTGAAAGAGAATGTCTGGCACTGATTGACGGGATAAGACGTCATCATGAGTTTCTTTACGGGACATCTTTTACGGTGCAAACAGACCACGCTCCCTTAGCTTTTCTTGGCGCAAATAAGGAATTTAACGCAAGGATCATGCGTTGGGCCTTGCTATTAAGCGTGTACTCCTTCAAAGTGGAATATATTCCGGGAAGACAGAATGTCGGAGCTGATTTCATGAGTAGAAACTGGACTACGGAGGAAGAGGAGGAAATCGAAGATACCAATCATCCAAAAGTTACCAATCAGGGCAGCTTCATTGTCATAAATGAAACATGAAAAAATGGTTTCATGTTTAAAAGTGGGGACGATTGTGACGTAGAGTATGAAAATTGAAGTCCCTGAATTGATGGATGATAAAGGATAGTAGCCTTGAATAGCAGCGCAGCCCCTGGATTTGTGTGTAACACAATAGTCAACGTGGATCCCACGCGGGCTCATTAGTATGCATCATTTCCACGTGGATTTTTACCAACGTTGGATAATTAATATGATAAACAGTTATCATGCGAGGATCCAGGAGTTTCGGTTTACCTTATGGGAGGTTAAACCACGCCTACTGCCTATCTCTAGAGCGATTATAATCAAGCATTTCTCCACACCTTTCTGTCACCCCGCCTAGTAGGAGTTGCCAAAGCTTATCGGGAGAGCGGTATCCTCAAAGACAGTAGTGGTCCCAGAACGGACGAAGCAGTTTCACGCCTTCGTTTAGCACCTCAGTGCGAACCAGAGAAGAATGCTAGAATCGCGGCGGAGAAACAGACACGGGGGAAATCTAGAAAGCTTTGCCCAGCGTCAAATAACGCAGAATTTTCCCTGATATCAAATAAGTTGTGAGATTTCGCGTGTCCCCCTGATCCTTCAATTCTTTAATTATATATTGAGACCACTGAAGAATGCGTTTATCATTTGCGCCAGAGAGTCTGAAGAAAAGTACTAGATTATAGAACAAGATTTCTCGCGGATATCTTCTATATTGGAGACTTAAATTCATTCTGTTTATGCAAGCGGTAATATATTAGTTTCAAGTGATCAGTGGTCTAGTTCTTTCATTTTTATTTCACTGGATTTTGTGTTAATTTAAACCTATTAAATAAACCCATCTCAAAAGTTTCCAGTTGTAAATTAAATGATATATCTATATGTTATTTCCCAATATAATAGATGCTTAAATTAATTTAGGAGCCGTTAAGGGATTTATAACCAATTAATACAGTTTAGTTCTGTATATACATGTATTTTTAACTATTAGACTCGCGGAATGTTTCTTAAATATATATAATTGAATACGCGAGTGTATAAAATAGTCTTAACTGTAAAATTATCGCGCATCAGAATATGATTCGTATTGGGTTTATGATTTCATGTTTTCTATTTTTTCACATAGGATGATCATATACCTTTGCGTCCCAGCAATTATAGAGTCCTCCAGACTCGGTTCTTCTACCATCCAGAATTTTCATGAACCTTTAAATATAATTTTCTTGTGGCGGCCCTGTGCGGTCTCGCTCTCTAAATTTACATGAGAGAAAGCAACCCAAAAACATTTTAAAACTCATTAGGGAATAAATTATGTAAAATAACTGGAGAAGAACAATTGCCAGAAGCGATATATATTTAATTATTACTGCTCTACTGTGGAAAAGAATATATTCTTCATGTACACTGACAGTCCCGTTATTTCCACTGGATTTAAACCCCGAAGAAAACATGAAATCCAGGAGACCACTACCTTCTCATAACTATACCTGTGACAGTGCCATCCCATAGAAACTTTAGATAAAATAAAAAAAAGGAACACTAAGGCTTCACCAGCGATTACGGGAAAATTTGCTGAACGCCAAACCCGATAGTCTAGGGCTGGAAAACGAAGGAAAAGACTCATACATTTGTTGAGTATTTACTAGCTGTTTGTGTTATTCTATGGATTGCCAGATTCAACGATCGGTAAGTGTGAATGGGTGTGATGGCCATCACTAGCGTGCATGAATGAATGAGATATATTAGCTAAACTTATAATTTTCTTTACTTGGTAAATATCCTTATACTTCATTCATTGTATTTTACCTCTCTAAAGGGTGATTGCTTACCTTTTCTTATTTCCCCTCCCTTAATCTGCTTAGTCAAGGGATAACTTGGAGAATACTAGGACTCTGTTCCTACATCCCATTCCAAATATTGTAAAACCCCCTATCAGAATAAAAATTAATCTATCTTTTGGTTAAATTGTCTCTTTCTGATAACCACTTGTCTTTGGACTAGGTTTTTGTCTATCCAAGCGGGAAGGGCATATTGCTATTGGGATACTACTATTCTAACCCCCGCCGCCCCCCCCCCCCCCCCCCCTCCCCCCCCCCCCCCCCCCCCCCCCCCCCCCCCCCCTCCCCCCCCCCCCCCCCCCCCCCCCCCCCCCCCCCCCCCCATATTTGTTATTTGTATTTTTCTGTAACTATGATCTTTTGATTGTACCATGCTAAATGTTGTAATTTTGGTTTAAATGATAATAAACACCATAAACCTTAAATTACTGTGTTGGCCGACCCATTATCCCATATATGTTATATGTAGTTTGTATTCACGTCTGTGTGTTTTGTAGCACCAAATTGGTGTGTGTACATGAGTGTTGAGTAACTGGCAAAAATTGTTTAGCCAGGAGAGATTTAGGAGTCTACAGATAAATAAAATTGCCGTAAGAAAGGCAAATCGGAGACATTACCCGATTTCAGATACTGTCCTTACTCTTTTCAGCACCCTTGTGAATCAACTATCCATTTCTTAACCCTTACTATCACAGAGCCTTCATTATCATTCCCCACTCGGACGGGACCACTATTTCTAAGACCTATCTTAAATAAAATTACGACACTGGGAGCAAACTGATTTTATCTAAATCGTCGATTTGCAACAACAACTATTTTCAAACACTCCAGAACGCTTTGTCTGACAAAAAACTCACCATTCAAAACCCGTGAATTGTTTCTCTCGCTCACTTTCCCAAAACAAAACACAAAACAACGCAATCCTCAACCAAGGGATGTAAGCACTACTCTTGACCCCTTCTTCTCGTTCTATCGATTATTCCTTTTAGACTATAAACTAAAACTCAGCTAATATTAATCATAAAAATCAATCTCCTAAAAATAAATCAAACCGAATTTTCCCTCTCAACCCCCCTAACGGTTACAATATTTAAAACAATAATTGCACACAGAAAAATAAATTATCGAATGCATTCAAAGCTCGTAATGTTTCCTTTTATTTAAGTTTTGGTCTCAATAACTGAATCCATCCTGTATAAAATTGAAATTGGGATTGTAACTAAAGGCTGCCAATTTCAGATCAGCGTGTTTCATTGAAACTAAATGTATACTGTTGAATTACGCAATATTATTAAGGAACCATTATCCATGAACTTTGAATGCATACACTACTTTGTTTTTCTGAGTGCATTTTTTTAATGTGTAAGTTAATTTTAGCAGCCCAAAATTATTAGTACAGTCTAAATTATCAACTGTAAATGTACACAGACGACTGATGTCTGCATTAGTTTCATGTTGGTTTTACGTTAGATTTTGCCTCTTCAGACTGGCTTCGGTCTGGTTATAACTGCAGTTGCTCCACAGTCTGAAGACACTCTCTGTAAAATGCTGCAGCTTAGAGAGCTATAACATAATCGTGATGTTTCCTTAAATTTAAGTTAAAATAAAATTTTGCCTCGTTTTCACGAGGCGTGCCAATTCAACTTTGAAACAGAAACCGTCGGTTACATTAAGGCACATGTCCAAATATAAAGGATTTTGTTGTCTGGGTTGGTAACAGTTGATAATTTTGTCTTTAAAAAAATCACTTTTACGCACATTGTGGTTGGGAATAAGTATAAATTAGTTTTCTTGAAATAAAATGTTGCCTCGTTTTGGCTGGGTGCGTCGGTTATATTATGGCGCAAGTCCAATTATAAAAGACCATGTGCCTTACTCATAAAGTAAGTATTTTTTTTAAATTAAGGTGTTTGCTACTTTTTTATGTAGCATGCCCCTTTCAACCATCTACCTTATACATGGAGCTGTTGGTTACATCAGGACGTGTTTCATTTATTGTAATATGTTTTTGTTTGTACAGTATTTATTTTATGCCTATTTTAATCTTGTTAACTATTATCCCTCATTTATCCTAATATTCCTAGCTAGTAATTAACTATTCATCTAATAACCAAATAGAAACTAATTATAATCTACTAATACCTCATTAAAATGAAAAGGAGATTAAACTTATCTGACTTGTGCCTTCTCGAAAAATGCATCGTCTCAAAACAACATCACGTCTGATCGCTCAAGCAGTCCGGAAGTCTTGAGTGCAAAGCGTTTTGGCGAGGCGCGCATCTTTCAATCTAGATACAGGGTCCGTCGGTTATATTAGGGCGCGTGGCTGACTTACTAGACGACCTTCTATTTTGTATTTGGATTGTTTCCTTTAGTTGGCTTGATCATTTTTATTTTTATTTTTTATAATTATTATTTTTTTTTTTGGTTGATGTTTTTGTGTCTTAAAGTTTCTACAGGATTGGGTAGCCGGTCCCATCTTCAACACTCCTTAGTCGCTTGTTGCAATTTGCATGGTAGGATACACTATTACTGATTTCTACTCCCTTTTCGGACCCCGGTAACACACTGGTGAAAAGGTAATTGCAGTGAACAAAACTCACCGAATGGTTGACGGCTGGTTCTTGAATTCGTCGGTGCGTTTGTGGTACTTGCTGCGCCATGTGTTGGTGCTGGTCTAGTTGTAGTTGTTGATGTCGTTGTTGTGCTTGTGTCTGTGCTTGTCGTGGTAGAGGTGCTTGTAGTTGACGGAGTTACCGTTGTTGAAGTCGTAGATGAGCTCTGCGTTGACGAAGTATCAGACTGGGAACTGGGTGTTGCAGTTAAATATGAATTAATTATAAATGCAGATTAGCAATATATGTTTGCATTCAATAAAACTGAGCGCCCGATTGAAAGAGTTGTTAGAGCTCTGGTCTGTCGCGCCACAGGTGCTGGGTTCGGATTCACGGCATCGTCACGCTCCAATCTACCCAGCTGTAAATTGGTACCTGACTTTGCTCTTGAGTTAGGGAAGAAAAAAAGCTGTAAGAAAGGGTACTAGTCACCCCACCTCTTGATGATGGACATAGTATAGTGAAGTCTCTAGCACTTCACTCCTCAACGGCTGTATCTGTTATGATACTACCTTCACCTTTTATTCAAAACAATACCTACAACTTTTAGGAACTACAGAGTGAATACAAACTTTGATATCATGGGAAAGACAGTTACTTCAGGTAAAATTTCTTTGCTTTAGACAGTCATCAACATCATCATCATCACCGTCATCAACATCACCATCATCAACATCATCATCATTATCGTCTATTCATCATCGTCATTTTCCTTTTAACTCCTTACGGAGCATGGAGCCGCCACAGCATCTAGTACCCTAGCAGTACACCTGCACCGAGCATCCATATGCTCCTGCATCGTTGGTTTCTGAATCATTTTGTTTCAATTGATGAGGTTAGCAGCCTCGTGCACAACCTAATATTAGTCGCCTTGTACGACATGCCTGAGGAAACAGTTGTACTATTCTATCTTTGTCTGACCAGAGACCTGCTGTGACCTACATGGAGCTGACAGTTAGTTTTTGTTTAAAATGGAAAAAACTGTGACCATAAAATGACGTTTTAAAAACATTTCGGCGGCCTGTGCTCGCGCAGACAAAACAGAAGTACAGCGTGACAATCATTGAGATAAATGTTACCAGCGCCTTGTACAGTCTCATACTAGTCGCCATGTACAGTCTCATACTAGTCGCCTCATACTAGTCGCCATGTACAGTCCCATACTAGTCGCCATGTACAGTCTCATACTAGTCGCCATGTACAGTCTCATACTAGTCGCCATGTACAGTCTCATCCTAGTCGCCTTGTACAGTCTCATACTAGTCGCCATGTACAGTCTCATACTAGTCGCCATGTACAGTCTCATACTAGTCGCCATGTACAGTCTCATACTAGTCGCCATGTACAGTCTCATACTAGTCGCCTTGTACAGTCTCATCTGTACAGTCTCATACTAGTCGCCATGTACAGTCTCATACTAGTCGCCATGTACAGTCTCATACTAGTCGCCTTGTACAGTCTCATACTAGTCGCCATGTACAGTCTCATACTAGTCGCCATGTACAGTCTCATACTACTAGTCGTACATGTCTCATACAGTCGCCATCATATACTAGTCGCCATGTACAGTCTCATACTAGTCGCCATGTACAGTCTCATACTAGTCGCCATGTACAGTCTCATACTAGTCGCCATGTACAGTCTCATACTAGTCGCCCATGTACAGTCGCCTTGTACAGTCTCATACTAGTCGCCATGTACAGTCTCATACTAGTCGCCTTCTACGACATGCCCAAGGGTGCAGTAGTCCTATTTTTTCTTTGTTTGTTCAGAGCCCCCCCCCCCCCCGGAACTACCACACGGGGTCCATTAGACACGCCCATTTGTTAATCTGAATACGCAAAATTTATGTCATTTTCTTTTATGTTCTGTCTTTGAGTTTAATCATTTCAAAATTCATTGTGATTAAATGATTAGCAATATAATTAATGCTATGATATCAGTGTTTCCCCTTCTAGTGTTCCCCATAACGTTTTCAGAGTTTCCATAAGAAGTTATGCTAAAAATAAATAATGATTCTGAGAAACAGCGGAACTTTCCATACATCCCTCTAGTACTGCAGGAACTTTTGTCTGCTGCGGACAATACGTCTTGCCTTTGTGTCACATATAACTAAAACCAAGAAAGAAGCGCCTGCTCTATATAGATGAAGATCAATGCTTATGTCTGTACACACAATTTTCTAAAGAATTCAGGGCCTTTGCAAAACGAAGCAAGTCCAAGTGTTACACTTGGAGAATACTTATTCTGATTCTGTATTTAACTCTGATTATGAAGCCTATTTAACTGTATTTTTAATATTAGACCAAAACATCGGAAGCTGGTATATATAAATATGTGTGTGTGTGTGTGTGTGTGTGTGTGTGTGTGTGTGTGTGTGTGTGTGTGTGTGTGTGTGTGTGTGTGTGTGTGTGTGTGTGTGTGTGTGTGTGTGTGTGTGTGTGTGTGTGTGTGTGTGTGTGTGTGTGTGTGTGTGTGTGTGTGTTTCAGTAGATGTGCGTTCGCGTATGTGTGTACGTGTATAAAAGCTCTTTACAAATGTTCTTGCCATATATGTAGCAGTAATTACATGGCGCTGTATTTGTCACATTTTTGTTTTCATATCTGTAGGAAGTAAAAAGACAGAGGTTCTGCTGATTATTAAAATCAAAATTATTTTGCAGCCTCTGGGGAGACACAGTTACAGACTTAGGTAACTACGTTTTATATATTTACTTTCTTTTGGTTTTAAAAAACTCGCTCCTGTTCTCTCCTTGTTTATAGAAATTGCTGAGGTTTTATAAACACGCCCTTTTTACCTTTTCTATTCCTCTTGCCATGAAGTGTGACAGGTTGTTGTTGTTGTTGTTGTTGTTGTTGTTTAACTAGGGCTGCTCAGCCTCTCGCTCTTTTGTAGTCTATACCAAGTTGAAGACTCCTTGGGATGATCTACACTTTAGATCTAGGCTTTTGCTGTGGCTTTTCTGCCATCCTAAAACGTGTTGAGCTGAAGTCATGAGCTCCCAGTTCAGCACACCTACATGGCCTGGTGTCATTCTCTCTGACATACAAAGATAAAGGTAGTCCCGCAGCATGTATTGCCGTAGGGGAGTTGAAGTGTTGGAGACATCACCAGTTTCCTTCCTCGTTGTCTTTGCCGTTTATTGCTCAAGAACAGTCAGATACCCATTTTTACAGCCGGGTAGACTGTAAAGTAACGCAACCTGGTTTCGAACCCGGTCGCTTTGCCCCAATAAGCAAATGATCTAACGAATCGGACACTCTCCTATCACCGACATGCTTTTAAAAAAATAAATAAAGGTATCATGTATACTCATTCCAGGACACTGATAGACGTATATGCAAAAATTATGTAAAAAAAAGTTTTGTTCAACACTAAATCTGTAATTTGTACTCACTCTCCGGTATTTATCAGGCGACTAGCTATCTGCTTGATTAAGGGGTATCTGCCTTTGCCACAGAATGATCCAGAATGGTCGTCTTGATCTAAGGACCACACCATTGCGCCGAAACCATTGGACAAGATATAGTCAATCTGAAAATGGTTGATAGATTTTGGAGAGTGAAGGCAGGGATGCTGGATGTTTTGATGATGAATACGACAGTGAGAAGGACGATAGCCACATTATTGCCGATATGACCAAATTATAGTGATAATTCTGATGATAATAGAAATAATGGCATTTACAAATAATCCAGAAAAAAAAGAGGAAAAGGGGGAGGGGTTTCCAGAGATACGCCGATGAAGATTATGCCACGGTGAAATACAACTAATTATACAAACATTGCTACCTGTCGCAGTGTCGTAACGGCCGAGTTATGCTCTGATGTGAAATCCCTCTAGGGTACAGGGAACTCCAACACGTGGCTGTGACGGTATTTCCTCCCCTGCTTTGCAGTAGTGGTCCAACAGTTGCCAAAACTCAAGAGTATTTAATATGGGCTTCAATGGTGTCTACCTTCACACAAGATTACTCTTGGCAGAGTTGTAGATAGAAGGGTAATGACGCTTCTATCCCGAGGGAGTGGTCACAAGATATTCAGAAAAGCGAAAACAATGCTGCATTTGCTGAGCACGTTAATTCTATGATCTGCCGACAACTTTTGTGACGGATTAAGCAATTATTAGTTTTAGCTTGCCAAGCCCCCACCCTGATTTACTCAGTGGAATTCTTATTATTCTGGTAAAGCTCTGTTTAGAGTGTGTTTAGCAAATTGACTGAGACAAACGTGCAGTACATTTAAAATGATTGAATAGAAATTAAATTTGTATACTTAAAAATAACAGAGATTTAATAATCATTTAGTTTTAAACACGGGTTAAAATAATTGAATAGTTTAAAAGAAAAATGTTAATCATTGAATGATAGTAGGTTTTTTTATGAAAAAAGTTCACTTTGGCAGCTTATAGGTTTCACTTAGCAGCCAATTGTAGTTTCTGCTCCCGCTGATGCGATCCGTGCAAATAGGTCACTGGAGTTCTCACGGCCCTTGTTAAGCTTACAGGCGCAGCACTTTCCCAGGACAATCAATGAGTAACTGCCAAGCCGGTCTCGCGTTTCTACGTCAGTCGACATCTACCCTCACTTTGTTCCAGAGATTAGTACCTTCACTGGCACCACCCACCAAAAACTATGGTAAAAGAAAAGAAACGAAACGTTCTCCTGAGTTTTGCGTTTCCCAACACATACTTGTGTATCACCTTTCTCCTATTCTACCATCCCATCTATCTCAGAATTTACCCTCGATGAGAATTAAACTTAATCCCTCGAGAGAAACTTTCTTTACATTTAAACTGGATAGCTTTATCTTTATTTTTACATTTAAATGAAAAGGTAATAGTACAGATAGAATATGTTTACATTTACATCTCCACTGACTGAAAAGTGTTCACAATATAAACTGAATCTGTTTTCATTTACATTTACACTGATTGAAAAGTTCGAAACTTTCATTAACTTTAAAGTAAATATGTTTACAAAGACATTTACACTGGTTTGACATTGTAAGTATTTTTACTTAGAATGTACATCATTTCTTTCATCTTTCCCTCCCTGCTCCATATGGAACTTGGGAATTACTTATGCTTTTAGCTCTCTTTACGAGACTAGCAGAAAAACAGTCATCAGCCCTTGCAGTGGTGGTTCATGAAATCATTATTCTATACGCTGAGGTTGCCAGCCTCAAATGACTTGGACATCCACTAACGATTTTCACATATTAATATTCACATAGTAATATATACATATTAGTTCATATGTTAGTAATGAAAAAATATAAAATGTAAAAATGTACAACTTACGCCAATCCTGGCTCACAGACATTTTGCTCAGATGAATAAAGGCATTTGAATTGGCCTCTTACACGTGTTCTTGGGGTCGTTACTTTTATGAGATCATTCCCTCTATTACTCCGTGTGTTTCAGTTTCTTTGGCCTTCCTTATTAAAATGGTTTTCCTGGGCTATTTATATATATACATATATATAGTCCTTCAATATTGTTTCACAACGTCTGGGCTGATAAATGGAAATTCTGAATTTTAGGCTTCACTCTGGCAGGGTCTGGTTGTGTCTTGGCAAGCGTGAATCTCACAGTGTCTTAACTTTGAAAACGCGTCAGGTTATGTTCACTGTCGTCCCCCAGCATTTGTTTGTTATGGAGCTGCTCAGAGCTCAAATCATTTCAAACAAAAAGTTTGGGTGGGGTTTATTTCAAAATATTCCGATATGGAATAATTTTTGCGCGTGATGCAAAGGTCACGTTTCCCAGATATGGCAACTCCGATGCCTTGTGTACCTATTCACAAACATATCGGTAAACTCTCTCAGCAATTTGTGTAAGATGTATCATCTTATTACTTTATCAAAAGTAATCTTGTCAGTCCTGTCTGTCCAAAATGTGTCATCCCGTATTGCCAGCTTTGCAACGAGCGCAGTCTCGCCTTATCAGCAATTAAATACATTCCCTGGGCGATTTAGTGTTTAATCTGTAGTCTATAGTCGACTGCACTCGCGATAGCCAACATAGTTGTCGTTAATATTATCTCCTTGCAAAGCTTTAGGGATGGGACGGGTAACAAACAGACATGATGACTTTTCTCTGAGAGGAGTGTAAGAAGGAAAATACAAAATATCTGCTACAGTGCAGAGAAAGAAAGACGGTGCCGGTCACTGCAACACGTAAATAATCAATATAACAAATGTCCAGGATACGGCCGTAGTGAACAAGAAAGCGACAAGAGAACGACCCAAAAGTCATTTTGTGACAGTGGCATTACACCACCCGCCACTTATCAGGTCTGGCATATTTGACCTTGGTCGACCTTGCTGAGTTGATGTAGCCCTGTGGGTTTGAAAGAAAGCCCTGGAATACCATCCCAAATTTAAAATAAAATGGGAGGGGGAGTGAAAACGCAAACCCCTGGGGATCGAAACAACTGAAACATGTTTGATTTTGCATGGGCGGCAGTCTCATCATGTAAAAAAACGTTCTACAGAAACCACCACTGCAAGAACATAGGAAATACTATGCTTACGATTTCCAGCCAGGTAGCCACCTGCAGTAACAGACCAGTTTGGCTTCAATCAATCAAATCTCATTTTGTTCTCCATGAAGAATGGAGCTACGCAGCAGAATCCTCCCTTAAAGGTAGCCTAAACCAAAGTATTCATGTTCTCTTGTAGCAGTTGTTTCTGTAGCGATTTGTGTTACACGATGAAGTTCTACTTAAGGAGTGAAAAAAGAGATATAAGAGCAACTAAGTAATCAGTAAAATAGTAATGCCATTTTTTTTTAAACTGCCTTCATACCGCACTTTGGTGTTTTGTTTTTTTCCTGAATTCTGTCATTAATTCTTACTCGTCAATTGTGGTACATGGGTCAGCAGTTTTACCAACTGTGAAATTCAGGTCATGGTTGTAACAAGAATTTGAAATTTGAGAACCACTGATGATAAGAGTAGCGGTCACATGAAAGACCCAAAAAAGGCGAATACTCTTCTCCGTCACAATTAATCTATTAAGTTGTCAACGTGATAACAATAACTAAATAGAAGGGAATCAAAACAAGAAAGAGCATCACCTTAGTATTCAACGTGTCTTCGTTTTCAAAAGTGATCCATTGGTCTCCTTTATAGGCGTACATAACCTGCCCCACAGGGTCCAAGCGCTGGGTGTAGCCACTTTGTAGAAGCGCGCATACCTGTTGTATAAAGATGAGAGTACAAGATATGTAGCTACTTGTCGAAGACTTTCATGTCATGGGTTACAGGTTTGACTGAAAAGTCACTTCTCATTTTTAAATGTTTAAATCTTCAACTTGTATCAATTGGATATAAATGAAACAAACGTTAAAACACGGAGAAACAGCTGCCATTTGAGCTTTAACTAACAATATTTTTTACTTATAGAAACAAAATAAAATGAAATAAAAAATTGCTAGTAAACTGGCATTACAAAAGAGAACGAACGAACGAACATTATTTTTCAATGGATTAAGAATTGGGCGCGCAGGTCCGTTTAACATTGTGCCCTCATGTATCTTGCATACTATAGGCGCACTTCGCTTTAAGGCGCTTCGTTTTAGGGCGCTTCGCTAGTACGGCGCCAGTTATCTCCTTCAGCCTCCTTTCAATAATTAAAATAAGCAAAGGACGAAAATATTTTAAGGAAAGCAATGCAGTACTGTTTGTTTTTTTAATTTATTATTTTTACGTTTGCATCGATTATTTAGGCTTAGCGCTATTGCGCACTTAATAAATGATAGTATAAACATGTTTTTAGGCTTTTATATACAATAGCGGGGGGGGGGGGGGAAATGTTGTTATTCGCTTTAAGGCGATATTCGCTTTACGATGGTGGTCTGTAACCTAACCCGCCGTATTAGTGAGGTATGCCTGTTTATCCTTTCACTCCTGCATGTTACTTTGAGCATTAATTTAAAGGCATTATAAAGATAATATAACAGCATACATTTACAGTATCCAAACATGATCACAATTAAGTATGTTTTTAAGAAAAACCAAGCAAGTAAGGAAAAGGGAAAAACAACAACAACAACATTAGCACACACACAACAACAACAACAACAAAAAAAACAGAAACACAAATCCAAAACATTCGTACAGTAAATCATACAATAATTCGAATATAATCAGATCAAGGTGGCATGGAATATTTGAACAGTCTACAATTGAATGAGTTGAGACTTGGTGTGTTTTTCTAATGACAGAAAGAGTGAGAGCAACATTTGCTGCATGCTGTGAATTCTGAGGTTGTACATGAGACTGGTAAAATATGAGGTTGTGCATGAGACTGGCAACCTCATCATGTACAACAAACTACCACAGAAACCACGACGGCAGGAGCATGTGAATGATTAGTGAAGGCTTCCTGCAAAGGGACAAACTAGTGTGGAGGCCGCATGTTCCATAAGCAACACAAAGGAACATGATGATGATAATGATGCACATTTATGGATTATTCGCTTCCGTGCAATTCGATCGTGATTTTCACGATCTCAGTTTACGCGAATCCGAAATAACGCCGAAAGAAATGTCTCTACGACTTTGAAAACTCATTTTTTATTTCACATTTCTTTTTTTTTTCTATATGGTGTCCTAAAAGTTTTATGAAAACTTGCATATCATTATTTCTCTTCTGCTGTGTCTTCACTTTGTTGTGGTTGTCACGAAATATGTTCGTTCTTTTTTCTGGTCTTCACTCCTCTCCGGCATTATTGCTTTGCCATTCTGTTTACGTGCTAATTCTTCCGGTATTCGTTGTTTTCGCTATTATCGTTCACGATTTTCATATCACAGCTTGTCATACCTCTCACCCACCCCTCTGCTGTTTATTTTCTTTGTTATCGGCGACGCGTAGAGAAGGAGCGAACGTGTCACGTTTACTTTGGCTTGTCGCCAGCTCCAGATGGAGTATATACTGACAGGCAGATGAATTTGTAAATCACATGTGAAGAAAATATCTTGTGTGGCATGCAGAATATTCTAAAGATGAGGAGTGCGGACCCCTACCGATATCTGACACTAGTTCGTAGTTGGATTGGCATGGAAGTGCTAAAATAAACCACTTCTGGTTTGAGTTTTTTTCCAACGAAATCACACGGATGTGGGGGCGGAAATGTCAATTATAATCTGCAACATTTTAAGACTACTTTAATGCATTTCCATCTCGTTAGGAAGACATTTTAGACGGACAGGATAACAAATAGACACCAACATAAGGACAGGACCAAGTATTAGAGAATCTTCTGAAATAAGACAGAAAGAAAACTCATTAATTCCCGATAATTGGGGTAAGATGTATTATGTAAATTGTATCATTTTACATGATACAATTTACATAATACATCTTACCCCAATTATCGGGAATTAATGAGTTTTCTTTCTGTCTTATTTCAGAAGATTCTCTAATACTTGGTCCTGTCCTTATGTTGGTGTCTATTTGTTATCCTGTGTTATGTAAATTGTATCATTTTAGGGACCCCAAGATGCAGCAATAGTGAATGCAGTCAGCGACCCATAGCTGTACTGCTTGCATCAGGACCAGCGAACCAGAGCTGGTCAAGACCGCACTCCACCTCCACGTGGTGGTCCTGGAAACAGTCTGCAGCAGTGCAGTCTGGCTGAGCGAGTGCGGATCGCAATGGGAAGGCAAACCCGGTCCCTAAAAAATGCCGTGCTGAAGTCGGATGTGTCGACCGAAAGGTGCAAATATCACAGCTTAGGCGTAAACAGACACAACGCAACCACCGTCCTTTTCAGGGCGAACGAAGAAGAAGAAGAAGAAGTATCATTTTATATTTTTGCATTTAACTTGTGTAAATTGCTTGTGGGTGTACAGGTACATACTAGGCTGGCAACCTCAGCATTTAAAACTTTTAGATTCATGAACCGCCGGTGCAAGAGCTGGTGACTACTTCCTGCGGGTTTCCTTACAAGAAACCCAAAAGCAGAGATAACCACATTTTAATACGTTTATGTGTATATTCAAACATGTTTAAATAATGCATTATCGTTTTATACTGTCCAAACGCACTTTCATCCAACTCATTGAGTGTAACATTAAAACTCAGGGAGGGTGAAGTTTCTGAGGAAGACGAAATGGGCAATGGAAGTTGAGGGCGCCTGATTCTCATGCCAGGAGACCCTATACTTAGAAGAAACATTTGTTTTCTCTTAGTTTGTTGTACAAGTCGGTGGTTCAGGTTGTCAGCAGTCTACGCTAGACGTCTCCATTAGACGGGTCTTGAAGACGCTTGCCTTGACAAATGGAGTAGTTACCCGCTAGCATTATTGCCAGGAACGTGCTACTGCCACAGAATTTGATGATTTACGGAACAGTCAACAACACCCTTGAGAACCAACAGTGACGGAACCCAACACCAACAACAAATCATCGTCAACACCTGGCTAGTTAAGTATTACAGTCAGGTCCAGTAAAAGAACTTTTTTTACGATAGCCACTTTAAAGTCATTACCAGTGATGAAAACATCAGTGCTTCATTTTTTCATAAACAACTCTATTTTAACTGTGTTAAGTATAACTGACTACACAAATTTTCTGTAAATACAAATTCATAGTTGATTTAATTATTATTGAATGAATTATACCCGTATGACTCAGTTATTTTAAATACATTACCATACAGATCATATAAAGTAATATTTCATTGAATCATTTCAGTTGGGCGCTAAAAAAATACGAGCAAATTTATTTTATCTCACAGAAGAGGTGTGAAGATAAAAAGTTCATGACAGCTTAGATGATTTCAGGGGTTGTGCTTGCTTTCTTAAAATTCATGTGAGACTACCTTAAATAGAAGCATCATTTTTCTATTTGTATCTCTGCCAAGAGTAACTTTGAGTGAAGGTTGATATCTTTCAAGACCCTCATTTCTATACTTTTAAGTTTGGCTATTATTGAACCACCACTACAGAGGAGGGGAGACAATCCTGTGACAGTGGTAGAGGAGCTTATTAATAAATTGCGTCCCCTGTTTCTGTATGGGACAAACTGACAGACGTTCAAAAATATGGATTAGATATTCTAACTCTTATTTTAGTTGAAAGGTAAAGGTGGTCCCATAGCAGATACTGCCGTAAGGAAGAGAGGTGTTATAGACGTCACTATGCTGGGTCCAGCTTTATGAGGTGGGGTGACTAGATGAATCAGGTACTCATTTACAGCGGAGTAAAACTAAGCGTAACACAACAAGGTTTCGATCCAGTACTCCGATAGATTTGCGGTCGACAGGCCAACGCTCTAACCGCTTACCCTATGGGATGTTTTAGTTCACAACGTTTTTAAATTTGTTAATAAACTGTCAGGTATTTGTTTGTTTGTGTTTTTTTTTCTGGCTTCTGTTTGTGATGAATGTCACCGTGCTTATTTATTGTTTAACATTTAAGAACAAGATGATTAGAAATAATCAAATTAATAATTTGAGGAAGAATCAAATTAATAAGTGGAGCAAGAATCAAATTAATAAGATGAGGAAGCAACAAGTTAATAAGAGGAGGAAGAATCAACCTAAAAATAAGAGGAAGAATCAAATTAATAACAGGAGGAAGAAACACATTAATAAGATGAGGAATATTAAAATTAATAAGGTGAGGAAGAATCGAGGAAGAAATAAATTAATAAGAAGAGGACGCCTCACATTTATAAAAGGAGGAAGAAGAAGTGGAAGAAGAAAGAAAGTGGAAGAAGAAGGAAAGGGGTTAGCTGAAGAAGAAAAAGAAGAATGCACATCAGCTGTCTAGAACATTCAACAAATGTGTTTCTTCGTGTCCCAAGTTCGTTGTGTCCCAAAATGGACATGGACATTATTAGCGGTCGTCTAATGCGCCCACAGTATACCTACTTATGATTATCACAAACCACTTACATGAGTTCTAGCCATTTAAGAATATTTCAGACTAGTACATATAAATATAACCTCATCATGTAAAACAAAAATATAACCTCATCATGTAAAACAAAAATATAACCTCATCATGTAAAACAAAAATATAACCTCATCATGTAAAACAAAAATATAACCTCATCATGTAAAACAAAAATATAACCTCATCATGTAAAACAAAGTGCTCAGTAAACACCGTTGCAAGAGAATGTGAGTGCTTGCTACAGGTTTCCTGCAAGAGCCCAGCTGCAGTGGCTGCTGCGTGCTCCACTTGGAGCGAAAAGGAACATGATAATGATGATGATGAGGACGACGCATAGCTATACCTCGTAATAGGATAGGATTCCTGGTTCCCTGGTGTACGGTCCCGCGGTTCCTCCGGCAATGGCTGGAGATCCGATTTCTGTATCACCCGGCCTGCTCAACGTCCAAGAGCGGGCATATAAACCCAGGCCAATATTAAGTTTTGACCTTGACGCTCCTTGCTCTAGGTAATGGTTGACCGTAGATACCTGGTGCACAAAAAAAGGTGGCGTTACATGATAAATCTAGACATTACAAACGTGTGTTGGTGAAGGTCATCGTGACATCGTCGATGAAGATGTTGGTCATTATACTTCTTGGTTCATTCATTCATTTCTCATGCTTCAGTTCCAAAAGGAATATAAAAGTAAAGTCAGATACTGCCGCAGTGGGGGTAAAGTGTTAGAGACTTCCCCATACTAGGTCCAGCATCGAGAGGTGGGGTGACCAGTTCCCTGCCTTGCTGCCTTTTCCTTTCAAACTCAAATAGCAGAATCAGGTACCGTGCTCGGTAGACTTGGAGCGTGTCGGTACCGTGATTTGAACACTGCACCTTTGCCACGAGAGACCACCACTCTAACCACTCGGCCAGGCGGACGCTCCAAATAATATACGTCTTCAATAAATATGGATCAAGTTCTCCTGTCGCGTGGCATCAGCTCCAGGTTGTTCCCTGTCTCTTTCTTTGTTTTCATTTCTGTTTCCAGCTCTGATTTGCGTGTCTTTATTCGTTTACCTCTGCGTCTCTTAATATGGAGATTATAGAATAATGACTGCCCTTTTTTATGTTACCAGCAGGTTTCCTCATTGGATGTCTTATCCACCAGAGCGTTCTCTTCTCATCTCTTGCTCCACAGGCACTAGTTTGTCATCAGTTCCACATTGATGATCCTGTCTTACCATTTCAGTATTTCTATTCTACGCAAGCACCCATTGATGAAAGTCAATAACTTCTTGAATGCTGTTTTTGTTTTTCTCCGTGTTGTTTGAACCACCCACTAGGGCTGACTTGACATTTGAGTTGAAGGTTGTTGTAATACTGTTGCGCTGGCTCAACAAAATCAGGGCAGTAAGGTGATCATAGGGACTATTTTCTAGTGCGGCGCCTGGATAACTTCTTCTACATTTTAATTTAGTGTATTATTGAATACAATATGATATTATACATATACATATTTAATATACATACCGCCCTGGACTTCCGTAACTTCATAGGTAACGTTTCATCATTTTAATCATTCATGTATTCTTACGCTCACTGTGGATCACGTGTCTTCAATCAGTTCAAACCACGCCCTTTTGTCTTGAGCCGTTCATTCAAGCTGTATCATCTCTTTTGATCTTTTTCAAACTACATCTCCAGTTCTTTTCTCCGTGCCTTTTTGTGTATTGCTGTATGTTATTTTACCTTCTTCTTCTTCTTCTTCCGTCCTTAGCCACCGACCGTCAAAGCAGTCAGTGGCCATTACGCCTAGTGGCGTCTTAGGGCAACAGCAGATAGGTTTTCTTTGCCATTGTTTCCCATCACGCCTATTGGCGTCTTTAGGGCAACGGCAAATCAATCCATTTGCTGTTGTTTCCGTAATCGAAGTGACTGGCAAACGGGTGATCAGCCCGTTGGTTTATTTTACCTTGGACATTCCAAAATAAGAAATGATAACAGAAGTAGAGTCAGAGTGAAGAACGCCAGGGGAAGATAACTAGAGACAGAAATGAACATAATTGGGAAGACATGGAAAGGCCTTGAGCTGATGTCACGTGACAGGGGGGTCAAGACATGTTATTTTTTAAGACATATGTACCTTGATGCGCTAAAAGGTATTGATTGATTGATTGGTTGATTGATTGACTGATTCACTGTAATGCTTTCCGCTGGTTTTCTCAGTGTGTGGTCTATCCAACACCAGTATCTTGTCCCGAACTGTGGTTACCGCTGACGTTATCACTCTGACACTAAATATCTTCATACTATTTTAATCCTTCCATTATGTACAAACACCTATTTATAAAAGTCTATAACTTCTTGCCGGTCGCTTTTGTTGTAGTTCATGTTTCAGTCAGTCATATAACACGACTGACTTTACATGTAAGTTATAAGTTCTGGTTTTTGTGTTCAATTTAATATATTTTAATTTAAATAATTTCCCACTGCGTCAGTGACATTCTTCTTCCTTCTCAATTATTATGCATGGTGGCGTAGGCGATCATATATCTCCACAACTTCCTGTCTCCAGTACTATTTATGAATTCTGATATTGATTTATTTCCATGCCGTGAGGTCATACTGTCCAATATCGTTTCCCTTTCTTGTCGTCTATATCCTTTTCCTTCAATCTTTCCTGTTGTCACGATATATACCAGCTTATGTCAGCAGCCACCAGCTACGATAGTAATCTTTACCAACTGTTGTCACGATATGTACCAGCTTATGTCAGCAGCCACCAGCTACGATAGTAATCGTTACCACCTGTTGTCACGATATATACCAGCTTATGTCAGCAGCCACCAGCTATGATAGTAATCTTTACCACCTGTTGTCACGATATGTCCCAGCTTATGTCAGAAGCCACCAGCTACGATAGTAATCTTTACCAACTGTTGTCACGATATGTACCAGCTTATGTCAGCAGCCACCAGCTACGATAGTAATCGTTGCCACCTGTTGTCACGATATATACCAGCTTATGTCAGCAGCCACCAGCTACGATAGTAATCTTTACCACCTGTTGTCACGATATGTACCAGCTTATGTCAGCCGCCACCAGCTACGATAGTAATCTTTACCACCTGTTCTCACGATATGTACCAGCTTATGTCAGCAGCCACCAGCTACGATAGTAATCTTTATCACCTGTTGTCACGATATGTACCAGCTTATGTCAGCAGCCACCAGCTACGATAGTAATCTTTACCACCTGTTGTCACGATATGTACCAGCTTATGTCAGCAGCCACCAGCTACGATAGTAATCTTTACCAACTGTTGTCACGATATGTACCAGCTTATGTCAGCAGCCACCAGCTACGATAGTAATCTTTACCACCAGCCACCAGCTACGATAGCAAGCTTTACCAACTGTTGTCACGATATGTACCAGCTTATGTCAGCAGCCACCAGCTACGATAGTAATCTTTACCACCTGCTGTCATGATATGTACCAGCTTATGTCAGCAGCCACCAGCTACGATAGTAATCTTTACCACCTGTTGTCACGATATGTACCAGCTTATGTCAGCAGCCACCAGCTACGATAGTAAGCTTTACCAACTGTAGATCACTACTGGAATCAAAACAGAACACCAGAAATGACCACGTGATGCATGAGATCAGATCTGAGTTTAAAATCACGACGCCTGACCTGGCCAGAGGTGCTGAGCTCAGGCAGAAGCTATGGAGCTACCGAGCTGACCTGGACTTCGTCATTGCAGCAGGCCTGTAGATTTAGCATGACTAAAAACTAATGAAGAAGACCAGCTTTCTTCTTGTCATAATGTGCACGAAGAATGTAGATTGTTTTCTTCTAACGTGAGTACTACGCTTCCTTTGAGCGTTTGTGATCTTTCATTATACGCTCGTTTGATCTATCCATTGTATTTTCAACTTCCGTCACACCACATCTTTGTGACTTCTAGTGCTTTTGCTTCTTGTTTAATACTTGTTCCTTATGTCATGAATCAATGAAATAGATACAGAATTTATGTTCCATTATATGGTTGATGCTGTAACAAAAAAACAAAAAAAGACCTTTCGGACTGGATGGTGTTCAAGTCAGCTCGACAAGAGATAGAGAAACAGAAGCAAAGTTGGAAAACCACCTCTAGCATATATCGTTATGCCCAGTTATGGAACTCCCTAGGAAATGGAAAATGGAGAAACGAGAAATACAAGGATGATGAAAGGTAATCTCATAGTGGATACTGCCGTAGGAGAGTGATGGGTTAGAGACTTTACTAAATATCCCTTACTCAAGAACAGAGTCAGGTACCCATTTACAGCTGGGTAGACTCTAGGTGTGATGCTACCAGGTTTTGAACCCAGTAACAATGCAAAAGAGACAAAGAATAAAATATGTTTTTTTTAAAAGCGAGACAAAGAGAGGGAGAGAGAGAGAGAGAGAGAGAGAGAGAGAGAGAGAGAGAGAGAGAGAGAGAGAGAGAGAGAGAGAACGAACGAACGAACTTTATTTTCGAAGGGTTAAGAATTGGGCGCGCAGGTCCGTCTAACATTCTGCTCTTCCACTCTCATTTATCTTGCATACTATATCCTTTCATTCCCACATGATGCTTTAAGCATTAATTTAAAGGCATGCAACATTATAAAGTTAACATAACAGCATTCATTTACAATATGCAATCATAATAAAACATGAGTAGGTTTGTTCTTTTAAAACAAACAAGATAGTAATTGGGGAAAAAAGTAATAATAAATCAAAATAAACAAAACAATAAATAAAAATAAATAATTATATATACCGACACTCACTCATGCGGTCAAACCGACTACAGTTAATCAGTATTGTCGAATGCGTCATCAATCATCAATACAAAAATTACATAAACACATTCTCGCTTATATCCATACATTCTTGGTGGAAAATGAAATAATAATAATAACAACACTTTCTTACGCACTTCTGTGGCAGGTAAAGTATTTGAGCAGTTAAAGAACAAAAAATGTAATATCTGCTTATTTTCATATACATCATCCCATTTAAGCAAACGAAAACATTCACATTTCTAAAGTACAGTGGTATGCGGATACATTCCCACATACATTACATTATATAATAATATTTTAAAATGAAAATAATAATATTACATGGATATAAAACAAATTATTCACAAAAAACGAGAGAAAGAGGAAAATGGATGAGATGTTGACAGGCAAATGCTGTTTCCATGGGGGTAGATAATCAGTGTTGAGGAAGTGTTTGAAAAGTGCTTAGTTAAATGAATATTGTGTAGGTAGGCTTTTTAGGTGGTGTGGAAGGCTGTTCGATAAGTAGGCTCCAGAGTACGGCGGGGCATTGTTAGATAGGATTGCGTGAGTCAGCTTGGCTTTGTTGTAGAGAAGACTTTTTTTAGGGACAGTATTTTGGGTTCTTTTCCTGTCCTTGTGTGTGGTGTCGTGCGATTATCGGTGATCAGACGTACTGCTCTCTTATGCAGGGAGTGCAGTCTCTTCGAGGTGGAAGCAGGGCAACCATCCCATAGTGTAGAGCAGTAATCTAGATGTGTCTGCATATGGGAAGTGTAGAAAAATAGTCTAGTGTCTGAGTCTAAGAAGTGTTTTATTTTGGCTAGCTGGTACGTCTTTTGAGCTAAGTGTTTGGTTAAATTCCGTACACGGGAGTTCCACGTTAAGTGCTGGTCAATCGTGATCCCTAGAACTTTGTGTTCTGTTACATGTTCAATTTGTATTGATCCCGCGTGTAGCTGTAGCGATCTTTTGGTGCAGCTTAGGAGTTTCTGTCTGGTGGTAATCAACTTAGATTTCATTTTTACTGTGTTTACTGGCATACGGTTCATATTACTCCATTTTATTAGGTTGTCTACATCGCGTTGAAGAGTCATTTCAAGTGCCACGCAGTCATTGTCACTAGTGTAGATAGTACAATCTTCTGCAAAGAGGTCACAAGTTGAATATTTTAGATGTAGTGGTAGGTCATTGGTGAACATTGCGAAGAGTAGGGCCCAAGAATAGAACCCTGCGGTACTCCTGTATCTATCTTCGAGAAATCTGATGTCGAGTTGTTGTGAAGCACTAACTGTTGTCGATCTGCCAGGAATGATTTGATGATGTTTAGTGGATTAGGGCCTATTCTGAGGGTTTCCAACTTTTGAACCAAGATATTGTGGTCAATCAAGTCAAATGCTTTTTTGAAGTGAACAAAAACAGCACCACCTAATTTTCCATCATTTACTTTCGACAGCCAGTTGTCTGCTATTTTGGTGAGAGCTGTGTGACAGGAATGTTTAAGTCTGAAACCAGACTGGCTATCAATGAGCAGTTTGTTTGTTGTTAAGTGTTGAAATGTGGTATTAAATGAGACATAGAATGAGATGAATGAGACCCTTCAATTACTGACGTATGCATTCAGAGGATTTAATGTCATTTATGTCTTGATTGATTGGTAGGCAGAATGATTGATGGATAGTTTTATAATGGTGTAAAGAATATCTGTAGATACAACTATTGTACATACAACAGATAAAGGATCGCCTTCAGGAGCATTCAGTGGTGACGCACAACCTGTGACGTTCTCCCATAATCCATGGTAGTCGTAGGCCATAACATTGATGAAGTCTAAATATCTGGAGATGGAATAATGTGCCCGCGTCAGTTAAATGTGCAAGTAGTTATATTGATTTTATTTTCAATTGGAGTTAATTCTTTTGATGTTGTTGTTTTTCAAGTGCTAACTGGCCTTCCGCCAGAGATGGTAATATTTGACTTTTGCTCATTTTTCTTTCCAGGTTCATTCTTCCCTTTAGGTTTAGTGAATAGCAATCTCGTATAATGGTTTTCAAATGATCCAACTGTAACACAGCAATTGTAGAAAATTCAATTAGAGTTTATTGATGTCATTAGGCAAACACTGTAAATTTCACAAAGATGGTTGGTTATCCAAGAGGAACATTTATATATCCACAATGAAATAAATATATATATATATATATCCAATGGAATAATATACTAACTTGTCTACTTACAAACTTGTCTTGATAATCTCAAAGACGAAGTTCACTTAACACTATTTGTAAAATCCTCAAAAGTCCAAAATCATGGAATCATTGGAATCATAAATCCTGAAATCACTGCCTTTTCTCGCACTTCTCTCCTATTTATACTATTTCTTCTTTTTTTTCCCCGCCAATTTTCACACGATGGTTTTTTTTTTCATACGGTACAATTATGTACATTTGCACACGTTTTCTCAGCTTTTCGACTTTTTCCACACGTCTCTCTCTCTCTAGACAACGAAAAAAAAAAATAAAAAAAATAGCAACTCTCACATCACAAAATTTTCCTTTCAAAACACGCATTTAATATTTTCCCTGGGCTGCACTATCTTTGTCTCTCTTCGTCGTGACTGCCAACTGAACTTTAATGACCCTGCGTTTTGTGCGAAAACGCCTTATTTGCTTTACGTCTGTTATTTCTATATTCTAACACGTATAAATGGTAGTGTAGTAAGCCATGCGGTCACAATAATACGTTCAAAATGGTGTTTTACAGTAGGTCGCTCATATACTGTACTTAATAAAGTTAATCTGCAACAAAAAAAACAATAATACAGTAATAAGACAAACATTAATACAGTAATTTAAAAGTAATAAACAAAATAATGCAGTAATCTACAACAATAGGATAAAAATAACACAGTAATCTAAAAGCAGTATGACAAATAATGCGGTAATCTACAACAGTAAAACAAATAATACAGTAATCTACAACAATGAGATAAAAACAATACATTATTCTAAAAACATTGCAAAAAAATAAAAATACAGTAAGCTACAACAATAAAGCAAATAATATAGTAATCTACAACAAAGGGAAAATAATACAGTAAACTAAAAGCAATAAGAAAAAACACAGTAACTTAAAAGCAATAAGAAATATAATACAGTAATCTAAAAGCATAAGAAAAATAATAAAGTAATCTGCAATTATAAGACAAAGAATACAGTAATCTAGATTAAAACAATGAGACAAATAATACAGGAATTTTACAACAATGAGACAAATAACACTGTAGTCTACAACAATGAGACAAATAATATAGTAGTCTACAACAATGAGACAAATAAGTTTGTAATCTGCAACAATGAGACAAATAATATAGTAATCTTAAAGCACTAAAAAAAATAATACAGTAATCTACAATAATGAGAAAACTAACACAGCCATCTAGAACAATGAGAAAACTAACACATTAATCTACAATAATAAGACAACTAACACAGTAATCTACAATAATAAGACAACTAACACAGTAATCTACAATAATGAGACAACTAACACAGTAATCTAGAACATTGAGATAACTAACACAGTAATCTAGAACAATGAAACAACTAACACAGTAATCTACAATAATGAGACAACTAACACAGTAATCTAGAACATTGAGATAACTAACACAGTAATCTAGAACAATGAAACAACTAACACAGTAATCTACAACAATGAGACAACTAACACAGTAATCTAGAACAATGAGACAACTAACACAGTAATCTACAATAATGAGACAACCAACACAGTAATCTAGAACAATGAGACAACTAACATAGTAATCTAGAACAATGAAACAACTAACACAGTAATCTAGAACAATGAGACAACTAACACAGTAATCTAGAACAATGAGACAACTAACACAGTAATCTAGAACAATGAGACAACTAACACAGTAATCTAGAACAATGAGACAACTAACACAGTAATCTAGAACAATGAGACAACTAACACAGTAATCTAGAACAATGAGACAACTAACACAGTAATCTAGAACAATGAGACAACTAACACAGTAATCTAGAACAATGAGACAACTAACACAGTAATCTAGAACAATGAGACAACTAACACAGTAATCTAGAACAATGAGACAACTAACACAGTAATCTAGAACAATGAGACAACTAACACAGTAATCTAGAACAATGAGACAACTAACACAGTAATCTAGAACAATGAGACAACTAACACAGTAATCTAGAACAATGAGACAACTAACACAGTAATCTAGAACAATGAGACAACTAACACAGTAATCTAGAACAATGAGACAACTAACACAGTAATCTAGAACAATGAGAAACTAACACAGTAATCTAGAACAACTAACACAGTAATCTAGAACAATGAGACAACTAACACAGTAATCTAGAACAATGAGACAACTAACACAGTAATCTAGAACAATGAGACAACTAACACAGTAATCTAGAACAATGAGACAACTAACACAGTAATCTAGAACAATGAGACAACTAACACAGTAATCTAGAACAGTGAGACAACTAACACAGTAATCTAGAACAATAAGACAACTAACACAGTAATCTAGAACAGTGAGACAACTAACACAGTAATCTAGAACAATGAGACAACTAACACAGTAATCTAGAACAATGAGACAACTAACACAGTAATCTAGAACAATGAGACAACTAACACAGTAATCTAGAACAATGAGACAACTAACACAGTAATCTAGAACAATGAAACAACTAACACAGTAATCTAGAACAATGAGACAACTAACACAGTAATCTAGAACAATGAGACAACTAACACAGTAATCTAGAACAATGAGACAACTAACACAACTAACAAACAATGAGACAACTAACACAGTAATCTAGAACAATGAGACAACTAACACAGTAATCTAGAACAATGAGACAACTAACACAGTAATCTAGAACAATGAGACAACTAATACAGTAATCTAGAACAATGAGACAACTAACACAGTAATCTAAACGTAATAATAAAACAGGTTCAGTAATCTACAACAGTAAGAACAATAAGACAAAAATAATATAGTAATCTAAAAGCAATAAGAAAAAAAATCAGTAACCTGTAAACATTATTGTTAACTTATCACTCTCTTTAATAACGTTTCTTTTTTTACTACTCTTGTACAAGCCTACAATTATTTTAAATGTTATTTTTATCGTCACAGCAAACACTTATTATTATTTTTTAGGACTTTTTTATATCATAGTATAATGCGACATGACATGTTAAACGGCATTACAATAAGGCTGGTGATAAGGACTGATTTAAACATGCTCTAAATTAGTGTTTCCCAAACTTTTTCAGGTCATCGCCACATTGGCTCCTAAATCAATACTCCCAGCGCCTCCTTAATTTCCTTGCGTTACATTAAAATAACACTATAAAGAATGGAAGATAAAAGCCACCGTTACCTACCTCTCCTATATCGTCCCCGCCCCATTGCTGTTATCTCAATTCCACAACCTTGTTTTCCACTAAAACCGGGAGCGGTTATTTGTGAATAGGCTAATGCAGTTAATTGCCAAATATTCCCCGTACCCCTTGACAAGCTTCTCGTACCCCCTGGTGGTTGGCAACCTCTGCTTTAGGGCGTATGAGAAACTTGAACGAGCGACGTTAGAGAGCAGCGGTGGGTTAGGGTTTGTTCATGCTACGTTCTTCTTGTAAGCGCTATGTCAGGGCCCTGTATAATCAAACCGCTTTTACAGGTAAGAGTTATATTCAGTAATATTGTTTAGTTTAGCCTGTACAATCCTCAACAATCCCCTTACCACTGAACGCCCTCCCTGCCGTCGCCTTTTACTTTATCGCCCCCTTTGATCCGCCCTACACCCCCACCCCCCCTTCCCACCCCCCAGGGTGACAGTACCGCCCACTTTGGGAACCACTGGTCTAAATGAAACATCCATACGGGGAGGGTAACAATAAACAAAATAATCTTGTTATATTATTATCATTGTTGTCATTAATCTTTTAGCCATCCTGATCATTTATTGCTCCTGTTGACATAATCTACGTCAGTGTTTCACTAGTTGCTTCTGTTGACATAATCTACGTCAGTGTTTCACTAGTTGCTCCTGTTGACATAATCTACGTCAGTGTTTCACTAGTTGCTCCTGTTGACATAATCTACGTCAGTGTTTCACTAGTTGCTCCTGTTGACATAATCTACGTCAGTGTTTCACTAGTTGCTCCTGTTGACATAATCTACGTCAGTGTTTCACTAGTTGCTCCTGTTGACATAATCTACGTCAGTGTTTCACTAGTTGCTCCTGTTGACATAATCTACGTCAGTGTTTCACTAGTTGCTCCTGTTGACATAATCTACGTCAGTGTTTCACTAGTTGCTCCTGTTGACATAATCTACGTCAGTGTTTCACTAGTTGCTCCTGTTGACATAATCTACGTCAGTGTTTCACTAGTTGCTTCTGTTGACATAGTCTACGTCAGTGTTTCACTAGAATTTTTTAAATCCTGAAACCCTTAACAGCGTATCGATGTTAATGCGGATACCTTGACGAATGATGCATATCAGATTTATATATATACGAGGGACGGTCAAAAAGTAATGCCTCGTAATTTTTAATTTCATTCAGTAGGCAACAAAACAGATAAAATTCACATTGAAATGTAGCCCCAAGTCTGAACTTCAAATATTTATTTCTCAATGTAGTCTCCGTTATTTGTTACAGTTTTTGTCCATCTTCTCACAAGGGCATGTATCCCCGCACGGTAAAAATTTGTGTCCTTTTTCCTAAACCACTGGCGTACGGTGCGTTTAAGGGTCTCGGTGTCCTCAAAGTGATGTCCGCGAAGATCTTCTTTCAGTGGTCCAAACAGATGGAAGTCAGAAGGTGCAAGATCGGGACTGTAAGGGGGATGTGGTAATAATGTCCAGCCAAATTCTGCAATCGCATCAATGGTGCGTTTAGCGGTGTGTGGCGTGGCATTATCGTGCAACAGTGGTGCAGTTCTCTGATCTTTTAATGGGTAAAGTCACTGAAGACGACCTCTAAGCTTCTTCAAAGTTTCAATGTAATGGTCTGCATTCACCGTGTTTCCCTGTTCCAAGAAGTTGAGAAGAATCACACCCTTCTCATCCCAAAACACGGAGGCCATAACTTTCCCTACAGATGGTGAACTTTTGAACTTCTTTCTTGTCAGCGATGTTGTGTGATGCCATTCCATTGACTGCCTCTTGGATTCTGGTTCCAAAAAAAAAGAACCCAAGTCTCATCACCTGTCACAATATTCGATAAAAACTCTTCTCCTTCAGTTTCGTAACGGTGCAGGAGGTTGATGGCTATGGTCTCGCCTTCAGCATTGAGGAATTCTATGACATAACATTGTTTTTACTGAACGTCTTTGGCAGCCATTTTTAAACTGTTACAGTGGTGCCACCTGTTACTGAAACAGGTTGGTAATGCTATACAGTGCAGAAGAATGTTTGAGGAATCCTGCTAAATTTACAAATTGCACACCGATGCAGTATTTACATACATAAAAAATAGGAGGCATTACTTTTTGACCTTCCCTCGTATTATATATATATATATATATATATATATATATATATATATATATATATATATATATATATATATATATATATATATATATATATATATATATATATATATATATATATATGTGTGTGTGTGTATGTGTGTGTGTGTGTGCCTGTGTGTGTAGAGCGAGCGAGAGAGATAGAGAGATAGAGAGAGAGAGAGAGAGAGAGAGGGAGAGAGAGAGAGAGAGAGAGAGAGAGAGAGAGAGAGAGAGAGAGAGAGAGAGAGAGAGAGAGAGAGAGAGCGAGAGAGAGAGAGAGAGAGAGAGGAGGGAGAACATGGTAGTTCAAGAAGAAAATGCAGTTTACATTGTAATTGTTATTCATTTAGCCTACTATTTTCTGTAAAAATATAAATGAATACGTGTGATGTAATTACAATAAAATCTCGTGTTACGAAAGAGTTCCGTTCTTAACGGCATTCAATATCTGATTTAGTATTAAGTCGGAATTTGTACGTCAAGTAAATGTGTCCTTTCATAAAACATTGACAAAACAATGCTTAAAAGCATTTATTTTGCTGAAACATGCCTAAAGCTTGTTACTTACTTAGTTGTTACTCTTCTACACTGGGGTTTAGATACGTTTCTTGTAATCAAATGTTGCTTGTTAATAATGACATGTAGGAAAATACAGGTTTATTTCAAAACACAAATAATTCAACCTAAAAAATTTTACTACGGTATCTCTCCCTACGTGAAACACCACTGAACGAGAGGTCGAGTCGGCTTAACATAATGGCACGTTCAGATGCCTTAGCGTAGATGACAACCGACGTACGTTCAGTTGTTGAACATTAGATTTAATTGAACTTAATGAATTTTATGGGTTTGATGGGCTTGGGGCTCGTTTGTATCGGCGGAATGCTGTAAGTCTAAACTGTCGTAATCCGAGACTTTAAACTGTTTTTATTTTGTTAAAAGTTGACAAAAGAAAGGAGGAAGGTACAATGAAACATTCCCTAATTAACATGTTGGAGCTGTAATTTGTTACATTTCTTACTCATTCAAAACGGCAATATCATATCCCTTGGTCACTTTTGTGATACTAGCTGGCAGTGCGGCTGTTAGAAGCAGACGTTCTCTCTTGTTGTCGACTGCATCTTTCTCGAAGGCTAGGTGGAGCTCCTGTAAATGGAAGAGCATTCTGTTTTTATTTTGGTTGTCTTACCCCCATGCTCCTCAAGGATCATAAAAGGTGACTGATAATGATAATGAATGTGTGTATTATATCAACTGGGGGAGGGAGAATAGTTTCTGTGTTTGTGAGGTTTTCGATTAATAAAAGAAAACTTTGTCACGCAGAGTAACTGGTTAATAGACCTCAAGTGGCACGGATGGCGAACCTTGTTGAGTGCGTGTGCTAAATTGGTGATCGTCTATCTTCTTAAAAATTATCTCCCGTGCCCATGGGAACTTTAAACAGCAGATTATCATTTAAATTTGTTATTTTCGTATTAATTGTTGTTATATAATATACTAGTTGGATGATCTGGATTTTGCTCATGACTTGGCTCTTCTGTACCATAACCGTAATCAGATGCAGGACAAATTGAAAACACTCGATGAGAGGTCACAGCAATTGGGTCTGAAAAAACACAGGGAAAAGACAAAAATAATGAGAATACATGCAGGTAATGATAACAGGGTTGAACTTGAAGAAACACCAATACAAGATGTGGAATCGTACACATATCTTGGCAACAATATAGTCTAAGTTGGAGGGACGGACAGTGATACCAAACTAAGAATACAGAAAGCAAGAGGAGCTTTCATTGCATTGGGAAATATATGGAGATCAAGAGAAATCGACATATACCTTGTAGCGGTCTGGACCCTTGTGTACCCTGACAATCCCCAGAGCTATGCCAGTTGGAGTTTTACTCCTGGTAGGTTCAACCAAGCTGGACTGGTCTTCGTAGGTAGGGGTCAGACAAAAGCTGGTACTCTGGTCCTCCAGGTTGGGGGTTTTAGCACAGGGCCGACACCCCTGTCTGTGTAAAAAAATCGCACATGTTACGGAAACAGCAGTAAATGAAAAAATTTTGATGCGGGACGGACATCCGGAGTCTCAGGCTCGTATGACTGACAGTGGTGAAAGCCGAAAGGAAGCCACTGGCATGAAAACGGATGCCCAGACCGCAAAACACGAAACCAGAATTGGTTTTTGGAATGTCAGAACAATGAATGAGGCAGGGAAGCTGAGACAGATCACAGCAGAGATGAGGAATTACAAACTACATATTCTGGGAATAAGCGAGAGCAGATGGACAGGGATGGGGAGAATAAAAACAGCTACAGGGGAAACAGTACTTTATTCTGGTAGAGAGGATGGTCAGCACAACGAAGGTGTAGCCATTAGACTTAAGAAAGGAATGGAAAGGTCTCTACTGGAATGGAAACCCATTAACAACAGACTAATAAGAGCAAGACTGAGAGGGAGATTCACCTACACCACAATTATACAATGCTATGCACCAACAAACGACAGCGATGAAGAGATCAAGGACGAGTTCTATCAACAGGTACAAAAGGAAAGGAAACTGTACCCAGGTACGATCTTATTATAGTAATGGGAGAATGCGAAAGTTGGAACACACAATAATTATAACGAAAGAGTAATGGGGAAATGCGGCAGTGGAACAGTAAATGAAAATTGGGACAAATTAATAAGCTTCTGCAGTATTAACAACCTGGTCATTGGAGGAACACTTTTTCAACACAAAGAAGTGCACAAGTTAACATGGGAATCACCAAACGGACGAGACAAAAACCAGATAGATCACATAATGATCAATGGCAGATGGAGACATGCACCACAAGACGTGAAAGTAAGAAGAGGCGCAGATGTGGAAAGTGATCATCACCTAGTAGTAGCAAGACTGAAGGTGAAACTCAGAGCTGCTGCACCAGTTGCAGTCAAACAGAAAAGATATAACATCACGAAACTTAAGGACCCTCTCACCAGAAAAGCGTTCGTGGTCGACGTAAAGAAACGATATCTGATTACCAAAAGCCAGGAAAGAACAGAGACCGACGATGTCGACCAGAAATTCAACACTATCTCAACAATATACAAAGAAAGCAGCAAGTCATGCTTGGGATTCCAGGAAAGAAAGAGCCAAGACTGGATAACACCAGAAACGCTAAACACCATAGCGAAGAGAAAGGAAATGAAAAGAAAGAAAACAGTAGCCAAGTCTCCCAGGTTAAAGGCAATATATAGTGAACAGTACAGTCAGCTGGACAAGGAAGTAAATCGTCAAACCCGTGCTAACAAAAGGACATTTCTGGATGACCTTGCAAGACAGGCAGAAGAGGCAGCACTGAGAAATGAACAAAGCACAGTTTATAACATAACTAAAGCTATCAGTGGAAAACGAGGTGCAAACAACATAACGTTAGTAAGAGACAAGCAAGGAAATCTCATCACCACAGCACAGGGGCAGGAAACAAGATGGGCAGAGCACTTCAGAGAAACACTGAATAAGGAACCACCAGAGACTCAGCTGAATGTTCCTGAGGCTGAAAGCGACTTAGACGTAAATACAGACATTCCACGAAAAGAAGAAATTATCACAGCTATCAAAGGGCTAAAAAATGGAAAAGCGCCTGGTCACGACAATCTAAATGCTGAGCTATTCAAGACAGACCCTGAACTAGCAGCAGAACTATTAGAACCACTATTTGCACAAGTCTGGGAAACTGAGACTACACCAACAGAGTGGAGTAAAGGAATAATTGTCAAATTGCCCAAGAAGGACGACCTTGCAGACTGCAACAACTGGAGAGGAATTACCCTCCTCTCAGTTCCCAGCAAAATACTAGGCAGGATAATCATCCAGAGAATTTCAAAAGAAGTTGACCATAAACTGAGGAACGAACAAGCGGGCTTCAGAAAGAACAGAAGATGTGCAGATCATATATTTGCCCTCAGGAACATTATAAAGCAGTGCTCAGAATGACAGAGACAGCTGTACATAAACTTTGTTGATTTTGAAAAGGCTTTCGACAACATACACAGGGACAGCCTATGGAAAATTCTGAGGGCTTATGGAATTCCCAGCCGCATTGTTTCCATTATAAAAAGCCTCTATTCTAACTTTACGTGCAGTGTTGGATCGAGTAATGTAACTTTCGAAGTGAAAACAGGGGTACGACAGGGATGCCCCTTATCAACAACATTATTTTTGACAGTCATAGATTGGGTGATGCGCCAGAAAACAGAGGGCAGTCCAAGAGGAATTAGATGGACAACGTTTTCTACGCTGGAAGATTTGGAATATGCAGATGACATTGCACTACTCGCGCATTCACATCAACACATTCAAGACAAAACCGATAGACTGAATAAGTATGGCCAGCAGGTTGGTCTGAACATCAATTTCAAGAAGACAGAGGTCATGACACTAAATGTGGGCAATCCTGAGCCAAAAACAGTAAGGAACCAGAAGTTAGAACAGACAGACACATTTACTTACCTAGGAAGCATAGTAACACCTGACGGCGGAACAAGCAAGGACATTAACAACAGAATGAATAAAGCGAGAACAGCCTTTGCTGTACTCAACAACATTTGGAAGTCTTCCCAGTACAGCACAAACACCAAATTAAGACTGTATGAGAGCTGTGTACTTTCTGTGCTTCTCTATGGTGCGGAATGTTGGAGAGTAACAGAGAAGGAAATGTCGAAACTGTCCTCCTTCCACACAATATACCTAAGAAAAAATTCTCCGAATCTTTTGGCTAAACACCATCAGCAACCAAGAACTACTTATTCGGAGTAACCAGGAGGACATGCACACCATCATAGCTGGCAGACGCTGGAGTTGGGTTGGCCATGTCCTCAGAAGGGACCTTGATACCATCACAAGAACAGCTATGCTATGGACCCCCGAGGGAAAGCGAAAGAGAGGCCGACCAAAAACAACTTGGCGGAGAACTGTGGAAGCTGAGATGCAAAGAATGAACCACAGTTGGGGCACTGTACGAAAGATGGCCGCCGACCGAGCAAAGTGGAATCAGTTTGTTGCTGCCCTATAAAACGCCACCAGGCGTGATGGCCGCTGACTGCTTTGACGGTTGGTGGTTATGAATCAAAGAAGAAGAAGAGAAGAGAAATCGGATCCAACACGAAAATAAGAATCTTCAACTCAAATGTGAAGTGGGACCCAAAGATGCAGCAATAGAGAATGCAGTCAGCGACCCATAGCTTGACTGCTTGTGTCAGGATTAGCGAACCAGAGCTGGTCAAGACCGTACTCCACCTCTACGTGGTGGTCCTGGAAACAGTCTGCAGCAGTGCAGTCTGGCTGAGCGAGTACGGATCGAAGAGGGAAGGCAAACCCGGTCCCAAAAAATGCCGTGCAGAAGTCGGATGTGTCGACCGAAAGGTGCAGATATCACAGCTACGGCGTAAACAGACACAACGCAACCACCGTCCTTTTCAGGGCGAACGAGGAAGAAGGAAGAAGAAGAAATGTGAAGTCAGTCCTATTGAATGGCTCTGAGACATGAAGAACAACAAAGACAACTGTCGTAGATTTTTTGATAGGGGAATTAAGACTTGGGTTGGTCCCTTCTGAATAGATTAGAATAAGTGATAGTCACAGTGAGAGATAGTAATAGAAAATAGATTTTCCACGAGTGAGATGGTAGAATGTGATAGAGGCTGTCTCTGAGATCGAGAAATCTTCTCTCTCTCTCTGCCTATCTTCTACGACAGCTTTAGAGGAGTCAGACAGTCTAAACACACACACACACACACACATATATATATATATATATATATATATATATATATATATATATATATATATATATATATATATATATATATATATATATATATATATATATATATATATATATATATATATATCCACTCACGTGCACGCACATACAAGTGACGACAGTTAGACACACACAGACGTGGGAAAACTATAACAATGATTATATAGATATTCTAGAACGAGCTGACCAACACGCTGATTAAGTTTAGGGCAGTTTAATTATCAATATAAACTTACGTCACAACATATAAAATTGCATCAAAGGCATATACACAGTCATAAAAATCAAGAAAATGCTACAAGAATGATAGACCCGTGGGTATGATCCTTCCCTCGATGCTTAGCCCACAGTCCCGTTAAGAGAAAGATGATAGCCCAAAGAGTCACAGATACATAGGATTGGGTCTAATATTTTCCTTGTTAAAAAAAGTATGAACAGACTTGGACATGAGTATGATCTATTTTAAGGAAAATATAGTTTAGCAACAAATCTTGCATAAGGAAAGTTACAAAGTGGGTGAATCAAACAATGAACATCCTTCAGTCTACTTTCACTCGGTTCTTTCATCAGGGCCCTGACTCACACAACCTTACCTACAGTCGTGCTGTTGTTCGCCGTCTGGCGCAAACTTTAGTGTACACTTTGTTAATCTGTCTATCTGTGGATGAAGTGGATACCCAGCTCTGCAGATATAGGTTTCATTCACCGTGTCCGGGGAGCGTCCGCTTCAGGCGATCGTTCTGTCTTTACAGATTTAAGTTAATGTCACCGTTAAGGTCAAAGAGAAGTGATCCGTACTATGCTGATTGTACAGTGTGAATTCAGGGTTGTGGCACTTGTTGGCTTGTTTAATTGTGAGTTGTTTAAACATTCATATGTTAGAAAACAAAGCGTACAGAAAGCTTCGTGAGCGCTAGTCATTTAGTTATTCTGTACTGGTTTCGGCCGGCTGTGAATAGCTCACGGCTAGTCCGTGAACAGCCGAGTCCGGTGACTGTTTGGCGGGAGATGTGTGTGTTCCCGTAGCAGTCTGAAGAAGGGAGTCTAAGTTTGGGCGTTGACTGGATAGTCAGCCCTGTGTCTTGTGTGTGTTCCCAGGGTAGTGTTCGGGAACGATGTTTGGCTATTTTTCGAGGTGTACTATTACTTGCCTATTTAGGTGTGATTATCTGCAGATAATAGAATGTGATGGGGCCGAAAAGACACCCCGGAGGCCCCCGCCCCTTCATGTTCAAGGCATTTTTATCGCCCATATATTTTCTATGTGCGCCGCGCAACCCACGTGACTGTCAACCCACGTGATGCCGCGAGCCTGGGATGTGAAAAGTCTGATGAAGTAGAAGATATGTTATTAGGCCATAATAAATCCTACATATAGTTGTGGTGTGGAGTTGTATGTTATAATTGATAGTTATGGGCCATACTTGTGTGGTTTAGTGCCTTACAAGAGCAAATGTCGCGAGTGTTATTTATGCGGCCAGATTGATACGCGTGGCGCGCGGTGAATTGAGTGATTCGACCGCGGTTTATATAAAGAAATAGCGATCGGCAAAAGGCCGATTTGAAGATTCAGCCCACACGAAAGAACAAACGACGAGGTAACCAGTGTAGGTAGCAGACGGACTAGAGCACGTGAGTTGTAATTCTTAAACGCAGTTTGTAGAATTTAGCATTCGTGTTCTATAAGTCTGAATCAGCACGTGAGTTAATTTAAACTAGCTTTAATATTCTGTAGTTTTATTATTAGTATTCAGCGTGTCTGTTCTAATGTTTAAATGAAAAAGTGAATGTGTTTCCAGGACCTGATAATTTAGTCTTAAAATATAATTGAGTGGAGATAATGTGTGGATATATTTCACTAGTGTTAAGACCAAATCACGTATGTAAGAGTTTAGTATCAAGTATTTCATCCATCAGACCGGGCAAATTTAGTAGGAGAGTGTTTTATACATGAAACTGGACAGAGAAGCATCTATTACTTGAATTTAGATGATATTGGCTTGTTAGCAAAATATCAAGATGGCGGCCACGTGGTCATGAAAGGCGGCGCGTCACCATGCGTGTGTATAAAGAAGACGCCAGTTTTATATTGTGTGAATTGACACGTGGGTGGGAAGCAGATTAAGATAATTTTCCCCAGTAAAGGAAAGAAAGAGTTGTCGTGTTAATTTTCCTTTATATGATGACTAGTTCTAGTTGTTAAGTCAAGAGTAATTATATTTTATTTCTTTAATGTAAAAGTAATTGAGTGTATTTCACGATAGCCTACTTATCATAATTCTACTGTATATATTTATGGGTTACTGTGAGGTGAGAATAGTCATTTAGATTTCTGGAGAGCGCGAGGCCACTCCTTGGGCGTAAAGCGCATTTGAGACATAAATGTTGATGTTTGCTCCTTGCGGAGCAGGGCGACTCCAATGCGGCTGAATCCAACAGAAGCCTGCGTGAAGCATTTATATGCTATGGCAGTGATTTGTTTCGGTAACGATGTGTTTCATGTGATGAGATTCCCAGTCTCATCAGTGGTCATATACGACACGCTTATTGCCAGGCGCACCAGTCGTCACATACGACATGCTTCCGAATGCAGTAACGAATATTGAGATAGATCAGTTGCGAGGTGGTGGTTTATTCTCGTTATTGAGAGTATTTGTTGTACATATAGTTGAATATTATTTTATGTCCATTTTATGATTATTTAATTATGGTTATGTGAGGAATGGTTGTGAGAGCGCGTGGGCTCACTTCAAGATATATATTTCTCTTCTCCGCTCCTGAGGGAGCATGGGGCCAACAGTGTGGTTTGCCTTCATATTAAGCATTCAGATGCTCGGGCAGTAGTGGTTTTGGTAGCAATCTGTGTTACATGGTGAGGTTGCCAGCCTCATGCACAACACCATACTAGTCGCATTGGACGACACACATGAGTGTGTGTGTGTGTGATAGTTGAGTGTGTCAGGTGGCGGCGTAGGACAGTTTGACAGGTGAGAGCGTGGTGTTTCTCATTCAGTATTATATTATGATTTTAACTATTCTGTGCTTTGTTTGCTTCTTCAGATTAGCATCGGGCACTGTTGGGTGTTTTGTTTTGTTTTGTTTTGTTATGTTCGCTGGTTTATTTGTTTAATGTTTGCTGAGTCACTGAATGGGTTGTAAAAATAAATGCAGCCCCTGCCTCTAGAATCAAGAGTTTTATTGTTGTTCGGGTCGGTGCGAGTGTGAAAAGAGAGTGATTAAACATCACAATATAATCATCATCATCATCTCGCCCACCCTATCACAATTGGCGTCGTCGACAGGATAAGGCAGACAGTGACACTGAGCAAACAGCAAACGAACAAATATTGTAAACACCCAGCAGTGCAGTCTTGCATCAAGATGGCTTCGACCAATGCGCCTGTGAAGATATTGTACGTGAAGGAGCCAGAGATAAGGTTTGTTTAGTGGAGAGGGGAGTCCCACTTGGCAAGAGTTTGTGGAAGCCGCGTGGAAGGTGGCGCCTTTTTGTGCAGAAGACAAGTTAGACATGATATGGAACAACGTGACACCATGGGTATCTAGAGAATTACGGATACATGGCGGAGCCAAGGCCAGCCCTGAGCAGTTACTCAAGATAATAGAAAGAGCCTACAGCGAGCAACCACCAGTCAGTGAGATGACCAGGAATTTCCCTTGGGAATATGCTGTTTATGGTGGAAGTAAAAAGCCTCAGACACTGGTCCAGATACCAAGTGCAAAAGTTAAGAGGGAGGAGTAGGCACTCAGAGCAGAATTATCCTTCCTAAAGTCCCAGATAGCACAGATGTCAGAGGCCAGTTCGCCAGCACAAAAGGAGGTGCAGAGAAAAAAAGCACCAAGCCAACCGCGGAAGCAGCCAAAGCACAACGAGGGGGTGTGTGAGGAGAAACCTCAACTAGACCTTCGTGTATGTGAGAGTCAGGCTGTTGCCAAGGAAAGCTATGAGCTGACAGCACCGACAGACACAGTTGCACCAACAAGGCGAAAAGGGGTTTGCAAGTGGTACAGTGTTCACAGGGGATGGGGATTCATCACGCCAGATGATGGTGGTATTGATGTATTCGTACATCAGACCAAGATCTACAGAAAGGGATTCCGGAGTCTGGCGAGGAATGAACGAGTAGAGTTTGACAGCAAACCATCGGTCCAGGGCATGGAAGCAATTTATGTATGCGGCATTGGCGGTCAAGAGTGTAAGGGCAGCAGGAAGCGACCCATGGCACAGAGGAAGCCCAGAAAGATAAGATGCTACAATTGTGGAGACCTGTCAGACCACATGGCAGCCAAGTGCCCTCAAGGCCCGCTTCCGAAGAGATGTTTTCGATGCAAGTCAACTGAACATTTGATAGCCGCCTGTCCCTTAAAGAGCTCTTTCCCGAGACGTGCTACCACAACCAGGTTTCCTTCCGGGTGCAAGCCAAGAGATGACCGTGACAACTGTCACCCTAAGGGCGCCGAGAAGATTGGTAGTCGGTTAGGGGAGGAAACTCGTCTTAAGCAGAGAGGAGGGAGTGCAAGTCAAGATTCAGAGGAGGAGACACATCAAAAGCAGATAGTGGGGAATGTTGGCCACCGTCCACGCAAAACGAGTGTCAAGCACGTCAGGAGCAATCCCCCTACAGATTCGACAGCTACAAGCACTGACAGGCAGACGTCACGGGCAGGCAGCGATGCGGCACAGGTGTGCGAGTCTTCTAGACCACAGCAACTGCCAGCCCGACAACGTACAACTGGGGACATAACGACCAAGAGGGTCCCCAGCCGAGTTGTACCGAATACAGAATCTGAGCCCAAAACATCGCCGCTGAGAAATAATCAAACGCAGCACCAACGATCTAAGAGATTTCGACAGAAGTGCCTGAGGTAGTGATGTTGTCGGGACGACAACAAAATCAGGAGGGAGATATGTGATGGGGCCGAAAAGACACCCCGGTGGCCCCCACCCCCTTCATGTTCAAGGCATTTTTATCGCCCATATATTTTCTATGTGCGCGCAACCCACGTGACTGTCAACCCACGTGATGCCGCGAGCCTGGGATGTGAAAAGTCTGATGAAGTAGAAGATATGTTATTAGGCCATAATAAAGCCTACATATAGTTGTGGTGTAGAGTTGTGTGTTATAATTGATAGTTATGGGCCATACTTGTGTGGTTTAGTGCCTTATAAGAGCAAATGTCGCGAGTGTTATTTATGCGGCCAGATTGATACGCGTGGCGCGCGGTGAATTGAGTGATTCGACCGCGGTTTATATAAAGAAATAGCGATCGGCAAAAGGCCGATTTGAAGATTCAGCCCACACGAGAGAGCAAACGACGAGGTAACCAGTGTAGGTAGCAGATGGACTAGAGCACGTGAGTTGTAACTCTTAAGCGCAGTTTGTAGAATTTAGCATTCGTGTTCTATAAGTCTGAATCAGCACGTGAGTTAATTTAAACTAGCTTTAATATTCTGTAGTTTTATTATTAGTATTCAGCGTGTCTGTTCTAATGTTTAAATGAAAAAGTGAATGTGTTTCCAGGACCTGATAATTTAGTCTTAAAATATAATTGAGTGGAGATAATGTGTGGATATATTTCACTAGTGTTAAGACCAAATCACGTATGTAAGAGTTTAGTATCAAGTATTTCATCCATCAGACCGGGCAAATTTAGTAGGAGAGTGTTTTATACATGAAACTGGACAGAGAAGCATCTATTACTTGAATTTAGATGATATTGGCTTGTTAGCAAAATATCAAGATGGCGGCCACGTGGTCATGAAAGGCGGCGCGTCACCATGCGTGTGTATAAAGAAGACGCCAGTTTTATATTGTGTGAATTGACACGTGGGTGGGAAGCAGATTAAGATAATTTTCCCCAGTAAAGGAAAGAAAGAGTTGTCGTGTTAATTTTCCTTTATATGATGACTAGTTCTAGTTGTTAAGTCAAGAGTAATTATATTTTATTTCTTTAATGTAAAAGTAATTGAGTGTATTTCACGATAGCCTACTTATCATAATTCTACTGTATATATTTATGGGTTACTGTGAGGTGAGAATCCCAACGGGCTGATCACCCGTTTGCCATTCACTTTGATTACGGAAACAACAGCAAGTGGATTGATTTGTCTTTGCCCTAAAGACGCCATTAGGCGTGATAGGAACAACGGCAAAGAAAAACTATTCGCTGTTGCCCTTAAGACGCCACTAGGCGTAATGGCCACTGCTGACTGCTTTGCCGGTCGTTGGCTAAGGATGGAAGAAGAGAGAAGAAGTGATGTGAGAATAGTCATTTAGATTTCTGGAGAGCGCGAGGGCACTCCTTGGGCGTAAAGCGCATTTGAGACATAAATGTTGCTGTTTGCTCCTTGCGGAGCAGGGCGACACCAATGCGGCTGAATCCAACAGAAGCCTGCATGAAGCATTTATATGCTATGGCAGTGATTTGTTTCGGTAACGATGTGTTTCATGTGATGAGATTCCCAGTCTCATCAGTGGTCATATACGACACGCTTATTGCCAGGCGCAACAGTCGTCACATACGACATGCTTCCGAATGCAGTAACGAATATTGAGATAGATCAGTTGCGAGGTGGTGGTTTATTCTCGTTATTGAGAGTATTTGTTGTACATATAGTTGAATATTATTTTATGTCCATTTTATGATTATTTAATTATGGTTATGTGAGGAATGGTTGTGAGAGCGCGTGGGCTCACTTCAAGATATATATTTCTCTTCTCCGCTCCTGAGGGAGCATGGGGCCAACAGTGTGGTTTGCCTTCATATTAAGCATTCAGATGCTCGGGCAGTAGTGGTTTTGGTAGCAATCTGTGTTACATGGTGAGGTTGCCAGCCTCATGCACAACACCATACTAGTCGCATTGGACGACACACATGAGTGTTTGTGTGTGTGATAGTTGAGTGTGTCAGGTGGCGGCGTAGGACAGTTTGACAGGTGAGAGCGTGGTGTTTCTCATTCAGTATTATATTATGATTTTAACTATTCTGTGCTTTGTTTGCTTCTTCAGATTAGCATCGGGCACTGTTGGGTGTTTTGTTTTGTTTTGTTTTGTTTTGTTATGTTCGCTGGTTTATTTGTTTAATTTTTGCTGAGTCACTGAATGGGTTGTAAAAATAAATGCAGCCCCTGCCTCTAGAATCAAGAGTTTTATTGTTGTTCGGGTCGGTGCGAGTGTGAAAAGAGAGTGATTAAACATCACAATATAATCATCATCATCATCTCGCCCACCCTATCACAATTGGCGTCGTCGACAGGATAAGGCAGACAGTGACACTGAGCAAACAGCAAACGAACAAATATTGTAAACACCCAGCAGTGCAGTCTTGCATCAAGATGGCTTCGACCAATGCGCCTGTGAAGATATTGTACGTGAAGGAGCCAGAGATAAGGTTGTTTAGTGGAGAGGGGAGTCCCACTTGGCAAGAGTTTGTGGAAGCCGCGTGGAAGGTGGCGCCTTTTTGTGCAGAAGACAAGTTAGACATGATATGGAACAACGTGACACCATGGGTATCTAGAGAATTACGGATACATGGCGGAGCCAAGGCCAGCCCTGAGCAGTTACTCAAGATAATAGAAAGAGCCTACAGCGAGCAACCACCAGTCAGTGAGATGACCAGGAATTTCCCTTGGGAATATGCTGTTTATGGTGGAAGTAAAAAGCCTCAGACACTGGTCCAGATAGCAAGTGCAGAAGTTAAGAAGGAGGAGGAGGCACTCAGAGCAGAATTATCCTTCCTAAAGTCCCAGATAGCACAGATGTCAAAGGCCAGTTCGCCAGCACAAGAGGAGGTGCAGAGAAAAAAAGCACCAAGCCAACCGCGGAAGCAGCCAAAGCACAACGAGGGGGTGTGTGAGCAGAAACCTCAACTAGACCTTCGTGTATGTGAGAGTCAGGCTGTTGCCAAGGAAAGCTATGAGCTGACAGCACCGACAGACACAGTTGCACCAACAAGGCGAAAAGGGGTTTGCAAGTGGTACAGTGTTCACAGGGGATGGGGATTCATCACGCCAGATGATGGTGGTATTGATGTATTCGTACATCAGACCAAGATCTACAGAAAGGGATTCCGGAGTCTGGCGAGGAATGAACGAGTAGAGTTTGACAGCAAACCATCGGTCCAGGGCATGGAAGCAATTTATGTATGCGGCATTGGCGGTCAAGAGTGTAAGGGCAGCAGGAAGCGACCCATGGCACAGAGGAAGCCCAGAAAGATAAGATGCTACAATTGTGGAGACCTGTCAGACCACATGGCAGCCAAGTGCCCTCAAGGCCCGCTTCCGAAGAGATGTTTTCGTTGCAAGTCAACTGAACATTTGATAGCCGCCTGTCCCTTAAAGAGCTCTTTCCCGAGACGTGCTACCACAACCAGGTTTCCTTCCGGGTGCAAGCCAAGAGATGACCGTGACAACTGTCACCCTAAGGGCGCCGAGAAGATTGGTAGTCGGTTAGGGGAGGAAACTCGTCTTAAGCAGAGAGGAGGGAGTGCAAGTCAAGGTTCAGAGGAGGAGACACATCAAAATCAGATAGTGGGGAATGTTGGCCACCGTCCACGCAAAACGAGTGTCAAGCACGTCAGGAGCAATCCCCCTACAGATTCGACAGCTACAAGCACTGACAGGCAGACGTCACGGGCAGGCAGCGATGCGGCACAGGTGTGCGAGTCTTCTAGACCACAGCAACTGCCAGCCCGACAACGTACAACTGGGGACATAACGACCAAGAGGGTCCCCAGCCGAGTTGTACCGAATACAGAATCTGAGCCCAAAACATCGCCGCTGAGAAATAATCAAACGCAGCACCAACGATCTAAGAGATTTCGACAGAAGTTCCTGAGGTAGTGATGTTGTCGGGACGACAACAAAATCAGGAGGGAGATATGTGATGGGGCCAAAAAGACACCCCGGAGGCCCCCGCCCCCTTCATGTTCAATGCATTTTTATCGCCCATATATTTTCTATGTGCGCGCAACCCACGTGACTGTCAACCCACGTGATGCCGCGAGCCTGGGATGTGAAAAGTCTGATGAAGTAGAAGATATGTTATTAGGCCATAATAAAGCCTACATATAGTTGTGGTGTAGAGTTGTGTGTTATAATTGATAGTTATGGGCCATACTTGTGTGGTTTAGTGCCTTATAAGAGCAAATGTCGCGAGTGTTATTTATGCGGCCAGATTGATACGCGTGGCGCGCGGTGAATTGAGTGATTCGACCGTGGTTTTTATAAAGAAATAGCGATCAGCAAAAGGCCGATTTGAAGATTCAGCCCACACGAGAGAGCAAACGACGAGGTGACCAGTGTAGGTAGCAGATGGACTAGAGCACGTGAGTTGTAATTCTTAAGCGCAGTTTGTAGAATTTAGCATTCGTGTTCTATAAGTCTGAATCAGCACGTGAGTTAATTTAAACTAGCTTTAATATTCTGTAGTTTTATTATTAGTATTCAGCGTGTCTGTTCTAATGTTTAAATGAAAAAGTGAATGTGTTTCCAGGACCTGATAATTTAGTCTTAAAATATAATTGAGTTGAGATAATGTGTGGATATATTACACTAGTGTTAAGACCAAATCACGTATGTAAGAGTTTAGTATCAAGTATTTCATCCATCAGACCGGGCAAATTTAGTAGGAGAGTGTTTTATACATGAAACTGGACAGAGAAGCATCTATTACTTGAATTTAGATGATATTGGCTTGTTAGCAAAATATCAAGATGGCGGCCATGTGGTCATGAAAGGCGGCGCGTCACCATGCGTGTGTATAAAGAAGACGCCAGTTTTATATTGTGTGAATTGACACGTGGGTGGGAAGCAGATTAAGATAATTTTCCCCAGTAAAGGAAAGAAAGAGTTGTCGTGTTAATTTTCCTTTATATGATGACTAGTTCTAGTTGTTAAGTCAAGAGTAATTATATTTTATTTCTTTAATATAAAAGTAATTGAGTGTATTTCACGATAGCCTACTTATCATAATTCTACTGTATATATTTATGGGTTACTGTGAGGTGAGAATAGTCATTTAGATTTCTGGAGAGCGCGAGGCACTCCTAGTGCGTAAAGCGCATTTGAGACATAAATGTTGATGTTTGCTCCTTGCGGAGCAGGGCGACACCAGTGCGGCTGAATCCAACAGAAGCCTGCATGAAGCATTTATATGCTATGGCAGTGATTTGTTTCGGTAACGATGTGTTTCATGTGATGAGATTCCCAGTCTCATCAGTGGTCATATACGACACGCTTATTGCCAGGCGCAACAGTCGTCACATACGACATGCTTCCGAATGCAGTAACGAATATTGAGATAGATCAGTTGCGAGGTGGTGGTTTATTCTCGTTATTGAGAGTATTTGTTGTACATATAGTTGAATATTATTTTATGTCCATTTTATGATTATTTAATTATGGTTATGTGAGGAATGGTTGTGAGAGCGCGTGGGCTCACTTCAAGATATATATTTCTCTTCTCCGCTCCTGAGGGAGCATGGGGCCAACAGTGTGGTTTGCCTTCATATTAAGCATTCAGATGCTCGGGCAGTAGTGGTTTTGGTAGCAATCTGTGTTACATGGTGAGGTTGCCAGCCTCATGCACAACACCATACTAGTCGCATTGGACGACACACATGAGTGTGTGTTTGTGTGATAGTTGAGTGTGTCAGGTGGCGGCGTAGGACAGTTTGACAGGTGAGAGCATGGTGTTTCTCATTCAGTATTATATTATGATTTTAACTATTCTGTGCTTTGTTTGCTTCTTCAGATTAGCATCGGGCACTGTTGGGTGTTTTGTTTTGTTTTGTTTTGTTATGTTCGCTGGTTTATTTGTTTAATGTTTGCTGAGTCACTGAATGGGTTGTAAAAATAAATGCAGCCCCTGCCTCTAGAATCAAGAGTTTTATTGTTGTTCGGGTCGGTGCGAGTGTGAAAAGAGAGTAATTAAACATCACAATATAATCATCATCATCATCTCGCCCACCCTACCACAAGAAGATAAGGGTAAATAAGATAGAATAAAAGGTACATTATTCTTAAGAGATGTGCTATGGGTCTTTGTGTGTACAGACCTAGGATTTCATACGTATTATTATTTGACTGCACTGCTATGCCATTAGTTGCTCTTTGAGGCCATACATATAATTGCTGAAGGATCCATGAACAGATATGAGAGTTATCTTCTTCTTTGATCCATAATCACCTACCGTCAAAGCAGTCAGCGGCCATCACGCCTGGTGGCGTCTTGTAGGGCAGCAACAAATTGATTCCACTTTGCTCGGTCGGCGGCCATCCTTCGTACAGTACCCCAACTGTGGTTCATTCTTTGCATCTCAGCTTCCACAGTTCTCCGCCAAGTTGTCTTTGGTCGGCCTCTCTTTCGCTTTCCCTCGGGGGTCCATAGCATACCTGTTCTTGTGATGGTATCAGGGTCCCTTCTGAGGACATGGCCAACCCAACTCCAGCGTCTGCCAGCTATGATGGTGTGCATGTCCTCCTGGTTACTCCGAATAAGTAGTTCTTGGTTGCTGATGGTGTTTGGCCAAAAGATTCGGATAATTTTTTCTTAGGCAGATTGTGTGGAAGGAGGACAGTTTCGACATTTCCTTCTCTGTTACTCTCCAACATTCCGCACCATAGAGAAGCACAGAAAGTACACAGCTCTCATACAGTATTAATTTGGTGTTTGTGCTGTATTGGGAAGACTTCCAAATGTTGTTGAGATCAGAGTTATGGCAGAGATTATAAGGCCAGGATTTGTGCAGGCCAGATTACTTGTAGACTGCAGAGTGGACAGTCTTTTGAGTATATATAGATTTAAGCCTGTGTGGCGTTTTTTAACTGCAGTATCAGCAGTTGTTCTGGTGGAACATTAGAACTGCGAGTATATATAGATTTAAGCCTGTGCGGCGTTTTGGTAACTGCAGTGTATGCAGTCGTTGAAGTATTCCTATAGATTTAAGCCTGTGCGGCGTTTTTGTAACTGCAGTGTCAGCAGTCGTTCTGGTGGATTTACTGATGTAACATTAGAACTGCGATGTAAACAGGGTTTACATCATACTGGAGAGCTATGACATTTTTGCGCAATTGATTATTATTGGATTTTGTATGCTGTTGTACCTGTGTAGTGTATCGTACCGGATTGATGTTGCTGTGTGAATAAATTATGTGCTGTCAATTGGAAATTAACACCAGTCTGATTCGTTGATCTATGCTTGACAGTACAGGGTGAGTGACTGAACACTCCATACTACTCACTACAGACTTTATACACAGTAACAGTCCAGAGCTAGCCTATTTATCATCTGCCCTGTGTGGGCACTCACCATTTAACAATAACCATTCAACTGCAATAGTACTTTATCATTTGGTGGCCCAGTTTTTCGGGCGTAATGACCACGAATTCGCATAAGAACAATGAAGAGCCCTGTGTGGGCGTGGCTTGGATTTAGAACGCCATTTCTTACTTCTACATTGTTAAGAAACAAAGGCGAATCTTCTACTGATTTTGTGTCGATTGTGACCTGTAATCGGCAACGCCTCTTTTATTCACAGACAGTTTTGTGTCGCTCATGACCTGTAATCAGTGACACGGTGTAGCGTCTTGTGTTTACATGCCTCCCTATGACATTCCTGCAGCGTTTCCAGTTCTATGTTTCGGAGTGAAATTTTCAAGTAAACTTTGACATGGTTATGACGACCTGTCCTGATTCGTCATCATCAGTGATATCTCGATTATGAGAGTTACATTATGTTCCAGTTATATATGCTAGTTCGAAATATCAAGTAACTCTTTTCAACAAGAGTGACAGACAGTGTACCTTCGCGACGACAGAGGGAATAAGTTAGTGCGTGTACTGTTTCCAGTTTCCTGTGCTGTGTACGATCACATAGCATACTGTTTCCAGTTTCCAGTTTCCTGTGCTGTGTACGACAACATAGCATACTGTGTCAAGGTGGAGTGAGAGTTGACATGGGAGTCTGCTTATGGTGTATCATCTGATGCCCATCGGTTGTAACGGGAAAAGAAGGGACTATTTGCAAGATAAGTGGTTTTTTGTTGTTGTGGAAACTGTGTTTATGTATGCATGCTAATTAGTCTTCTCATATTACGCATTATGTATTCTATTAACTGTTTAGTATAGGATTTAGTGCATAATAATTAAGAATTGAAAAGGTCTATGCACAAGAACGTATGTTACTTTATTTGCGAATATTTTTGGATATCTTGAAAAGATATTAATTATCTAAGGTGTAAAGGTAATTTTATAAACTCAAAGGGACATATTCTTCTATAATTATCAGTGTTCAATACAAGTTTACACTCGGTGATTGAATCACCATGGATTGTGATATGGATCCAGACAATATGACGCCTGTGTTGGATTATTTATATGAAGTAGGTAAATATCGTGATGGATTACAAGGCCCAGCAATTGAGAAATACGTGCTGGATGGTTTTTTGTTTAATGCGGTAGAAGCCTTGTCGGGTTTTGTTAACGATAACTTTTGGTCAGGTTCTCAATTGATCATGGCTAGAGATTTGGCGGATGTGTTAGAATACCTGCGTCCGTTTGTGTGCAATTATACTGAGGCTAAACACAATTTTATGCATGAGGTTTTACACGGTATAATCCGTAACAACAGGCAGGATAATAATAAAAAAAACAGATTGCTCTACATGAAAAAGCAATTTTTGTGCAGGATAGTGCTGAAAAGAATAAATTACAAGAAACAGTGTCTTAAGCTCACAAATGAGTTACAGAAATCAAACTTGGAGCTTGCTAGTGTAAAAACAGCATTAGACTCTGCGTGCAGTAGAGTAAAAGACTTAGAAGTTCAGATAGAACATAAGAATAGTGAAGTAGGTAATCTCACTCGAGAAGTTCAAGAAAAGAAAGATATGTGTTGCAAATTAAAAGGTCAGGCCAGGCAAGATAAGAAGTCTTATGAAGAAATAATCGGGGATTTAAGAAGTGAGGTGAATTTTTTACAAAGTGCTGCTATAAAGAAAAATATTGTATCTCTGGAGGAGATTAATGAGCTTAAAAACAGCTATGATAGTAAGATCGAATCACTTTTACTGGAATTAACACAGTTGAGAGCACAAGCTGCTAAAGTTCAAGATTTTGAGGCTCAAGTAACCCGACTGCAGCCACAGATAGAAAACGTGCAAAGGAAGAGATTAAGGAAATTAGCACGACAGAGGAGGGAAAGCAAAGAAAAGGATATAGAAAAGAGAGTAGAGGAGTTATCGTTTAAGAAAGAGGAAATGACTGATATTGAGAAATTACTCGTGGGGGAGAAGAGTAAGGTTTTAACATCAAATGACTTAATTAAGCAACAAATCGAAGACATCCCACTTAGAAATGCTGAGATTTGTGATCTAAGAAAAAGAGTGGATGCATTAGTAGATGTTGTTTTAGGCATCAAGGGGTTATCTACTGTCACTGTTGACAATAGTAGACAAAAAGCTGTTTATCACCAAGTAAAACAAGCAAGGAGTCAGCCCTTTACACTCTTTGCTGATACGAAAATTGAACATGGTGGACGTAGATCCTTACGTGGCAAATACAATTTTCCACGTACTACCACTGCTAACATTACTGACTCTTGGCGTCAGGCCAGCAAAGATAATTCTACGTTATCAATTAGTTCTGCAGATTACAAAAAAATGGAGATAACTGTCAAGTTAAAGTTCAAAAGACCAACCATTATTCTGGTTATGGAAATTCTGATAAACTGATAATAAGGGACAAAGCTATTAGTAATAATAATAATAAATTCTTTAAGCACCAAACACGGCGCATAAGGCAGAAACCAGTGCTCTCCAGGTTGTTCGTTGTGACGCCACTCCTCTTAGCTCTTGCACATTATTTAGGCCCAACGTTCTTCCTTCTCTTATTATTGTTCTTCTGAGTGTTTCTTTTGGTCTTCCTTTTTTCCTCTTACCCTCAGGAACCCAAGTGAGCGCCTGTAGTGTTATTCTGTTGTTTTGCATTCGTAGGACATGACCGATATATGACCATCGTCTTTTCCTTATATAGTCGGAGACATATTTCTGCCTAGAGTCTTCTCTTATTTGTCGATTAGTCTTGAATTATTTCCAACTGATGTTCATGAGTTTTCTAAGACATTTGTTCTCGAATGTATTCAGCTTGTTCTCCGATGATTTTGTTATTTTCCAACTCTCACAGCCGTATGTTAACACTGAGATAACATTTGAATTAAACAGACGAAGCTTGGTATGTATATTCAATGATCGTAATTTCCAAATGTTAGATAATCTATTGAAGGCGCTAGCTGCCAAAGCAATTCTAGTATGGATTTCTTTTGTTGTGTCACCATCCTGAGTCATTTTACTGCCTAAATAATTGAAACTTTCAACTTTCTGTAGTTTTTCTCCGTTCAAGGTGATATCAAAGGTCTCGTTAGAAAAGTTCATAGCTTTAGTTTTAGAGGCATTTATTTGGAGACCTATTTTAACCGAGAGATGACACAAATTATTTACTGCTTCTTGGGATTGTCTGGGTGTTGAACTTAAGAATGCTAAATCATCTGCGAAATCCAGGTCCCCCAGGAATTTTCCATTTGTCCATTTTATACCTAATTGTTCATTGTGGGTATAGTTTCTCATAACCCAATCAATAGCTATTCCAAAAAGTAGTGGTGACATAATACAGCCTTGTTTCACCCCTGTTTCTACTGTAAACCATTCTGTATTCCCTTTATTTGTTCTAACACAACATCTTGCATTGTCATATAGCGCTTTGATTATATTCACATATTTTGTTGGAAAACCATAGATTGTAAGTATCTTCCACAATGATGGGCGGTGTAGACTATCAAAGGCTTTTTGAAAATCGACGAAGGTGATAATAAGTGGCGATTGCATTTCCACTGATTCTTCTATAATTGTTCTTAGTGTGAATATTTGATCAATACATGATCGTTTCGGCCTGAAACCCGCTTGTTCTTCTCTGATCTTTTCTTCAGCATGCAATTTAAGTCTTTCTAACATCATGCAACATAATAATTTTCCAGGTACTGATAGTAGAGATATACCACGCCAGTTATTACAGTCTGATAGATCACCTTTCTTCGGAAAATTACAATAATACTGTCTTTCCATTGTTGTGGTGGTTGTTCTTCTCTCCATACTTCATTTATAATATCTAAAATTCTCAAGAGGTTGTTGTCATTAACTGCTTTAATCATTTCCCCTGAAATTTCGTCAACTCCACAGCTTTAAATTTTTTAAATCTTTTAACGGCTTGTTTGATCTCGTCCAGCGTGAATTCATCGCAAGTTATTGGCAAGGTGGTTGTGGGTGTCTCATTATTAAAATCAGGTGTTACTGTTGGTGGTGGTCTGTTTAGTACCTCCATGAAGTGCTCAACCCATCTCTTCATTTGTTCTTTTTCTGTTGGTATTGAATTCCCTAATTTACCTTTAACAGGTGTTTCCATAGCAGTAGGCTGGTGACATAGTTGTTTTGTAATTTGATAAAGGCACCTACTATTACCAGTTCTTGCAGCATTTTCAGCTTCTACGGCCAGTTCATTGATGAAATGTCTTTTATCTCTTCTAGTTTTTGTCTTCACTTCTTTATTTAACAAGTTATAAGTTAGTTTGCAAGATTCAACTGCATTATGTGTACTTGCCGCTAGTAGTTTAAGTTTTGCTGTTTTCCTTTCTTGTATTTTATCCCAAGTATCTTCTCTCATCCATTTTTTTCTTTTTATGTACTAGGTATCCGGTGGTCGCTACAGCTGCTTCTGTCATTGCTGTTCTCAGTTGTTCCCATTTAGTATCGATTGTCTTGGTGGTGATATCGTTGTCAATTTTGCCTAAAGCATCGAAATAGTTGTTGATTTTGACATTATATTCCTCCTTTATATCATTTGATTGCAGTCTGTGTACATCTATTCTTCTATTTTTATTCGGTTGGTATAACTTCTTCAGTTTAATTCTCAGTTTAACTATGCAGAGGTTATGATCGCTCCGATCTCTGCACCTCTGTATGCTCTGACGTCTTGAACTGATGAGCGAAATTTAGCGCTTATGCAGAAGTGATCTATCTGGTTCTTAGTTCTACCATGAGGTGAATTCCATGTTATCTTGTGGATATTCTTATGTGGAAAGATGGTGTCTGCCACAACGAGGTTTGATATTTCACAAAGTTCTAGAAGTCTTTTTAGTAATACTTGTGCCCAAAATGTTGATAACCATAAGAATTTTGTTATCACTAGTACTGAGCAATTTAGTAAGCATATTGTCACAGAGGAGAATAGAAACAGTTTTGGTGAAAGAAATAACTACAATAAAGGTTATCAGCCTTATAATGATGGTTCTAGAACACAACAAAATCCATCGGTTAGATATTTTTATCAGAGGAGAAATACTAATCATAATAATGTTGCACAACAAAAGAACAAACTTGGTTATAAACAAGGTAACTATAAGAGAATTGTTTCAAATACTACTGCTTGTTATACATTTTGAGTTCGAGAGAATATCTCGTTGTGTGTAAGTAGAATTTTATTTCAGTCTACTGCTGTGATGACCTTCATTTTCGGTTAGGATGTTCCTATCCTTCTGTGTTATCTACTATGTGACGAAGAAATGATGGCATCATATAGAAACCAGACGTTTTCACTGCCACAAGTTTTGGGTAAATGTAAGACTAACTTTCCGTTTTACCTCAATAAATCTCACAAGTTGATTGAAATAGACATTTTCATTTGTATTTTCTCACAGTATTCGGCTTTGCGTTAAGACTCATCGCTCCGATGGTATTGTTAGCTGTGAGAGGAATGTAGGTCAACTTACGACCATGTGTTTAATCAAGCGCAGCCCAGCCAGCCTGTTGACCCGTATTGTATGACGTCGCCCCGTGCGGTTTACATAATACTATCAAGGAAGCCGGAGTTGTGACCTTTTTTTTTTTCTTTAGGAGTTGGTTTAAGATTGCTACACTGTTTCTTATACTTAATTTTTTGGGGGGATAATGAATTATTATATTGTATAGTACCATACATTATATAATGTCGTATTAGGTATTGTGTATGTTCATATGTATGCACTGTTGTGACTCTGTCATTATTTACATGATTGTTTTGTTGATAAACATTGCATGTATTATGATTGCAATGAAATTATAACATATCACTTTGTAGTGACTTATCTTTAATTTTTGTAATGAGATAGTGGATTTGTGGTATTTTCATACGCTAATCGGAAGACTATTTTACTTAGACCATATTATGTTTGACCATAGGTGCTCCGTTGTGTAGTTTGAAGCTATGATAGTTGATACATCAAACATTGATATGTTTTTGACAGTTTTGATTCTTAGGATAGCTTTGTACATGATGAGATTGCCAGCCCTATGCACACACTCATTAGCTACGAATATGCGTTAGTTGTTTCAGAGAGTCTTGTTATTCATTAGATTTATTTATAATTTTTTTCTTTTCTTGTATTCTGGTGCTATATCTAATTAATATATTACCATATACAGAGGTTATAAGCAGTAACTTTTATGTTGTGAAATGTAATTTTGAAACTAAACTTGTATGTGTTACTATAATTTTGTTTTTGAAGTTTAAACATATTTTGAAACATTGGTTTCTGATTTTTTTACAATAGCATGATACTTGATAATTTATATAATTTGATTTTCTTGTCGTTTAGGTATGTAACATTCTTTTAAAGCAGATTTTTTTGTTAGATAATGTTAAGCTTATATGTTTACAAGTTGTTATGCATATAATGGGGTATTTGTTTTTGTTTACCATGTGTTTTTTGTGCCGAATTTTGTTTAAACTAGTACGCGTTTATTATGAGTCTACTTAAGAATTGGAATTCTTTTTTTTGTTAGATGTCATTCATTAGGTTAAAGATGATTTCATTTTTAGTATATTAATTATAGATTTAATCTAAAAAAAACAAAAAAAATTAAAAATAATATTTTTATTTAACTTAGCATTAAGAAACTTTTTTGTATTGTAATTTTTTAGGGAAATGTATTTATCTTTGACATTGTTATATTTTTTCTCTGCGCCAAAGCACTTAATAAGGTGTAATAATATATGTTGATATTTCCACATTTAAGATAGTAATTTTTTTTTTGAAATTGTGATATTTTTTACATATCGCACTTTTTTGTGTGATGCCTGTGATAATTCATTTTAGTTATGAATAAGTTTTGTAACTTGTCTAAATTATTTATTATGCGTTGTTTGGTTGGTGACAGTTCTATTTATTTTATGCAAGAAATTGATTTGCTTAATTGTTACTATTAGGTATTATGGATCTTTCTTCCTATCTCGATTTCATTGACTTTACTTTCTATTTATTGTATCCTGCTTGGTCTACAGTAGACATACTTAACTTTGTTTGTAAATGATTATTTTGGTGTATTTAGCGGATTATTATGGGTAATTTGTTTATTGTACACTTGCTTTATTATTTGGCGATGTATTATTTTGACCTTATCATAAAACTATTGTTGTAAGCATATATTAGAGCTTAGCTGACCCCTCATTTTTCGTTGATGTAGTTTTTCAAAAAAAATGATAAATCATTTTTTTCTCCGGAGGGGGTCGTAGTCTGTTAAGGTCAAAGGGAAGTGATCCGTACTATGCTGATTGTACAGTGTGAATTCAGGGTTGTGGCACTTGTTGGTTTGTTTAATTGTGAGTTGTTTAAACATTTATATGTTAGAAAACAGAGCGTACAGAAAGCGTCGTAAGCGCTAGTCATTTAGTTACTCTGTACTGGTGCCGAGTCCGGTGACTGTTTGGCGGGAGATGTGTGTGTTCCCGTAGCAGTCTGAAGAAGGGAGTCTAAGTTTGGGCGTTGACTGGATAGTCAGCCCTGTGTCTTGTGTGTGTTCCCAGGGTAGTGTTCGGGAACGATGTTTGGCCATTTTTCGAGGTGTACTATTACTTGCCTATTTAGGTGTGATTATCTGCAGATAAGAGAAGATAAGGGTAAATAAGATAGAATAAAAGGTACATTATTCTTAAGAGATGTGCTATGGGTCTTTTATTATTTGACTGTGTACAGTTGCTCTTTGAGGTCATACTAGGATTTCATACGCAGTCATAGAAGCAAATAATAATAAAAAAAACTGTATGTCCAGAGGAAGATATTATTATTAACAGTGACTGCACTGCTATGCCAGCAGTTTGCTCTTTTTTTCAGAGGCCATACATAAATAATTGCCCAAAACGTGAAGGATCACATGAATGCAGATATGATCAGTCAGTTATGTGCACCCATCGGGGTACAAGAGATTATAAGTCGATGTACCAGGATTTGTGCACCACAGCCAGGATTACGTGTTGTAGGTGTCGTTTGTACAGTGTAGCTCCCGGTTGACAATAGCATTAGATATCTCTGTTCCAGACTGAAAACACACAGTGGGGTGGCACCAATGCAGACAGCGAGGCGTTACAGAGCCTAAGACAAGAAGAACATTCATCTGAAAAAATCACATTGCTGGTGACAGACGTGTACAGTCTTTTGAGTATATACAGATTTAAGCCTGTGTGGCGTTTTGTAACTTAAGTATCAGCAGTCGTTCTGGTGGAACATTAGAACTGCGAGTATATATAGATTTATTCTTGTGCGGCGTTTTGGTAACTGCAGTGTATGCAGTCGTTGAAGTATTCCTATAGATTTAAGCCTGTGCGGCGTTTTTGTAACTGCAGTGTCAGCAGTCGTTCTGGTGGATTTACTGATGTAACATTAGAACTGTGATGTAAACAGGGTTTACATCATACTGGAGAGCTATGACATTTTTGCGCAATTGATTATTATTGGATTTTGTATGCTGTTGTACCTGTGTAGTGTATCGTACCGGATTGATGTTGCTGTGTGAATAAATTATGTTCTGTCAATTGGAAATGAACACCAGTCTGATTCGTTGATCTATGCTTGACAGTACAGGGTGAGTGACTGAACCCTCCATACTACTCACTACAGACTTTATACACAGTAACAGTTCAGTCCTAACTTATTTCTCATCTGCAACATTTATTATGGTGGTCTTTAACAGTGGTGGCAAAAACCACGCCAAAAAAATAAGTGGTTTCAGTTACATGTGTGGGCGCATGTACTACAACTGTCTAATCACTTTAGCCTCCAATACTTCTCCAGCCAATAAATCTACAGGCAATATATTCTCCAAGATTAATACTTTATCAGTCACTTATTCACGAGATAAGAGTTAGGATTTCAGCAGGGACACAGTGGCAAAACACGAGGTTTCCCTTAATTAGGAAGATGACCGGTGGACAACTTCTCTCAACAACTAGTCTTGGTTCACCACACACTTTGTCAACAATGTCGGAAACGTTAATGTTTTTTCTCTGTAATTATTCTCGCCACGAGGCAGCATGTACATTAGAGTTTGTGAAGAAATATGAACTGGCTCAAAGGCCCAGTATAAGCATTTATTCTTTAAAAAAAAACCGTTAGTGGGATTCGTATTCTGTCTATCTCTAAAGGCACACGCCCTGTCAGACAGGTGTTACTTGAAAACCCACGAGGTTAAAGATATAAAATGTTTATGTTTCTCACAGGTATGTCTCTGTACGAAACCGCCGGCAAAGTTTGGGTTACCCCAGTTTTCACTGAATAAAGAAAAAAACCATATGAAATATTTTACATATTATGTACTCAATATAACTTACGTTTTAACTGCAAGCGTAGAGCTTGACTTGACGTTAAACTTTCCCGTGAAATAAGTTATATATAAAAGTCAATCATCATGAATTAGGAATACCTACGTATTCCGTCAACACTCATGAGGCATCTAGCATTTATAAGTTAGTTTAGAAAAATTATTCTCGTCTGATTATTTAACAGTTAAATTAAATTCATTAATAGCCGACTGAAGTTAAGCTAGAAATTATAATTTATTCTGTTTTCCACTGTAACTCATCAGCTAGAGAATATAACAGACTTATAAATTAATCAACCTGCACAAAAGAAACTAGTGAAATGAAATAGGCGATTTAACACTTTAAACACTTCACAAAATACTAGATATAATATATTTACCTCAACACAGAACTACGGTATCACAACGAAACTAAGAGATTTCACTTATAAGTTTAAGTATCTAGAACGAAGTGACCATGTCTACTGCAAATTGGAGAATGAGTGAAATCAAGTTTAACACTCTGATTAATATCTTAAACCAGACAAAGGATCCAAACTTATTTCGCAAAACGAAATAATCTCCCCTTTCCGTCTTAAACACCTTATATTTAACACTTCCCTAAACTAGACGTTTGCCATAACTGACACTTCTCGTCTTCACACTTCACGCTGACCAGGGCCAACAGTGAGTGCCTTGTCAGGTGGGATTTCCAGACAAACGTCTCAAACTGCGCCGTGGAGATGTCGGTTATCGCGCCTCACCTGAGCGCTCAGCCGAAGAAAACGCGCGTGTCCGCTGAAAGTGCAGACAAAAGTCTGCTCTTATGTCTGAGATAAGCGAAATTCACAGTTTCGTCCACTGACATCTAATGCAATAGAATGCATTTTAACGCTCTCCCGTCTCGTGTAGAGACTGACACGTTATGTCATAAATGCGTTTACCAGTATGAGAAAGAAAACGGTAACGTTGAGAATGGGGAAGAAAATATTTTTCGCAAACGAATGGATGCGAAAAAAACAGGAAAAGGGTAAAGAGTAATAATAAAATAGAGGACACGGGTGAAGAAAAGAAGAGGATATAGAAAATTTAAGATCATAAAATTCTCTTTGACAACAACAACCAAAAAGCTACAGACTTTCATAAATGGGTGCTTGCGTAGAATAGAAGGATTAAAATGGTATGACAAGGTTCCCAACGTGGAACTGAGGACAAGAACTAGACAAGTGCCAGTGGAACAAGAGATGAGAAGAAAACGATGGCGATGGATAGGACACACACTGAGGAAACCTGTTGATAGCATTACAAGGCAGTTTTTGTTCTGGAACCCCCAGGGCAAGAGAGGCAGAGGTAGACCAAGAAGCACATGGAGAAGAGAGCTGGAAACAAAGGTGAAAATGATGAGGAGAACGTGGAAAGAACTTGAGATGATGGCACGTGACAGTAGGATTTGGAATGTGTTTATTGAAGGCCTATGCTCCTTTGGGAGTGGAGGGTTATGAATGAATGATTATAATTTACAGATATATGTGTATTTTAAAATATTAGTATGGAGAAAAGAACAAAATGCTTGAAAGTATTCTTTAAACAGTCTAGGCAACCAATAAGTGTTGGTTCATTTGACATTCTGAACAAGCTTAAAGGGGTAAATACAATTGTATCTAAATGTCTCATCGATATATGAAACTTCTAACTATAAAGTACAGGTAGTTCTCTGTGTGATAAAGTACATTGATACAGCTATAAAATTATTATTTATAAGTATAAAAGTAAAATAATATGTGTAGAAATAGAGATAGCGGAGTTGTAACGCGTCGTCTTTGCCCCGCCAGTCATCGCATTGAGATAAAGAACGTATTGTGAAAACCTTATTGCCGCGCTAGTGGTATTGGACTTTATAACGCGCCCGTCAAGGGTTAACGGTAAAAATTTTGAACAGACAAGCTTAATTATTCCACGAAAGATATTACGATTCAAAACAGGGGAGGCATAAACGAACGCATAAAAGTGAGAGAGCGAACACACGCTGCCGGCTTGTCAAGCGTTAGATTCTGGAATTAGCTACTCAGGACAGCTGATAGAATAGTCTGGCGCTCTCTCTTCCAAACCTCTACACCTCACGGTAGAAGAGGAACGACTAAGTAAGTAGTAAGCTACTCAGGACGACAGTGCGAGACGATGCCGTTAGCCTGTGTTCGAAAAACGATGTCGCGAGCTTTGAAAAATTTACAAGTACCCCGCCAAGTCCAATATTTCTTCTAACTATAAGACACACAGTGGAAATATATATACACACACGCATAATTACTTCCTGCCTGAGAAAAGGAAGATCTGCGAGTATTTTTATAACATTCGAGAAGTTAAGACTTAGAAAACAACGAACACATATATGGAAAATATATGGAATTCTTTATTTTATAGGTTTAGGATAAAAAACGTTAGCTTAGATAGTTTAAGAGCTTATCTTATCCTGATAAATAATATGCTTTCAAATAGAAAATCAGACAGATAATGAGGAAGATAAGGACAAAAGACGGTATTGTTCAGTACAGACAAGCAAACATATGCTCGGTTTTACTTTCACTAAAGTTGGCTTTTTGGACACGTCTTTGAGAAAGGCATGAAAAGGTTACATGTAGTCTGTTGTAGAAGGGGTAGAAAAGGGGGAGAGAAATTATGGGATGGCTTAACACAAAATATATTTTAGCAGTAGAAATCTAAGAAGGAGAGAGGAGAAAAACTTGTTAGTGTCCAAAAATCAAGTCTGTTTTTGCTTTTAATTTCAAATTTCAAAATTGTCGTTCGGTCATTGGCCAAAGCCTTTCATATTATTGAGAAAATGCAAGGGCTCGACGCCATTTGAATATTATTGTCCCCTGAATCAGGACGTGTGAATTACTGTGAAATGTGCCTTGCCTTAATACTAAATATATAAATAAATAACTATAGTTAGGCATCACAGTCCAGCCAGCAGTACATCTGGAGTCTGCTATTCAACGTACCTGTGTTTTTTCATTGAATTTCTGGTAAGACCGACATTATTAATATATATTTTGTTTACAAATGTGAATGAGAGATGCTGCCATCACGACTGTAAGTAATCAGGTCCCAAGCTGATTTATGCAGGGCCTGGAGGTAGAGTTAGGCTATAACACATTGCCAGTTTTGTAAAATGCACATGTTTTGTGAAATAAAAATGTTTTCTTAGGTGGCCAGAGGGACACAGCTCACCTATCTTATTGTATGGAAGAAAGAAAAATTAATAATATTATAGCAGATGTAGGGCCGCCTTGAGAGAAGAGACATGTGAACAACACTGGTACACTTTGTAATGGATGAGCTGGAGTGGTCAAGTAGATATGACCCAGATCTTTATTTTCATGTATTATAACTTGTAGAACTGACAGTTTAAGTATGATATCAACAAGGAGGCATTATTTCATTGTTACAGGGTTTTTATCTGGCACTAGTCCGGTGTCAGATGTCTGTGAAAAGCAGTTGAGAAGTCTTTTCCTTACCAGCAGTGACAGGGATCTACAGAGTCCACCCTGTTACTTTTGGGCCAGTATCATAGTGATCATTTTTCCAGCAAGAATACGGACAGTTCAAGTTGTGCCAGTTAAGTATACTATCTGGCACAGGACCCTTCATCAGCTTCAAATAATAGTGACCCTTATATAACTTAATAAAAATATTCCCCAACAAATTAAACACCAACATTTGTGTAGTAAAGAACTGGGGAGGATTAAAGAATCCCAACCAGCCATCCAGGGTAGAAACCAGTAATATCAAATAATTAGTAACATTATTAATATATTCAACAGTATATGTTTGGACAAATTGTCCCTTTGGGTTAAAACTGTGCATTTCTGTATATAACTTGAGTTCTTTTTAATTTTGAAAGTCCTGACCAGAAGAATACTAGGTTCAGGACCAATAAATTGTACAGAAAATTTTCACATATAAAAACTTAACCCAGGAATTAATTCATTTGATCATAGACTTTAATATTTGTTTAGGTGTATGTGTATTAAGGTTAGTGTTAAATTATCATCACACCACACTCGCATAACCCTAGACATTAAACGTAGGTATCATACATACTAGTCAAGAATAGGTCTGATTGAGGTCATAAGGTGGTAGCAGAAAGGTGTCCTGATAACTCAACCCAAACTTTGTTTTAATCAGGGACCTTCACAGCTGACCTCATTCAGTACAATAGTACTACAGAACAACAACATTGCATAACATCAAAAAACCACCACACTCTGTTTAGGGGTAATTCTCTGTAGTTTTATCTGCTTCATTTACTTTAATTCGAACGTACGCACTCCAATTTTTAGACACTTTGTTTTATTTACTCTCAAAACTTGAAGTTACGCGATTCCATAGTTTGATATTTTTACTTACTTACTTACTTAGTCGTTCCTCTTCTACCGTGAGGTGTAGAGGTTTGGAAGAGAGAGCGCCAAACTATCCTATCGGCTGTCTTCCTCCTGGCTTGGTTCCATTCTAGTCCTCGGTCCTTCAAAGATTGTCTGATGTTGTCCTCCCAGCTGACGCTGTGTCGTCCTGGAAGTCTGGATTCCTGGCTCTTAGTTTCCCTTGCTTGTCGTGGTAATTGATCTTCTCCCATTCTGCAGACATGGCCAAACCATCTTAGTTGGGACTATTCTACTTGGGAGTTTGACATTTTTACAGTATTTTATTTGCGCGCCGACGGAAGAGCGAGAGCAAGATGATGACGTCATTCAAGTGATGTTGATTCCCGCGTTTTCAGTCTCGCTGTACATTCCTCGAACTATGTGTTTCGTCATTGAGTTAGAATACGTTTGTATTTCATATAGACTGAACTAACTGATGCTAAATTGTGGACTTTTAATTGTCACTTAATATTATTAGTGAAATGAATAACTTAACTATGGCCTCAAAGCGTACAACAAGTGATAGCCCATCTAACAGTGCGGATAAAACGTGCAAGAAGGTCCATTACGCTGTCAAAAACTGGACGTGATAATGCGCTACGGAAGTGATCAGGCAACCACTATAATTAAGGATTACATTGAATTTAAGCCACAGCACTTTACGCACCATTACTGACAACAAGGACAAAATCAAGCATAGTATTAAATCAGGCACATCGTTATGTGCTGCTGCTTCCGCCTACATGCGCAATAGCATAATGGAAAGAATTGACAAGTTGCTAGTAACATCGCCAGAACAGATAAAATGTTCCGATTAGTTTCAAGTTTTTTGGCGGCAAAGGTCAAAGGCCTCTATTAAAATTTAAGAACAGAAGCAGGTGAAATAAAAAGAATGTGGTACTAGTTGTGGATGGTGTATCAAATTCTGGATTCGATATAAATTTTATTTGTAACTAGAATTCCTTATTTTAAATAGCCGTTTCTTTCTATGAGTGTTAGTTGAATACTGACAGCCTCACGTCAGGCAAATACATGTATATGAGCATCGCCAGCTACTTCCATACTATTTTCATACAATACTTTCCAGAGAAGATTTTCATAAGGTATTTAATTTAACTATTCGACTTTATGATTATGATGTCACGTGTTATCGCAACGGTCTGCTTGGAGACAACCCGGGTTAAGACATTTCCTGTGATTACAACACTGCTCCCGGTTGATAACTGTTTATTCGCTGCTTCAGTTGTAATAAAAATTGTTTATTTGTTATGGATGGAGAAGGAAGAGGTTTAAATACATTATGCTAGCCAAAAATTTTATTTCGCGTGCCACCTTGGTCACGCGTCCCATAAGTTCGCCACCCTGTGGTATGGCAAAGCAAAGCTCTCTGCCGAGATTGATGTATTGGGCGATGTGCTGTCGTGTGCTATGTGTCTTTTTTTAAGCTTATCTTTTTCTATTCTGTTGTTTATTGCTGAGTCGTTTGAATGCTGATTTATCGACGCCAATGGTTGCATTTTTTTAATTCTATTTTTTTTTAAATCATAGTGACCAATTTGTTTCTTTCTAAATCTGTCATGTTTGATGCTATTCCTGGTTTCACTCATTTGTGCTTATGTACGTTCTTCCTCGTTTTTGGATTCTTGTGTCATTTCTTTTATAACTTGATAAAATACTATAGAACTTGATTGCGTGAACTGTCTCCAAGTGTTTCAGGATGTCCTCTCATGGCATGTCCCAGCCAGTTTTTGAACACCTTTCTAATATCACAACTGTTATTTCTTAAAACATTATTATTTTTACCCTCATCTCCTGAAGGAGCACAGGTCTTCAACAAACACCATGGCAAGTCCTCCTGTCACGTGCCATCATCTCAAGTTCTCTCCACGTTTTCCTCATAATTTTCCCCGCCGTCTCCAGTTGCTGACTAAGAATATGACCGAATTAATCTGGCGCTTTTTCTGACTGTAGTCCAAAAAGTCAAGTCATCTTCATAATAGATCCGACGAGATAATCAACTCACAATTAAACGTTACAAGTGAGTAGTGTCAAGGAGTGTTTTTGAATGTGTTTGCTTGAATGAATTGTCCTCTGCCCCAGTGGGAGCTTATTTGGTATGTTCAGTTGTTGTGAGTTAGTGTGTGCTTCCACTATTGTAATTTTGCCACAAGCGATATTGTGAGTTAGTGTGTGCTTGTACTGTTGTAATTTTGCCACAAGCAATGTTGTGAGTTAGTGTGTGCTTCCACTGTTGTAATTTTGCTACAAGCGATATTGTGAGTTAGTGTGTGCTTGCACTGTTGTAATTTTGCCACAAGCTATGTTGTGAGTGGAAATTCAGCCAAGCAGCAAACTATGTGGTATTGAATGATGTTGAGTGAAGTATGTCAGAATTTCATCTGTTTTGGGTGAACACGGTTGGAAAGGAACGAATAGACATGGGGGTGTGTTGGAAGGGCAGTAGATAGCAAGTAGCGTGCGTGAACAGAGATGTGGATGTCTAGAGAAGAGAAGTGTGCAACTAGAGGGCCAGGGATTTTGTGAAGCGGTTTCCTCGTGAATAAGATTGATGAAGTAGCTTCCTGGTTAACCAAAGTCGTTTTGAAATACTATGGATTTTATTATATCGCGTGAACATGGACCTACGTTTATTGTGACTTGATTTGTTTTATAAACTTAAGGAGATTGAACTAGCCGTTGGAGTGCATTTATTTATCATTGTGACGTGGAAATCCAAACACTTTCGCTTCCCCATTTAGTGTTTTAATTTTTGCTACGCAAAAACCACGAATTTCGCTGTCGGTTTGACTCATATTTTAAAGCCACGCCTATCTTTTCTGTTTACATGCGCTGATGAGTGTTTACCAATTTTCGCACCCGGCAGTCCTACGATCGCTTACCTGAGTTTCTCACGCGAGCTGATTTGCCATATATCGGCAATTAGACAGACGCGCGTAGAATTAAACGGTTTGTTTGTTTGATCAATTCAAGGGCGATAATAATACGTCCCGATCACCTTTGATGTCCGACATTTTCAGGGGACTTAAGTATTTGATCTACGGCAGGAGAGATAATCTAAGAAGGCCCGTTCGCATGGGATGCCTTTTGATGTCGTTTCGGCATCGCGAGTGAGGAAATCGTAGAATCATTTATCTCGGAAGCCAAGCTCGTTGATTTTCCCAAGGTGTGAATTTTCACATCTCTTAGAGATATTACCTTAAATCAGTATATATATTGCCTTCTCTCCTAGTCAGATTATCAAGTCTCTCAGGAATTTTTGGATAGTCTAAACGCATATGCTAGAACCTATGTGAAATAGTCCGTTAATAGCTTCGTGGGGATTATTCTGATTTATCTGGTAATAATATAAGTTGTGCTTAAGTATTAAATGTGCTAACAATTTTACCATTTTTATTCACTGCCATTCCTTAGCGTTAAGACTAGCGAAATAGCATATGCGTAGATATTCTCTTAACAGTGGTTCAGTAAAGTAAAAATCCATCTACAATTTTTTTACACCAGAAGATGCGGTTTAGATGGCTAAATAATTCTAGGAGTGACGGATAAAAGAGACAGAGTAGTATGCGTATTATATTTCTTTGTGTGTAAATTGCTTAAATCAATAGCATTTAATATCATGTGTCAAAACGATAGACGCCGTCAATCAACTAGCTAGTAATCTCAAGCGATATTTGTTAAGGGCGCGTAGTCCTAATTGAATTAAAACTGACATTGGGCGCTGTGAGTTTTACCGGGTCGGGAGGGGGAAAGGTGGCATGCTTCTACGAAACCTGTACTCGTTAAAGCGACGCGCGATAGTACAGGCTTAAAATACCGTGTGCCTTTACATTTAATTAGGTGACGGGGAGAATAAGAAATCATACCTTACGCTTAATAGCGTAGGATTTGTCATTTTAGAAATGTTTTGTTTTCTTCCAATATAGTGCTTGGTCAAAACCCAGCAGCTAGCGGTTTTCTATTGTGGGCTTTTCCTCAGTTACTGACGGAATTTTTTTTTTTTTTCTCGTACGCCCGCTAATACTCGAGGCGAAATCTCAGGTTATTATTTATGTCTAACCTGACATTGATTTTACGTGAGTATCCCTTTATTTCTTGTACAGAGACAGGTGTCCCTCGCCATTCAGGCAAATACTCGCCGATTTCGGAGGTACCCATTGCAGCTGGGTCGGCTCAGGAGCCGCCAGTCCCTGGTCGACGACACTCCTTCAAATGTCCTCGCCAGGTCTCGAGTTAATCCAGTCCAAATCCCGGTCGACGAAAAATCCTCAAATGCCGTCGCCCGGGTTTGATCCTGTATCACCCGGTCGCCAGAGCGGTGTTGTAACCACTACGCTAGCGCGGCTCCCACTGACGGAATAATAGTTGTTGTTTTCCTTGGCGTTCGTCCTCGTACCGGTGTGAACAGGAATTGCCAGGGTGAGAGACTAACATTTTTTTAACTGTAAATTTGAGTAACGGGACATACCAATATACCCAGATTTTTTCATTCAATTTTATCAGCCCGCTGTGGCAATATATATATAACATTTTTCCCGACTTCTGACAGTCGTTTACCCAAGTGAATTTTATCCAGGAGTATACACTGTTTCATAATCGGTACTCACCCCAGAGAAAAGCCGATAAGATCTACCATCATCATCAGTTTTTATATATGATAACATTTAGCTTCGCAACTAGATGCTTAGCAATATGGGAATTACTTTCTCCTCTTTTTCAACTGTTAACGTTCAGAGCACGTCTTGCTTCAGTAACTATTTGTGGTGACAGCGATTTCATCCAGGGAACATTAAAACACCAAATTTGGCGTCCACCTTGTAATTAATATTCGCTATTAGGCTGGACTGGGGCTATCTTTGGCACCCCCACCGGACAATATATGCTCAGGGATTATTGTATGTTTTCAATGGATACCAACATCATTAGTAGGTAAGCGAGATTGTGTGTGGCCATGGATCAACAGAGTGAGCGACAGAGAGAGTGAATATTTTCCTTTATATAATCATTGTACTAACTTCTCTTTTTTTTATTTTCGCTAAACTGAGTATTTTACTGAGTAGTAATTTAGTGGGAACTTGTTCTTCACAAGTTATTCTGTAATCTAGTGCTTATCTTTGACCTTTGGGTTATTAACTTCTTTTGGGATCTTTTGGAGATCTTTGTTCTCATGGTGTGTGTTGGGGCGTGTGTATCACAGGGAGGGTAGCACTTAGAGGAGGGAGGAAACTATTTTCTTCTTTATATAAAATCTATTTTTTTTTTTCTCTTTTTTTTTTTTCGTTTTTTGAGTAGCTTTTTTTTTGCGTTAGCCCGCTAATTACAAGTAGTTAGGAATTTCATTTCAAAGGCGAAATCTCTTCTCACCTTTGGTTATTATTATTTTTGTCTAACCTGACATTGATTTTACGTGAGTATCCCTTTATTTCTTGTACAGAGACAGGTGTCCCTCGCCATTCAGGCAAATACTCGCCGATTTCGGAGGTACCCATTGCAGCTGGGTCGGCTCAGGAGCCGCCAGTCCCTGGTCTTTTTTCAACACTCCTTCAAATGGATCTCGCAGGTCTACGAGAATCCAAGTCCAAATCCCGGTCGACGAAAAATCCTCAAATGCCGTCGCCCGGGTTTGATCCTGTATCACCCGGTCGCCAGAGCGGTGTTCTAACCACTACGCTATTTATATTTATTTTTATATGGTAGATGTTGTAAGAAGTTAAAAGTGATAATAAACTAAACAAAACTTAACTTAGTGTGTCGATCAAACTCATACCCACTTATCCATAGTTTTTTCACTTTTGTGCGTATTGTTGTCACATAACTGTGTGTGTGTGGGCGTGTGTAGTGTAAACTTATATTTCATATAGGGAGAGAAAGGTAGTCTGAGATTAAAATATAGTCGTATAGATAGGCTGGACTAGAGAAACTACTCACTCCAGAGACTGATCTTCCTCTTACACTATTTCTTCGTGAAAATCTATTTCTTACACCTTTATTCTCACATATTTTACCACTATCACCTCTGCCCAGACGGTACCATAAATATCTTCTGACCTATCTTTAAAAAAATTACGACAATCATGAATTATTACATAGGCAGCAAGCTTGATGGGGGTATATGGCTGTTGCTTCAGTCGCTACATTTCCAGCCATACCTACATACATCCACCCGTCACAAGTAGTTAGGAATTTCATTTCAAAGTTGAACATTGCGCACGTAAAGGGTAACTCTCCTTTATAAGACTGCAGGAGAAAATGTCTTCTCACCTTTGTAAAGCAGCAGAAGAGAAGGCATACTGACATAGAAGTTACAAGGCAGTATATGGGAATGAAATGTCAACTTTGCACATCACCCATTTGAATGTCTGTTACGTCCGTTTTCACACATGTGTTAAGTGTGTGGGCTTAACAGATTTCCAGATGCCACAATCTAACTGTGTTGGATGTACTTTAGGTACGCATCCATGTAAGTAATAATAACATATTTATTATGCACTAAAGCGCACAAATTTGGTGCGATATATTCGTTGGTTGCCAAAGAGCGCTTACGCGTCAGAAGGAGACAAAATGCCGGCTTAAGAAGGCAGACGTTGGTCTAGTAAAAGAGTCCCATATTACGGGAAGAGTCTACGAAGATATATTTTGTTACCTTCCAAGAGGAAGTGTCAGCTTCAGCCAATTCTGGCTCGTTTGTATATGTATCTTAAAGTGATACCCGCTTTATAAATACCCAGCAAGATCTAGTCAGGGCTTCGGCGTGGTCCTTGATGGCCCGTTGCTAGTGTGTACGGATCCTCTGAGGGAAAATATGTTTGAATTTAAATGCACTGAAGTTTTCCAGTGAATATGTCCGGCGTCTCAGACATTGAATAAGGAGGGAATCTTTAAGCAATGAGATTATTTATGAGGTCCATCAAATGAATATGGAAGGTGGACATTATCTTCATGATATGCATGCTTGATTTATTTGCAACCGTCAATGTAAGAGTTTGTCTATCCTGGATTTGCCATCGTCTTCGTTCGTTCATCAAAATTAAAGAAGTTTGCCTGGCAAAGGGGGCGACCGACCCCAACCAGGCGCGTCCACGGGTGGCGGATAGTGGAACGACCTTCAGACATGGTGTGTTGGCTGCGAATTAAGTCAGCATTGCTGGACGAATAAGCAGTCGCGGACCAAACGGCGATGTCCTCCCAGCAGGACGGGGAGGGGTAACAGGTGGCACTGATACCCCCACTGAAATCCCCCATATGTCCTATGACGGGTGCATCAAGCGAGTAAGAGCCGCTATAAGCTCTAGCCACGGGAAAGGTAAACCTCGGTAAACAAACCAACTGCTGCCTTGCAGCTACCACCGGGAGATTGAAAGGCTATGGGAGACAACCCTGAACAACAAACACAACCCGGCCTGCCGAAGACGGAGTGTGTCAGCTACGGCGCAGACACCGGGAAAAATTAGGACACACACGCTTTTGGAGTCATGCGACAATCTCGACTTACGTCATGGCGTCGCTCCTATCAGCTACAACCGGGGAGGAGCGGAGCCAGGCCCCTAGCCTCGAAAGGGCCCACCCAAGCAACCGGTGCCTTTGCCAACCAAATGGTCGGGGGAAGGCAAAGTAGAGCAACTGACCAACCAACCCACTATCTTACGGTGGCTCAATGGAATGCAGAAGGAGTGAGGAACAAAAAACCGGAGTTACAAAAATTCCTCAGGGAAAATAACATTGATATAATCTGAATCCATGAAACTCACCTAAAAGATACCCAACGATTCTTAGTACGTAAATACCAATCCTTCCGCCAAGACAGGGCAAAAAGAACTAAGGGGGGAATCCTCACACTGATTAAAACCTCAATCCCAGCAGTAGAGACACACAGATCCGGTGAGGATGAACTTGAATACATAACAGTCCAACTACTGCTGCCCAGTGGAGACTTAATGATCACAAACTGCTACAGCCCTCCAACCACAACTCTGGAGCTACACAAAGTGAAGCTTGCAGCATCGAGACACCTCATTATGGGTGACCTCAATAGCCACTCACCCAGCTGGGGCTATGAAGCAACAGATCCGAGAGGAGAAGAGGTGGAAGATTGGATGGTAGAGAATAAACTAATTCTAATAAACCAACCAGAGGATAAGCCCACCTCCTATTCCAGAATATGGAAAACAACGAGCACACCAGATCTTGCTATGGCTACAGATGACATACATCGACTCACTACCAGAACAGTAAATACTCAACTGGGGGGAAGTGACCATGTACCAGTCACATTACAGATATCTGAGATAAGAAGTGCAGCAGAAATCAATATGTCTCCTAGCTGGAATTTCAAAAAAGCAAACTGGGGATTTTTTAAAGAACAAGCCGACAATTTCTGTCAAAACATTGCCCACTCAAATAACATCAATAAAAACATCTCCATCATCAGTGAGGCAATCATCCAAGCAGCAAAGAAGTCAATTCCACGAGGTAAACGACGAGACTGCAAACCATACTGGAGTGACAACCTGGGAAAACTCCATAGTGAATTAAATAAAGCACGGGAAACTATGGAGCAAAATCCCACATTAGAGAACACACAGAGGCACAACAGCATAAAACAAACTTTCAATGAACAAAAGAAAGCTGAAATCCAAAGGAGCTGGCACCAGAAGACCAGCAGTCTCAATATGGAAAAGGACTCAAGCAAGCTGTGGAATCTGACAAGAGTGCTAAATGAAGAAACAACAACCAGCTACTGTAAGACTGTCATCAAGGAAAATGAAAAATACCACACAGGAAGGATGGCAGCAAACATCCTGGCAGATTTCTACAAGGAAGAAAGCACCACATCACTTTCACATGCACGGATCCAAGAAGTACGTAAGGAAGTAAAAGAAAAACTGAAGCACCAAAACCCAGATATCTGCATGAAGTCACTCCTTACTATGAGAGAGCTCAGTGCTGCCATAACAAAACTAAAGAACAGAAAAGCTCCAGGAAAAGATGGCATCACAAATGATATGATCAAGAACCTTGGACCTGTAGCCAGACACAAGCTTCTCCTAATCTTCAATCAATCATGGAGTACTGGAAAATTTCCAGATCGATGGCGAGAAGCAATCATTGTTCCCGTCAGAAAGAAACAAAAGGAGAAAACAAGCAAGTCCAGCTACCGACCAGTTAGCCTACTGAGCTGTCTGGGTAAGGTAATGGAAAGAATGGTGAACTCAAGATTACTGAAACATCTGGAAAAAAAAACCATTTGCTTGATAACACACAGTCAGCATTCAGGAAAAACCGCAGCACCAAAGACCAGCGCTAAATACCATCGGTAAATAGGCATCAGATTGGGGAGTACAGATAAACCTCTCCAAGACAGTAGCAACCTGCTTCTCTCTGTCAAATCGCCGAGAAACGATCAAACTGCAGCTAAATGGATGTGAACTTCCAATCGAGGAAAACCCAACATACCTAGGAGTCAAGATGGATAAGAGACTCACCTGGAAGCCGCACATAAAAGCAGTAGAACAGAGAGCAATAAGAAAGCTCTCTATTATGAAGAAACTGGCTGGCACAAGTTGGGGGGCAAATACCAACATACTTTAAAAAGTCTATACAGGCACAGTCAGACCTGTACTTGAATATGGCATGTCAGCCTGGGCCACAGCATCTAAAACAAACACAGAATGTCTAGGGAAAGTGCAAAATTCAGGCCTTAGACTAATCACTGGAGGGATGAAGACTTCTCCAATCCAGGTAATGGAGCGATACACCAACATCCGCTCTCTTGATGACAGACCTGAGGAAAAGGTATTCACTCACAGTGAGAAGCTTCTACGAATGCCAAGTCATCCAATGCATGCCAAACTCTATAGTGTGACAAAGAACAGTCTGAAAAGAACCAGCTTCCTAAACATCTCCAAACATCTGCATCGATGCCATGAAGACCTCCTCCCAAATCGATCTACTGAGATTTAAATATTAATTGATTACGAGGAGCCAGACGACTGCCATGGAAATATATCTATCATCACACAAGTCCCTGAAATAAAAAAGAAAGGCCACCTGACCCCTCAACAACTAAAAACTTTAACTCAAGAAATGATTGAAGAAAAGTACAACCCGAAGGAGTGGACACATGCATACACAGATGGATCTGCTGAGGGGGCAGTAAAGAACGGTGGAGGAGGAATTTTTATAAGATTCCTAAATGGAAAGATCATCCGAAAGGCCTTCCCAACTGGAAAGATCTCCTCCAATTTTAGGGCAGAAGCTATGGCACTACTGCAAGCCCTGAAGATCCTCACCAGACCTGAACAGCAGCCACAAGCTAAGATAGTAATCTTCACTGACTGCAGATCATTACTTGAATCAATACAAAACACCAGAAATGATAACATGATGAATGAGATCAGATCTGAGCTTAACGTCATCCAAAGGTCATCAACCATTGCCCTTCAGTGGTTACCTGCCCATTGTGGAATCGCTGGTAATGAGAAAGCAGATGCTCTATCAAGAAGTGGCAGTAAAATGGAACAATACAGCCACCCATTGCCCTATCGGGAAGCAAAAACCATCATCCACAACAAGTACAAAAATCAGTGGAAGGAGGAAGGGGATATATACAGCAGAGATGACCCAATCCACCATCTAAACAGATACCAACAGACGACAATTTTCCGCCTGAGAACTGGTCACTGCAGATTACTTTGACATCTCTATCGCCTCAAGGTATCCCACACGAATGAATGCTCAAGTGGAACTGGTATCCAGACTCCAGAACACATTCTCCAGAACTGTCCAACCCATGATAAATTGCAACGTGCGACCTGGCCAAAGGGTGATGAGCTCCAGCAGAAGCTATGGGGCTGCCGCGCCAACCTGGAAAAGACTGTGGACTTCGTCCTGGCGACAGGCCTGCAGATTTAGCATAACTACAAACCGAACGCAGAAGAAGAAGAAAAAGAAGAAGAAAAAAGATGTTTGTTGGAAAAATGACTTACCAGCCAATGGGTCAAGTATATTATATTACCAAGTTGGTCAAGGACCCTATTTTGATGTTGGACCAAATTAACCTTGATTAAGTGTTTGAACTCATCACACGACATTTGCGTCTTGACACTGTAGTCGGTTACCTGTAAGCCCGACATATACTGACAACGTTTTAAGTCAGTGAACATTATTAACTCTGATCAAAACCAATGTATCAATCAAGGCTACGATGTGTTTATTATCCAAGGCGATAAGAACAACACAATAACAGTACCAAGCAATAACAGTCTGTGGCCACAATAACAGTGAGGTGGTAACAGTTAAGTCTTCAACAGTTGGTGCTCCAGTTTAAGGGGACAAGATCAAGGTTACACGTTTCCAGATATTCAGAATCAATAGAATACCCGTTTTTTCTACAACGTCCAGTTTCTTTCAAGTCGACATCATCACTTGTTTTGGAGATCGAGATAACGGTCGTTCAGACTACCCTTCGAGTGGTCATCCAACGTCAAAGTCAAGGTCAGCTTCGGACGACAACTGTCAGTGTCAACGATGAACGACATCAAGTTTGAACTTCAAAATGTATATGATAAATCTTCTCATCCATGCAACACCCGAAGACCATAGTCACTAGCTCTGCGAGGGCCGGGAATTGTTTCTTATAAAAAGATAAGTGAACTGTTGTTCTATTCACCGTTGCATGTTGTAGTTGAGCCTTCCTTTAATATGTCCATATTTATACTTCATGTTTTCTTTTCCATGTTCTATATTTAACGTGGGCTGGTTGGGTCGGTGACTCACGAAGGGTACATCCCAGATTCACTACAGGGCCTTCGTGGGTGTTCGTTAGGTACATTTTTGCAGACCTCCCTTAGTGGAAGTTCCCAACACATGGTTGCTGGAGGATTATTTTAGTCCACTGCGCTGGTTCTCTGTGAACTATATTCGTTTAGTTGTGACGTTGAGTTTTATTGTTGTTATCGTAATAATTTCTTCTATGTACCTTATTTTCATGATGGATTTTGTTTTTGACCGTCCTTCTCAACCTGACTATCACTTATTTCTATACACACTTTATGTTTATACTTTGTGTTGTTAATTGACTAGTTTCTTCCTCGCAGCTGTCATTGCAAGTTTTGCAATATTTTCTTTTAGTTCTGCTTTATTATTTCGTGGATTCCTGCGAATGTTTTCATCTGTTTCTTAGTATATTGTAGGTGTCACTATTGTTCTCGTTGTCTATTCCTTATGGTATCTATTTACATGACTTATTACATGATTTTAATGCATTAATAACTAATGTCTAAATGATAATTATATTATAGCATCTATCTTAATCATAATATATATTTACTAATTGAGTCATAGTGAGTAGGAAACATGGCCACTCTCGAATCCTTCATGAGGATTGGAAAAGAATTTGGTTATAAAGCGGATGCTTTACGAGAATTTGCTTTTACAGAATTAGCTAAAGCAGAAGAAAAGGCAGCTAAAGCAAAACAAGAAGAAGCTGAACTCAAGCGTGAACTAGCTTAAAAGGAAGCTAAATTAAAGCAGTAACTAGCTGAGAAGGAAGCTGGAGATGAGAAAAGGCGTCTTGAAGATAAGGAAATGGAGGAAAGAAAAATGCAATATAATAAAGAGATGGAAGAGAAAAGAATGCAATTTGAAAGAGAGATGGAGGAGAAGAAAGCAATGAACTTAGCACATGAAAAGGAAATGATGCTCCTTCACCTAGCGGAATTAAAATTAAGGGGTCAAAATGAAAACAACGGTAACTCCAATAATACTGCATCTTCAGATTAAAATTATGGCAGTTATAAACTTAAATTGCCTAAATTTAATCCACATAGTGACGACGTGTCATGCTACCTGTCACGCTACGAAAGTGTATGTGAGTCATGTAGGCTGGATAAGGCTCTATGGAGTGTTAAGCTGATGGAATTTTTGGTGGGAGAACCTTTAACTATTGTACAGACAATGGAGCAAACTCTACGGGAAAAAAAACTATGATAATGTCAGAGCTGCTCTACTAAAAAATATCAGCTTACCGAGGAAGGGTACCGTCTGCGCTTTAAATCCTTACTGACGGAAACTGGGAAAGATTTCACTGATTTTCTATGCAAAATACGTCTCATACTCGATAGATGGATAGAGTTTACAAAAATAGAACATTCCTTTGACGCTCCTCATGATTTGATGTTGCGTGATAAAGTACTGACATCAGTTAATGCGACATTCCTCTCGTTCTTACATGAACGGAAGCCTATGAATTTTAAAGATATGGATCAAATCTGTACACAATTCTGTACTGCACATCCTAATATGTTATATAGCCATTCACATATTAGAGATGAATTGCCCGTTGCTTTGGCCATACAACACAATAATCACTTTCGAAGTCGATCACTCAGTCACGATAGAAACTTCAGAAAGGGAGATTATAAGAATTTCAATGGTTTCAAAGGGACACCATTTCGTGGTGGTTCACCTTCACAAAAAAATTGGAGACAGTCCAATAGGCCATATAATTTCAATAAAAGTAATTATAGAAATTATCAAGGTGATAATTATAACATTTTTTAATAAACATAACTCACCGAACCGAAACTATGGTACAAGGGACAATAGTTATCACAGTTATTGGCGTTCAAACCAAAATGGTGATCACAACAGGTCAAATAATTGTAACAATTTCAGAGATGATAGTCGAAATAGATCCAGAGGTAGAGACAGAAATTTTAATAATAGACCACATCGCCAGGCTAATTCTGCTCATCATGATCTTCAACCTAATACAGATCAGGGTACAAATGTTGATGTACATAATGCGTCTTCTTGTTCTTCGGATTTTGAGCAGGCTAAACTTTGTCATGAATACACAACATTGTTCCAGCCCGAGGCGATCATGGTGTACAATTTGTATCTGAATCTTTGTCCCAGATAATGGCGATGCTACACATCGACAGATCCCTTAGTAGCATATATCATGCCATGTCCAATGGATTAACTGAGCGCCAAAATAGGACACTTAAACAGTTGTTAGGTAAAATTACTAATGATCATCCTCAAGATTGAGACCGAGTTTTGCCCGCTGCTCTCTTCGCTTATCGCGATGTGCAAAATGAAGTAACAGGTTTTTCACCTTTTGAGCTTGTTTTTGTGGCACAACCTCGAGGTCCCATGTCGTTACTTCATGACCTACTCACTGAAGAGGATATTACAGATGACACCCAATCCTCTTATGAATATGTCATCTCTTTAAGAAAAAAAATTATTGATGCATGTAGGTTAACTACCTCATCGTCTGAATTAGCAAAAGAGAAAGCTAGACTTTTTGCTAATAGATATCGACGTCTTCGCCAGCTTTATCCTGGTGACGAGGCCTATGTTTTACTTCCTCGCAAAGACAGTCGTCTACTCATTGCCTGGAAAGGCCCTTTTAAAATAATTTCTAGAATTTCTGATGTCGATTACATTGTCGATGTCATGGGTAAACACAAAATCTTTCACATCAATATGTTGAAAGAATTTCATGCTCGTCCTGACTATCTGCAGTCTGTGTTTCAAGCAACTGACGACCCTCCACCTTGTCGTCACCATTATACCGCTTTGTCGGTTATTCAGGAAGAAGAATCTTCTTTTTCTGATGTACCTTTACCTATCCCGGTATTCCCACTTCATTCTACCGAAACTTGGAGTGACGTGTCTGTCTCTCCTGATCTTTCTACTGACAGACGTCAGCAAATCTCTTCTCTTCTACAATCATATAAAGATGTCCTTACTGACATCCCGGGTCGTACTTCAGTCATTCATCATGACATTTTCTTGACCGATGACACACCTATTCGTGTCCATCCCTATCCCATTTCTATTCACTTTCGATCTCAGGTGGAAAAGGAATTGGATGAGATGCTTCGATTGAATATAATCGAACCATCTACTTCTCCGTATTCTTCATCTATGGTTATTATTCGAAAAAAAGATAATAACATCCGTCTTTGTGTCGACTATCGTAAATTAAATAAAGTGACCCAGTTTGATGCGGAACCGCTACCGCTATTAGAAGATTTGCTTGTGAAACTTTCTAGGTCCATTTTTTTCACTAAGCTAGATTTATCAAAGGGATATTGGCAGGTCCCATTAACAGATCATGCCAAGCCACTCACTGCTTTTTCTACCCCACGCGGTCTATTCCAATGGAACTTTATGCCATTTGGACTTGTTAACGCTCCGGCTACTTTCGTACGCATGATGCGTCGTATTTTATCTCATCGCCTTGATGTCATTGCCTATATAGATGACATTTGTCTTTTTAGTGACTCCTGGGATGATCATTTTCGGGGATTAGGCTCGTTATTATCTACTCTACGTTTTCATAATCTGACGGCTACACCATCTAAGGCATATATTGGTTTCCATGAAATATCTTTTTTGGTCATCGTGTGGGCCATGATCTCCTCGGTACTGAAGATAATAATGTTTCAAAAATTCTTAATATCACTGCGCCAAAGACAAAAAAAACAGATTCGCAGTCTTTTGCGTTTAATTCAATTTTATGGAAGATTCATTCCTCATTTATCCACCATCACTGCGCCTTTCTCTAGTTTATTGAAGAAGGGCTCAGCTAACATGAGTCGGTGGTCGCAAGAACATCAAATCACGTTGGACCATATAAAATCACTGTTTTCATCTGCACCTGTTTTGCGTTTACCAAACGCAGATTTACCTTTTGTCGTTCGCAGTGACGGTTCTAATTTTGGAATCGGCGCCGTATTGATGCAGTCTTACGCAGGCACATTGCATCCAGTGATGTTCTTGTCCAGAAAGCTTACACCTACAGAACGTAATTACTCGGTCCTGGATAAAAAACTGTTGGCGTTAGTTTGGTCCATAACCAAGCTACAACGGTTTCTTTTGGGCGCTCACTTTGTCGTTGAAACTGACCAACGCTCACTTACAGCTCTCCAAACCAGGGATTTAAAGTCTTCAAAGTCTACGAGATACGCCATAGCACTACAGCCTTATAATTTTTCCATTTGAACGATTCCTTTTTCAGAAAACGTGTTGGGGGACGTTCTTTCACGTTGTTCTCAAGATTCAACTGAGCCGCTACGCCTTACATAATGTGACGCCTCTACACTAACAAGTCATCGATTATGAGTTACTACTTGGGAACGCGTGATCTTCTCATCGTTCAATGACATAACAGTTTTAACAGACGTCACCGTATTTGCATTTGCATTAACTATTTATGCCTTCGTTGCGTCAACAGTAACATTACAAGAATTATACATATATATATATATATATATATATATATATATATATATATATATATATATATATATATATATATATATATATATATATATATATATATATATATATATATATATATATATATATATATAATTCCGTTAATAAAGTGAGATGTGGTGAACTTATAAAAAGTGCTATAATGGGAACTTAAAAGTTAAAACATAATGACATCTACACTCCAACTCTATATTAGTACTTCTCGTTGTTGCTAGTCTTACTATATAACATTGTGACTTAGTGACTATTTTGGTTACTTCATTCGTAACGACGTGAACAACTCGGGAACTCTTATAACAATAAGACAACTTAATTAGGATTAGTATTTATTATATATGTGTTACAAATCAATTTTATGATTAGATAATCACGCTTTCATATGGCTATTACTTTTCACATGACATATCTTGGTTAGCAATCTTATCATTCGTACTTCATTGGTGTCGCTAAGTAATTCTATACCCTACTAGGAGTGTTGTTTGATTCGATTTTTTTTCCCCTTTCTTCTATTTCTCATTCCTATAGTTATGTTGTTACACGTATAATTCAGTTTCAATTTAATTGCTTTTATTTATTTGAAATTTTTTCCATTAGCATTTTTTTTATTGCTTTCACTATTAATCACCTATTTTCACTACTGTTAAAACATTTTCCACATTTTAATTGATAGTTATTGTACAATTTGGTACATTCCATCTCATTTCTTTGAGTTGAAGTCTCACATCTCTTTCATCACTATTATTAGTTTCATAATCATATTTTATTAATATGTATTATATTGATATAATATATCATATAATTTGATTGACCTCGTTGCGATAATTTAAAAAAAAAAAAAAGAAATTTTCTCCGGGGGTCGAGGTATACTGTTACGTCCGTTTTCACACAAGTGTTAAGTGTGTGGACTTAACAGATTGCCAGATGCCACAATCTAACGGTGTTGGCTGTACTTTAGGTACGCATCCATGTAAGTAATAATAACTTATATTTATTATGCACTAAAGCGCACAAATTTGGTGCGATATATTCGTTGATTGCCAAAGAGCGCTTACGCGTCAGAGGGAGACAAAATGCCGGCTTAAGAAGGCAGACGTTGGTCTAGTCCAAGAGTCCCATATTACGGGAAGAGTCTACGAAGATATATTTTGTTACCTTCCAGGAAGAAGTGTCAGCTTCAGCCAATTCTGGCTCGTTTGTATATGTATCTTAAATTGATACCCGCTTATAAATACCCAGCAAGATCTAGTCAGGGCTTCGACGTGGTCCTTGATGGCCCGTCGCTAGTGTGTACGGATCCTCTGAGGGAAAATATGTTTGAATTTAAATGCACTGAAGTTTTCCAGTGAATATGTCCGGCGTCTCAGACACTGAATATGGAGGGAATCTTTAAGCCATGAGATTATTTATGAGGTCCATCAAATGAATATGGAAGGTGGACATTATCTTCATGATATGCATGTTTGATTTATTTGCAACCGTCAATGTAAGAGTTTGTCTATCCTGGATTTGTCATCGTCTTCGTTCTTCATCAAAATTAAAGATGTTTGTTGGAAAAATGACTTACCAGCCAATGGGTCAAGTATATTATATTACCAAGTTGGTCAAGGACCTTATTTTGATGTTTTACCTAAATTAACCTTGATTAAGTGTTCGAACTCATCACACGACATTTGCGTCTTGACACTGTAGTCGGCTACCTGTAAGTCCGACATATACTGACAACGTTTTAAGTCAGTGAACATTATTAACTCTAATCAAAACCAATGTATCAATCAAGGCTACGATGTGTTTATTATCCAAGGCGATAAGAACAACACAATAACAGTACCACGCAATAACAGTCTGCGGCCACAATAACAGTGAGGTGGTAACAGTTAAGTCTTCAACAATGTCATGTCTTTTATAAGTTCGTTGACAAGAATATCAACTGTCGTTTGTAAGACGGCAGACAAAAATGTCGTCATCTTTGTAAGACAGCAGACAAAATTGTCAAGTCACCTTTTTAAGATAGCAGACATAAATGTCAAGTCACCTTTTTAAGACAGCAGACAAAAGTGTCAAGTCACCTTTTTAAGATAGCAGACAAAAATGTGAAGACCACTTTTTAAGATAGCAGACAAAAATGTCAAGTCACCTTCTAAAAGGCAGAAAACAGTGTCAGCTCACCTTTGTAAGATAGCAGACGAAAATTTCAACTCACCTTTACCAGTAAGGATAAGTTTTCTTTATCTGCAGGTGAGTCTTCTCCAGGATATTCCCAGTCCAGATCAAAGCCATGAAAGCCCCAGTACAATAAGTGTACGATAAGAGATTCGATAAACTTTGCCCTGTTTGCCGCACTTGCTGCCATGACAGAGAAGCGCGTCGTGCCGTGAGTGTAGCCGCCTAGCGCTAGGAGACATTTCAGTTTAGGATTGATAGTCTTTAATTGAGTGAATTGCCTCCACCTGTAAGGTAATTGAACCAGGTGTTAGTACTGCACAAACGATTAACTAAGAAACATGATATTCACTTGGGAGAAAACCGTTACCTCGATGATAGTGGTGACTAATGGGAATATTTAGATGGATGTTGATACGTATGGACAGTGTTACTGTTGGGTAAACAAAGTTTAGGATGATATGAGAAAGATAAGAGCGATGTACATAGCTTCTACGTAAGCGTGCACCATCAGAAAAATAAATATTTATTTAAAAAGATGGTTGGTGCCTACGACAGTTTTTCATAATGAAAGATTGCAGTCTCAAAATATATTTGTAAACAGCAAAGATGATGTCTTTAAACAACGATGAACAAGAGTTGATGCGTCGGCGTTATCTGACATGAACCTGGTCAGTACTTTATCTTGACACTGTTAATAACAGCATTCGTCTTTAACATGCGCACTTTTGCATTTTGACAAATTGACCAGACATCCTTCCTTCCAGTCTCCCTCCCAGATTTCAATGCCTACTTTAATAGCCTCTGCTTGAATGCCATCTGGTCTAGCAACTCTTCCGTCTCTTCTGTGGGGTTTTCTTTATTTCTTCATTATTTGGTTTTTAAACGTTAACTTGTAGATCATTTCTACTCGTTGGATGCACGAGGGATCTAGTGGAGTTGGTCTAATTAGACCTTCCTCGAAATTTTCCATTTGTTACCTGTTGTCACCTCTGCTCTTCTACACACTTTAACATCGTGTAATGATGATATGTTTGTGCGTATATGATCATACGTCAGATGTTCTGTTCTGTGATTGTAAAAAATTGAATATTAGATGCAAAAATAGAATATGATAGGGAGCCGCGCTAGCGTAGTGGTTACAACACCGCTCTGGCGACCGGGTGATACAGGATCAAACCCGGGCGACGGCATTTGAGGATTTTTCGTCGACCGGGATTTGGACTGGATTAACTCGAGACCTGGCGAGGACATTTGAAGGAGTGTCGTCGACCAGGGAATGGCGGCTCCTGAGCCGACCCAGCTGCAATGGGTACCTCCGAAATCGGCGAGTATTTGCCTGAATGGCGAGGGACATTTGTCTCTGTACAAGAAATAAAGGGATACTCACGTAAAATCAATGTCAGGTTAGACATAAATGATAACCTGAGATTTCGCCTCGAGTATTAGCGGGCGAACGCAAAAAAAAAAAAAAAAAAAAAAAAAAAAAAAAAAAAAAAAAAGAATATGATAGACAGAATCAATTATAGTGATTCTCTATACGCGTGACGTTCAACAACCAAGATAAAAGGTTACCAAGAGACCTCAATCTTGATTTCAACCTCTGCTCTTGTTTTTGGTGAAGGCATGTGTTAAGGATAGATTTGGGATGCAGATAAAAAAGTGTGGCATGTTACTACACGCTAGCACATTTCCATTTATGTGTGAGGAATAGTGTTCGCCTGTAGACAAACTACGGTTTGCACGAAGCGTCCACCCGTGGTGAGCGAAGCGTTCACCCGTGTTGAGCGACGGTGAACTAGTGACGTTTTCTGTCACATGTCGTGGCGTTCAGTGTGTAAATTAATGGGGCTTCCGTCTTTGTGTTTGCGTCCAAGAGGGATGTAATTTTTCGAGCTCCGGGATAATGGAGCGTGATATGAATATATCCTTTGTGGCATTATTGATTTTTATGAGGCCGCCACGTTATGTGTAAGATGGTTCGCGAACTTATCTAGAAGTTCATACCATAATTTACTACAAGTGTAACTTTGAGATATGAGGCAACTAATATTTGGTTTGCCCTGATTTCTTCTGCCGCATTACTTTGGTTTTCGTGGATTGCCCGAACCTTTAGTATAACGGCCAGGATTGAGTGGAGATGAGTTCAGTGTATCATTATTATATTATATGCCACGTAAAGATGTCTAACGTTTGAAACTTATTGACGGACGAGGGATAATCTACTACGCTTATCCATTGCTATGTACTTTTGATGTGTTGATGGATACTATTGTGAAGTGACTTTATGTATTAAATGTCAACCATGTTTTCCCGTGGACCTGTTCACCTACCGGCTTTGTTATGTGTACTGACCATAATGTCCTGAATGAACACCTGCTATCATTCGCGTATACATGCATGATCCTCTAATATATCCCACCGTAACACCATATAATTTGGTGGGCCTGTATGGTTTTGGATCGATACTTTCATCAGGGCATGGTTTTCAAATTCACATAAGCAAGTATACCTTCGTACTTTGCAAATCTACAGCTGCCATTTAATCTGTATATTCGATCGTCACCTCTGTTTAGCGTGGTATTGTAAACACACCACCTCATGAACTCAGTCATTGCCAGCGGGTCCAGTTGGATAACGAACTTTGCCACTGCGCATATCCAATGTTCCAGTTTCAATGTCCTATTGTTCGCTGTAACGTTCAAGATTACAATTTCAAGCCAACCAGTTTCCAAGTTTATTTCGTGTTCCAGTCTACATCACAACGTTTATAAGATTCTTTCAAGTTTCAAGTCCTGCCACGGCGATGTCAAGTTATTTTTTTTTGTTCATGATGCCCATCTGATTGAGACCGTGTACTATTTACATTTTATCCGTGCTTCACTTGTATTGAGGGACAGCGTTTTCCAGTGTTGACGCTTTTTCCGGACTTGCATCTGATCGGATTACGATAAGTGCCTGTTAATACACTCTTGTATCTTTGCCGTGGTGTAAGCCTTTTTGTTACATCTGTGTTATTCGTTTTCTTGTTCTATGTCTTTGTACAAATCTGTTGTTAGCTACACATGTCATTGTAAAATAACCGCTCAGCAGATATTTCTATAGGTTTTGCTTACATTTCTCAAGCAGTGAAATTTCCGGCCTGAGTTTACTCACCGACGTTTGGTTCACTGCCTGTTTAGTGTGACCTAATTTGTTATGTGTGCTGCCCTGTCTTTTTAGTTGTCAGTTTTTGTAGTGTGTTGGTTTTGTTTTCTTCTCCTTAGTTGACAACCATTCTGTTCGTAATGCTAGTCTAACCTTCTATCACTTGTTTACATTTATATATATTGTTACAGGTCCTGTCCTGTTTTTTGTTTTGTTTTAAGCAGTAAGTCTGTTCTATTTGTTATTTCTCCTTAGTTTCCCATTTGCATTCTTTTTCGTTTACTTGCTGCTATTATTACATTGTCTTGATCACTTGTACTTGTATTTTTGTTTAGTTCCATCAATTCTATTCTTGTACATTACATTTTTTCTCCTCTCTTTCTCGTTTCCCTCGTATCTTTATTACTGTTGATCTGTCATACTATATTATTTTGTTATTGATTAGTAATATTAAGAATCTATTTGCATTGTTAATATTGCAAAGCACAAAGTTAGTGAATTGGTATTGACGGACTAATCGAGATACATTTATTACATAATATATAATATTGATAGTAAGATACTGAAGAAGTAAATAACGGAGTATCAGGAATTTATTACTATGGGCCAAGAATATGGTTACAAAGCGAAGGAATTAATGGACTTTGCCAAAGCGGAATTCAATGCCAAAGAAAATCAAGAAGCCCTTGAAAATAAAAGACAAAGAGATGCACGGTATGAGGAGCGAGAGCTCAGAAAAGCAGAGCTACTTGCAGAAGAGAACAAAAGGATTGCAGAACAGCAATTACAGGTAGAGGTGAAAAAGTTGCAACAAGCTGCTGAAGCAGCAAAACTTGCACATGAAGAAAAAATGGCGAATTTACGTATTGAAGAACAAAAAGTGCAACATCAGAGTAGACAAAATGATGACTCTGAACATAGAGGTTCCTCTAGCAACCACGATAGCGGGTTTGTTAAATTTCGTTTGCCTGTGTTTAAGCCAGAAATAGACGACATTTCGTCCTTCTTACAACGCTATGAAAATGTTTGTGAAGAAAATAATCTTGATAGGTCTCATTGGTGTACAAGATTGATGGATTTAATGACTGGTGAATCCTTAACGGCTCTGTGCCAATTGGACGGGCCGAATAGACGCAATTATGATGCTGCTAAAATATTATTATTAAAACTTCATCAGTTAGACGCGGAAGGTTATCGTATGAAGTTCAAACATATGATTCCTGAAACTGGTAAAGATTTTACACAGTTTGTAGCTGCAACTCGACTAACATTTAATAGATGGATACAACTTTCCGGCATTGAAGAGAATTATGAGGGCCTTAAGGACTTGTTATTGCGAGACAAAGTCTTGTCTTCCGTAAGTGGACCACTGCGAGAATATCTACAGGAAAGGAAGCCGTCGAGTTTGAGTTCAATGGAGGAATTATGTAGGCAATATTGTAATGCACATCCGGGAGTTTGTGTCAGTAACAACCATATTAAGGAAGCTTTACCTGTTGCCGCAGCTAAAGCTTGAAACCACAACAATTATAGACAAAGATCGCACAGTTTTGATGGGAATTTCAAACCAAGTAAATTCAATAACTCACAACCATATAGAGGTAGACAACCATATAGGAACTATTCACCCCAAAACAGAGGTAATTTCCAACAAAACTCAGGAGAGGGAAGGAAGGATAATTTTGGTAACTATAATAAGAATTGGAATAACTGGGAACCCAATAACCAAAATTTTTCACATCGTAATAGGTCACAAGACTATTGAAATCAAGGAAACAACAATAGGAACCAAGGAAATAATGACAGGAGTCAAAATAACTCTTTTTACAATCAGAGACATAGATCACGCTCTAGAAAAAATGCATATTCGAACTACCATGCCAACTTAGCACATACTGCTACTACACCTGAGAACGCGCAGGACAACAATGTTGTTAATCATTCAGCTTCATGTTGTTCGTTTGACTTTGATACTGCTTTACAGTGTCCAGATTGCCAAACTCTATTCCAGTCTAATGTGACTTCCTTGTTAAAATGTGGTCATCCGCTCCCAGCAGTTACTGCTTCATTAGCACATGATGGCACAGGGGTACTACAGCTTCATAGAGGCTTATTGAATGGCACTCAAGTTACAGTACTCCGTGATTCTGGTTGCACGACTGTCGGAGTGAGACAGTCATTAGTACATCCGTCTCATGCAACGGGTGACTTTGTTAAATGTGTAACTTTTGGCGGGACAGTGGAATTTTATCCCACAGCCGTGGTGGATATTCATTCACCATTTTTTACAGGCAATGTTAAAGTGTGTTTGTTAAGAAGTCCAATAGCGGATGTCACACTTGGCCGGATACACGGCAGCAATGATTGCTCACCCGAACAAATTGATCAATGGGATCGTCAAAATTTATCAACTGCTACTGCAGTTACTACGCGTGCCAAGGCACCAAAGGAAAATGATGATACCGATCCTGAAACTCAGGACAATTTTCACGTTCACTCTGATATAGACAAACAATCCTTTATCAAACTTCAAAGAGAAGACAACTCTTTGAAGGAATTCTTTAGATTAGTTAAATATAATGATTACGTTGAAGATAGTTTAACACCAAAACAGTGGTACACACTTAAAAATGATGTATTGGTTAGGAATTTTAAAGATTCATCTTTAATCAGACATCAGGTAATGGTTCCCCAAAAACTTCGTCTGTACATTTTACAACATGCACATGATTCTCACTGTGCTGGTCATATGGGCTACTCTAGGACGCGTTCCCGAGTTTTGTCCTCTTTCTTTTGGCCGGGAATTTCCAGAGACACCTCCATATATTGTCGCTCTTGCGTTATTTGTCAAGAGGTAAAATCAAGAGGAGCCTATCATACGGCCCCAATTCAGGCTGTGATATACCTGTACGCCCCTTTGAGAAAATGGCCGTTGATATTATCGGTCCTTTACCTGTTATGTCCGCTAGGGGACACAGGTATGTGCTCACATGTATCGACATGTGCACTCGATGGCCCGAGGCCATTCCTCTTAAGAACATCACCACTAATGACGTTGCTGATGCCCTCTTCTTGATTTTTTCTAGACTTGGTTTTCCCCGAAAACTTCTTTCAGATCGAGGTACCCAATTTGTATCTGACACTATGACTGCTGTTATGAAACGCCTCAATATCGACAGGTCTCTCAGTAGTGTTTACCATGCGATGAGCAATGGCATGGTGGAACGTCTTAACCGGACGTTAAAGCAGTTATTAGGAAAGGTTACAGTGAAATATCCTCAAGATTGGGACAGGGTTCTACCCGCCGTACTGTTCGCATACCGTGAGGTAGCAAATGAACAGACCGGTTTCTCGCCTTTTGAGCTTGTGTTTGGAGCTCAACCTTGAGGTCCCATGTCACTTATTAAGGA